>OZ024939.1:3000000-3330842 GCA_964017235.1 Sabellastarte sp. h YS-2021 | reverse complement strand
TCATTTTCTATAGACTGCTCATATACATATATTCTGGATTTTTAAAGATTCACAGTTTGAGAAAATAATTCTTGCCAGTGAACTGCCAACGGTAGACTGAAGTAGTGTCAAGAGGGTCATAAGACCAACAGTGTTCGCCAAAATCTAATTAATGGGTATGTCAACATTAGCCTAACATAAGAACGCAGTGGAAACGTTATATAGAGAGATATTTATCTAAACAGAGCCAAATCTTGTGAGTCAATATGAATAAAAAAGTGACAAAATATTATTTTTTATTTCAATTTTGGCAAAGATATTCATACTGTTTGTGGAAAAATCAAATTATTGTACCCTCATTAAACTTGTATTTTCTGATTATGTTATGATATTATGTTCAGTCATAAGCAATAGATTCTATTCTTAAAGTTTCCAATGAATATTAATTAGACATTGTGCTTGAAATATATTATTTGTCATTATATATTTGTCTGCCAAGTAAGTTTGGTATGATGCAACATCTTCGTTGAAAACATATGTTATTAAAATGTCACAGCTGGGAATACATGATGTCTGTTAGCTGATTGTAAAACAAGAAACTACCTTAACCCTTTTAATAGGAGGATTACTAAAATTTAGATGTCCCTCTGTTTGTTTTCTTTGTTGTCACACATTACTCAAGTATCTGACATGGGTCAAGTATCTGTGGCTTTGAATGTTAATAAGACGAAGCATCATGTCAGTAGAAGGACAGAGGGACAAGTTGACAGCATGTTTTCCAATTAATATTTTGGGAAGTTCACTATGCCCTGTTGATTCAGTGAAGAATTTGGGAGTGTGGTTTGATTCAGATTTTTCATTGTCCAAAGCATGTTTAGAATGTCTGCAAAAGTTGTTTTGTGATTTCAGACATGTCAGGCAGTTTCTTACTCATGATGCTTCTGTACTTGTGGCCAATGCTCTTGTTAGTAGTCGGTTGGATTACTGCAAACTCACTTTTCAGGAGCCTCTCCAAGTTCAATCTATGTAAACTACAGTGCATCCAAAACAGTGCTGCCAGAATTGTATCAAACACCAGTAGATACACCAGCATTACTCCTGTGCTTAAGAAATTGCATAGGCTACCAGTTGAACAGCACACGGTGTTCAAGACAGCCACACATGTTACAAGTTTCTTCACACAGGTTTTCCTTGGTATTTTGCTCCATATTTTCTTCCTACAGCAGTTTTTATAGTACCAGGTGCAGTCAAAGTGGTGGTAATTTCCTTGTCATTCCAAAGTTCTGCCCATCTATTTATAAATCTGTCAAACAGTTTGGTAATAGTTTTGCTTTTGATGCTCCCACTATTTGAAATGCTCTCCCAGATGAGATTCGTGCCTCACCCTTGCTAGCCTCTTTCAGAAAGCAGCTTAAAGCCTACCTGTACACCAAACCATACCCACCTTAGCCTATACCATCCCCTGGCGTTCTATGTGGTGCTTGACTCCCTCTTCTGTGTCTTGAGTCTGAAATTGGTTTACTGCTTTTTTTGGTTGTGTTGCGCCTTAGAGTCCTCTTTATATGGGGAAATTAAGCACTATAAAAGTCTAATTAGAATTAGAATTAGATTAGCCAAGAAATTATTTTCCTGGAACACCTAAAACATATCTTACAACTGATATTACAAGCTGTAATACCTACATCATATTCTTCTATGCTGGCCTCACAAAATACACAGAACAGTAAAATACTGTACTTGACCGGAATTGTTTCTCTTCCAATGTGTTTTGTGTTTCAGTGATATCAAAATGATTTATAAGTGTGATATCTCACTGAGGCCGGTGCTTCTTTTTTGTATTTTTTTGTTGCTTTGTCTCTGGAATTCTTTTGTCTCGTGAATTGTGCACCAATCCACTGTACTACTAAATGTTTTGGATGATTTTGTAGCTCACACATGTAGACTGAAAGACGTTTTTGCCTTGATTTAGCTGGGTATTTGTATTTGGGAGGGACAAATTTGCCAAAATAAGGATAGCATTCTAAGCTGGTAGCTGCTTGTAACTGATGTTTTCAAAAATATTTGGAAACCATGACATGCCTTCACAAGAGTTGCATTTAACTGTAAAATCTATGTATGGAGTGTGACTCATTTTAAGTGTGCACTACCTACATATCAGATCAATTTATAGAAGAAGTCATCAAACTTAAATAATTAAATGGAAGTTGTTTTGACTGTGTGGATGCACTGTAACATAGATCAACTAAGATCACAAACAAGATGTTTTCAGTGATATTGAAATACAATCCTCAACGGTGTCTGAGTGAAACAGTTGTTTCATAATAGTACATTTTAAAACTATATAAACTTGAAGACCACCATCTGAAAAGCCATTATAAAAGTTATGGTTAGATGCTGTTAGGTAATCTGATCTGTAGTTACCATATGTAGTGTATATTTAAGTGGCTTTGTCATTCCTTTATAGTTTACTTAATGTAATTGTGTATGTTTATAATTACAGAACAAAGTGATATTTTCAGACAATATGGAGTCTTCTTGTGATTCACCACTATTGCTTGCATTGACAAATGAATGTACTTAAAAGAGACAATAATATGTATAGTTTCACTTAGGATGGCATGTATTCCATATTCATTACATTGATGACTTTGTGGAATGTTTATTTCCACTTTTGTCGAGTGTCGAGAGTGTATCATAAAATTATGAAAGTACATGTCCTTGTAATTTTATTAAGTTTATTCTTTTCAACCGGATTTCCTGACTATTACAGCTCGTACTTAATCAGTACTCTCATCAACACTTTCCTCTGCACCTTACTTTGTTAGTTCATGTCCCTGTACCAGGGTCTTTAGCTTTACCCCAACCCATGCTGGAAATGTGTTATAAGGTTAAAGGTGTAGTGAGAAATCAGTTTCTCTACAACCCATATTAAGAAACCTCCAGAACCTCAAAATAGTTGAAGATCCCCAAATTAAAATTCTTTAACTCACTCTATTAGGGACTCTAATTCAGATCAACTATAAGGTTTTCATGCATTATTTATCTATTTAAAATTTTTAGCAGACATCACCTAGTAGCCCAGTTTTAAAATCTCATGAATATGCATGAGCTACACAGTCACTGATAAAATGTACTTAACCAAGACCATTTCCCTCCTTTCAGGTGTCAAACTTTACAATAACAATAGCCCATAATAAAACAATACTAACAAGAGCACTTGGAGAGTGCAGAACTCCACCAAGCCTGGATCCAGATGATCCAGACAGTGATCTAGATCACTCCCAAAATCTAATCACTTGTTCCTTGTCCCATTTAGGACATAACTTTTTGAGTTATCTGTCCTTAAAAATTACATTCATCCAGAAGATCCAGAGAGTGATCCGGATCACTCCCAAACGTGATTCATTTCTTCCTTTTACCTTTTCAGACATATCCTGAAAATTTCATCAAAATCCGTCTATAAGTTTTTGGGTTATCTTGTTCACAAACGCACAAACTCACAAACCCACAAACAAACCCAGGCAAAATCATAACCTCCTTGCCGGAGGTAATTAGAAGCCATTCTTAATAACTGAACTTCTGTAGTCGGAGTACTAACGCATCACAGAGTCTAAAAAATTCTTTTATTCACCAAACTACACATATAAAGTGAAATCACCTTCTTCAAATAGCAATTATTTGCATGTATACATGTGCAATGTTACAGTAATATATCATCAAATAATAAATAATGAATGAAATTAGCATGAATATTACACCTTGCAAAGACCAGCTGTTTGTTGGGGCATAATGTTTGTCATCCTGGGAGAACCATGTAGGCTACTTAAGATGCAGAATGGGGATTAATACCAACCTTGGTGAGAATACTTGCAAACGAAGGGGCACCACGTAACAAGCAATCCTATTGATTTATTCATAAACAGCAGGGAAAATGTAAATCCATGGTGTCAGTTTGTGAACAGAAATGTTTAAAATTTTTAACTGTATCCTTATAATAATCCTCCCACTTATCTCAAAGAGATCAGTCAATGTCATGAGGTTCCTGCTGCAGCCTAAATGATGCAGTTAATATCTAATGCAAATCACCCACAGTTACAGCAATAATCAACTCCTGGTTGTAATTTATATTAATATGGATGTCAGTGGGAACCCATACGAATATTGTAGTGCTATGTGATTTACTCATATAGGTTTGCTGGAATAATTCTGAACTAATGAAACTCTGCACATAGGACATTTTGTTTTAGATTGAGCCTGATCTCTCGGCGTAATCTGGTAAATTCTGCAGCACATTCTCTGCAGATGAAATGGCTGCAGGGGTTAGTTATTATTATTATTTCTATAGCACTTTATTATAATTACTCAAAGCGCTTTACTACCTCTTCTCTAGTAATTAGATCAGAACACACACAGAGCAGGACATACTTGTTAACTCATCATTGGCAAAATATACAAAATTAGGAGATATCTCACTGAAAAAAAATTAAAAGTTTTAAAATTTTGGGGGGTTGAGTATTCTGTAATAGTACTCATCACTGATATCTGCATCTCAGCAAATGGTGTGGCAGCCTTCACAGACATGATTTCACAGTAGAATATAGTCGCCCAATTCTAATTCTAATATAACTTTTACAGCATTTGCTCTCCATCATAAGTTAGACTCCAAGGCGCAAAACCTAAAAACAAGTCCAAACAATTTATACAGTCCAGATACACAGAAGAGGGGTCAATACCACAGAGCCAGTCAGAAAATATGATAAAACCTAGGGGAGGTAGGCTTTTGTGAAGAGATAAGCTTTCAGTTTCTTTCAAATAGATAGAAGAGTTGTGGTAAAGTAGATGTCATCCTGCAACTCATTTAATACCTTGGGAATGCCATAGGCCAAACTAACACCAAATTGCGTGGTTGACTTATGAACAGATGGAATGAACTGGGGCACCGTTGAACTATTCATAGCATTGTAAAAACTTTTCCTGGGATTGACAAAAGCTCTAAAATAATTAGGAGAACCACTGTGACAGAACATATAGATCAATGTAGCTGTTTTCATCTACTATCATCTCAAAAATTTCAGCTGCATACATAAATTCCTCCATTTAGAGACAGCAGCCCTGCTGGCAAACTCAATGATCAGTAGTCGAATTGACTACTGCAATTCACTACTCTATGATGTGAATAAATACAATGTGGCTCAATTCCAAATGTCCTTTGTAGAATGATAAAAGTAGCCATGTTACTTCCTGTCTGCATAAACTACATTGGCTACCCATTTTATACTGTTTTCTTGTTCAAATATAATCTTATCACATTCAAGGCTATTAAATTCTCCCAACCCACATACTTGATCATAACCAGTAGCCTTACTTGTGGAAAACAGCTTTCTCTTTCTTCAGTTTGTCCCCAAGAAGGCCATTGGCAGACGAGGTTTTGCAATGGCTTCTCCCACTGAATGGAACAGACTCCCACAATCGGTCCAATCACAGAACACAATAACAAGGTTTCAAAGCCAGTTAAAAACATTCTTCTTTAGACTTGCACAGCCTCCACTACATCTTCCCTAGCAGGCGCTAATTTGGGATTTTGACCCAAAACGTCCCTTGACTTTCCCTTTTTCGGACACAAGTGCATTAGAGAATGTTGCATCAATTTTGCAGTATATAAATGATTGTATTCTTTTCTGTTGTGAACAGAAAGAAAACTCTTAAGTGCTACAGTGATGTATGCATCTCTGGTTGTGTTAGTGACAATCCTAGCAAAGCTGTTATGTATACTTTGTAGATTCCTAACATTAAATCCTGAAAGACTCCTGGACAAGAGATTACAACAGTCAAACCAACTGCTCACAAGAGCATTTGCAGCCTTCACAGCAAATTACTGTATAAGACGCTGTCTGAGTCTCCTAAGATGTCTTAATTGTACAAAAAGACCTTACTTACACTCTGTACATGCCTAGAAAAAGAGAAATCAAAGTCAAACCATACTCCAAGATATTGACAGGATGCAATGGATCACCAAGAATATTGGCTGGCAAGAAGGACTCCAGTTTTTTATAATGTGGCTTTGATCCAAAAATGACAAACTTAGATTTATCAGGAGCTCAAGTTATTTGCTGAAAACTATTTTTACATAATCTAAGCACCTGTGAGTCTTTCACATGACTGAGTCCCATTTTTGGTGAGTGAGGTGTATGAATAGCTGAGTCTCATCAAATAAAAATGAAACTTTATAAATGGATGTCTACCAATGGTCTAACAGAGAGGTGCAGTATGTGAAGAAAACCGTATGGGACCCAGGACTGAAACATGAAAAATATACCAATTATTTCTTTTAATTAAAATAATAAAAAACACTACATAAATTATTTTAAACATCACTATTCTAAAGTACAAGATTATTTTTGCTTTATAAATTTTTGTTTTAGGCAGCTTTCACTTTTGTGAATCAATGTGAGGTTTAACCTATTTTAAACAAAAATACAGTAACAACACTTTTAAATAAAAGAGGAGTTATAACTTCCTTTCACTATTACAGTGAGTACTCAGAAGAGAAGTGTTCATTCACAAAGGTTCTAAACATGTTTCATATCAAGGCAAATTCTGCCGGGTTTCTGACATTCATGATTGAAAAGATAAGTTATATGAAATCCAAGGTTTTACTTCCAATCACAAACCTAAAGTAGCCAGGAAGCAAACTCACAATAATATATCATATTTTCAAAAAAAAATTAAAATTTTTTTAAAAATCTTATTTAAGTCTTTTAACAAGAATATGAGTCTTATTCTGTTATATGAGATTCTTGTGATAATACAACAGAAGCAATTTTGAAATTTTATATTTATGGCAATTTAGAAGTCATTTAAAAGTTTTATGATGCATTGTTAATAGGAATATATTATTGTTATTATTAATAATAACTCACTTGCCTCTTTCAGGTCAAAGTTGAAGTCATACCTCTTTGGAAAAGCATACCCACCCTAAATTTCCAATCTCCTCCTGCTTTCTCCAATGTCTCTGGTTTATGAATATTGAACAATGTTTTTGTGTGATGCGCCTTAGAGTCTGTCTTTTGCCAGAGATTGAGCGCTATAAAAGTGCTATTAGAATTATAATTATAATTATTATTATGTAATGTTGATTCTTCCATAGCAGGAGAAACTCTTTGGATGGCTAACTGGCAATGTCTTCCCAATGAATGTTCAATGGATTGGTTACATTTACAGCATATTGCCAAAGCTTTAGTTTTGTGTGGCAATTGTCTCATTACTTGCAATGCCTAAAACCTAGCAAATACAATTCAGTGTCAATGCACCACAATCTGAAAACTGATAAAGCAAAATTTATTTAATTAGTGTTTTATATAGCACTTGGTACCCCATTGGTTATATTGTGCCAGGTAGTTGGAAGGGCACAGGAAACCAGTAAACACAGATGGTCAAGGTTATGTACTGTAAACTGCCAACCAACAACAAGCAACTACCAGTTTTCTCACTTGGTGTCAGGCCTTGATTTGAACTCTGATCTTAGAGGTGACATACGAGTGTGATTGTACCCCCTGGCCCCTGGCTAAAGCAACATACACTGCAAGTTATGGCTACGGGGTGTCCCAGCAATGCACTACCAAGCAAAAGGCACCTTGGCTGCAACCACAAAATAATGTTTGCCCCCAAGTATTGCATTTTTATTTATTTTGGGGGTTTGATCATTGCTTTTGATAAAGATTTTGACATAGGTCATATCACAACGGGTAGTTTTATGGGTAAAGAAAACCAGTACATACAGTGGGTCAAGGGTCTGTACTGTAAAATGCTGACCATTGGTAAGCAACTACCAACTTTCCCACATAGGATCTTGGGTTTGAACCACAGTCCTCAGAGGTGGGAGGCGAGTGTTTCACAACAGACTCTACCTACATGACTGTCAAAGGTTTTTTCTGAGTCAAAAGTAACACCTAGGTTTTTAAATGTTAAAAATGTTGCCATGAAATGTTGTCTGTTTTGAGAGTAACACATCAAACAGAAAATAATTCTTGTCTTATAAAGCTTTATTGTGGTGTTCCACTGAAGCTGATTTGTTGGTTTTCAAGGGTCGGTTGTCTTTGTTTACATAGTTGGCTAGTGTCGGGTAGTTTTATGGGTAAAGAAAACCAGTACATACAGTTGGTCAAGGGTCTGTACTGTAAAATGCTGACCATTGGTAAGCAACTACCAACTTTCCCACATAGGATCTTGGGTTTGAACCACAGTCCTCAGAGGTGGGAGGCGAGTGTTTCACAACAGACTCTACCTACATGACTGTCAAAGGTTTTTTCTGAGTCAAAAGTAACACCTAGGTTTTTAAATGTTAAAAATGTTGCCATGAAATGTTGTCTGTTTTGAGAGTAACACATCAAACAGAAAATAATTCTTGTCTTATAAAGCTTTATTGTGGTGTTCCACTGAAGCTGATTTGTTGGTTTTCAAGGGTCGGTTGTCTTTGTTTACATAGTTGGCTAGTGTTGGTTATGGTTTCCTGGCCTGACTTAGTTGGTTGCCTAAATATCAAACATGTTTGATATTTCACCGATCCACCCCAACTCTTCATTCTGACTGTGCCATTCTGACTGTGCTTTGGCCAACCAGGATACCACCTGGTGCTGTCTGCCTATGTATTTTTGTGGTTACTTCCAGACCTCTGCTATAGTATTACTGTCTTGTCAGGTAAGACTTGCAGACGTTATTCCAAACCAACTGTAACACAATACCGACCATACTTCAAAGGAAACTGGCTTGTGATAATCAACCAAGACAAGACTTGGTTGGCTTTAGTTCAAGACAGGAAGGCTAAAAATTTTGGCTGCATAGTTGGATAAGCCTTGAACACAGCAGGCCAAGCTGGGAACACAGATGGACAAGTTGTAAGACTAAACTGGCAAGGTAGTTACAGTAACAGACAGGCTGGGAGTATATAGTTATGGCTACGGGGTGTCCCAGCAATGCACTACCAAGCAAAAGGCACCTTGGCTGCAACCACAAAATAATGTTTGCCCCCAAGTATTGCATTTTTATTTATTTTGGGGGTTTGATCATTGCTTTTGATAAAGATTTTGACATAGGTCATATCACAACGGGTAGTTTTATGGGTAAAGAAAACCAGTACATACAGTTGGTCAAGGGTCTGTACTGTAAAATGCTGACCATTGGTAAGCAACTACCAACTTTCCCACATAGGATCTTGGGTTTGAACCACAGTCCTCAGAGGTGGGAGGCGAGTGTTTCACAACAGACTCTACCTACATGACTGTCAAAGGTATTTTCTGAGTCAAAAGTAACACCTAGGCTTTTTTACTTCCTCTGCTGGTGTTGTAGAATCTTGAAGGAATGCCACATAAAATTTTGGTATAAGTGACTCTCTGGTAAGTTTATAGATGATGATAATAAATTCAGTCTTGTCATGATTAAGTTTCAATTTCACACCGTTCTCCCACTCATGACACTCAGTCAACTCTGTGATACCGGAGTAAAAATTCCTAAAGTCTATTGCCAACTATATGTGGGTGTCATTGGTGGACACATGGTGTGTTATCTTGAACTTGAACTTGAAATGACTTGATTGAGGGGAGTAGTATAAAGAGTAAAAAGAAGGGGATCTAGAACCTCGGGAACACCAAAAGGGAGATGGAAAGCCTCAGAATCCCTGTCATCAGACTGAACTCAGTGGTAGCAACTGTCCCACAATTAGTGTAAAACTCACAATGCATACTTTCCTGAAATACTCCATGATCAGGGCCTTGCAGGGGATTTGGTTGAGTTCTTAAAATGTAAAAAAAAAAAGGATTCCTTCTTTGACTTACAAATGCTAGACATAGTGTGAAGTCAGTAATATCATCAAAATATTACCTCAACATATATTACTGCTTTTTTGCGGTGTAGGTTTAAGCCCTACAAAGTTACTTTTCTCACCAGATCTTTCCTTATCCATGATACACACTTCTAGTGAAGTTTTCGTGAAGATTTTGCATCCAAGTATACAGGCAAACATACGGTCAAACAAATGCCTTGTTTAACATCTGCTATTTGTCATGTAGTTTAAAGTACTGCTTTAATGATTGTTTTAAAACATATTAGAGATTAAATATATTACTCTAAATGTAACAACACTTTCTCTTTGAGATAGTTCTTTGCCAAATTATTGCAATTGAAATATAGAAATCATTCAAGTGAACTTTTAACAACACCACGACCCTGCCGTCCATCCTCCACTGCCTCCCCTCAATGTTTGATAGTTATTCTCTATAGCTTGGCCATGGTAGAGTATCGTAACCAACAAAGTACCTCAAGTAAAGAATTTTAATTTGGGAATCTTCAAATATTCTGAGGCACTGGAGTTTTACAACCAAGTGCTTATATAACATAAAAAGGTATATGTATTTTTGTATAAAGGAGCGCCTCCTTACCATGGATAATTAATGTTAACAAGTGCAAGTTTTTGTTGCATAAGAATCCATGCAGAAATGGCTAAGAAAACTCATTCCCCTTTTAAATATGGATAACCTTAACTCATAAATCATATAAATGGTGGATAATAAAAGTAAAACATCCCTACGCAGTCATATAATATTCTTATCTTTATTCAAGACATATTTTTTCTGTGTATGTTAATCAGGAAGTTTTCCCATTTTCTACAGAAAGTAGAAAAATTGATTATGGCTACATGTCTATTTTATTTTGAGGTAACGTTCATTACCAGCAAGAGGTTGGTGAAAATTAAACATTCTGTGGCTTGTGAAGGTGCAACAACAGAGAAATGTGACAGGGTCCCTACCTACTGATGATAGATAGATATTTAAAATGTTTAGTGCAAAAACACTAATGTGTCATACTGCACTATAAAAACATTAACTACTATAAATACATTAACCAATATTCACAAACATATATATATATAAATAATTAAAAATACGTGAACAAATATACAAACAAAAAAAAACATCTGACTAGATACAAATTGTAATAAAAAACAGAAAGACATTAAACAAACAATATTTGAATAAAACATATGGACAACAAAAAGACTAGAGAAGGGTTAAAGACTAGCAATACTTTACAATATGTATAACATGATAAAATATACAAAGAAACTCATGACTAGATATACAGATAAATTTGACGAGAATATACAGTAAACATTACAGAAACAATAAAACAGGTACAAACCGTAAATAGAAAAGGAGTAAAATAAAACAAAATATCAATGAAATCCAATCATGGTTAGAATTATACTGCCATATTCACACCTCCATTTAGTCGCCTCTTACAACACGCAGGAGGACACGTTGGGCCTATTCTACTTCCTCGGACCCACAGGGGGACCTACCTACTGATGAGAAGTTATGAATCAGCTGAGATATTTTTCATAACCTGTATGAATGAATTTGTAGGACAGTAAAGGTTTTTGGAAAGAATGACAAAAAGGGATAGGAAATGTATCGTCATAATTTTATGACATATCTATGCACATTTTTACCAACCTTCTTCCGGAGATACTGGCAGAAAATGGTTGGCATAAAATCATGACCATACCCCACATTGTCTGAAAATCCAACTCTGATCTGATATGTAAATTTATAGCTACAGACACAATTACAAATACTACAATATTACAAATGTAGTATTTACGGTTGCTTTCAAGTTGCAACAAGAAAAGACAAAAAGTAAAACTTAATAGTTTGTGCAAATTTTAATGATAAAACAAATCTGGCATGACCACAATCCTTTCCATGTAATTGACAATTAAGTTTGTCTTCTGTACCAAGCAACGTGTCCTGTGATCCATTCGGTATCCACTAACACAAAATGACATAGAACACAGAATCATATCAGATGACAAGACACCATCTAATCATTACCTTCATTTTAGATTTACAGATTGTCATTGTTAAATTTATTTATTTTAAACAAATGTATTCAAACATAACCCCTGTTGCATTTATATTACTTGGCAGACTCACTGGACATGTTCGCGAGGTCATTAACTTGTAACAACTCAATTTTTAAATAATGTTAAAAATGTTGCCATGAAATGTTGTCTGTTTTGAGAGTAACACATCAAACAGAAAATAATTCTTGTCTTATAAAGCTTTATTGTGGTGTTCCACTGAAGCTGATTTGTTGGTTTTCAAGGGTTGGTTGTCTTTGTTTACATAGTTGGCTAGTGTTGGTTATGGTTTCCTGGCCTGACTTAGTTGGTTGCCTAAATATCAAACATGTTTGATGTTTCACCGATCCACCCCAACTCTTCATTCTGACTGTGCCATTCTGACTGTGCTTTGGCCAACCAGGATACCACCTGGTGCTGTCTGCCTATGTATTTTTGTGGTTACTTCCAGACCTCTGCTATAGTATTACTGTCTTGTCAGGTAAGACTTGCAGACCTTATTCCAAAACAAACTCTAACACAATACCGACCATACTTCAAAGGAAACTGGCTTGTGATAATCAACCAAGACAAAACTTGGTTGGCTTTAGTTCAAGACAGGAAGGCTAAAAATTTTGGCTGCATAGTTGGATAAGCCTTGAACACAGCAGGCCAAGCTGGGAACACAGATGGACAAGTTGTAAGACTAAACTGGCAAGGTAGTTACAGTAACAGACAGGCTGGGAGTATATAGGTCAGGTTAGTTTCATCTCACTGACTCATGGCTCGTCGGTTATGGAATATGTGGCTATAAAGGAGCCAGTCAGCATGCAGAATGATTCATTTGAACTTTCAACACCAACGGATGACAACTGGCAGTTGTAAATAACATTTGCTGGCTAGCTGAAAGGCTTTGTGTTTTGTACCATTATTGATTGATAAGATGGGTCCTAAAAGTCCAGAAAGAATGTCAGGAAGATAGGAATCCCCACAGACACACCTGCAGAATTTGAGTAGGGAGATACAGCTATTGACATTTGGAGGAGGAGGGTTTAGAGAGAACAGAGGGAGAGTAAAATGGCAGAGAAACACCAGAGGGGAAGAGAGAGAGGAAGAAGCCAGGGGGTACGATGATACGCAACAGGAGGATGTTTCACCAATGGAAGAGACAGTGGCTGGAAAACGATAACAAACTTATATCAGTGAAAGTGAAATGGACATAGAAGGTAGATGAGAGGCCAGTCACACAGATACTCAGTGATAATCCATTCACAGTAAAGGACATATATCGAACATGTATTTGACAGACTCAGAGAATTTGTGAAGAATTGTGAGGTTTAGGAAAAAGCCATGAGAGGAAATATCAAAGATCAAATGTCAAGTTTCACCATAGTTTTTATGAGAAAAAGTTTCAGGTCAAAATTTCACTTGTTCACTCACTCAGTTTGGTTTTTGGGCGTTGGGGTCATGTGTTTGGCGTGGTGCTGTGTAATTTTTAAACACTCAGCTAAACAATTATTTTGGAAAGATTTGGATGGTCCTAAGGACTTTTGAATCAGCAGTAGTCCCAAAAAAGAACCTTTTTACAGCTGAGGTCCTGAGAAGGGTCTTTTCAAAGTACTTGCAGTAATTTTACTGCTGCTTCTGCAACTGATCCATGACTTGCTGGTCGACTGATGAAGACTGGGTTAATTTTCCATAACAAGTCCTTTGGGATTCGAACTAAGTCTTGCACACCTTTACGGAGAGCTAGACGCTGTTTGGAAATTTTTCCCACAGCCAATGTTTCCTGTCCTTGAACTTGTTATGGGCTTTGTCGTAAAGCTCATCATTATACTTGACAAAGTCTTACATAGGCTCCTCTTCTGAGTCTGTCAGATAAATGTTTATTATATGTCCTTTCTTGTTTTAACAATAAGTAGTTGGTTGGCTCTGGATATAGATATTTTTGTGTAGGTGAATGCTAAACTGATCACTGCACAGATTGCTTGATCCACTGGACAAACTTTAATGAATCCACTCATTCTTATTTAATATTATTATGCACACGTGGTGATGGAGATTAGGTGCTATGAGATTCTTGCTTAAGCAATCAGAAAAATCTGTCCAACAGCAACCAAGCTTTGACTATTAATAAGCTTATCATTAAAATTACACCTGTCTGCTTTTAATTACCTATTGCTATCAACTCAAAACTAGCTTTTACCACCTGATATTACATCAGTTACTGTTGTTTACTGCATCACCATACATTATATGCCATAAAATCTTGCATTATAAAAATGAAGTGTGATAGAGCCATATGAGCCTAGTTTTCTAATTAATTTTAGTTATATTTACATGACTTATTTTGTTTGAAGCATGGTTTGTGAATACTCATTTTAGGTTTGCTAAAGGTGACATTAAAATTTGTTTGCTGCAATTGAGAGTGTCTCAATCACTTGTCTGTAATTTTATTACTCATAACTGCATTATGAACGAGAATGTGTCATCGTGGAACAAATGTTTTATTATGCCTACATGGCGACAATGTGTTTGACTTATTTGAACATGAAAATGGTGCCAGCCATCTAAGTCATAATTCTCTTTCATCCATGGGATTTCATTTGACTGACTTCATACTTCATTGACTTGATTTGGATAGGCTATTACGATGTCACAGTCTTGTTGCAACAGTCAAATATTTCTCTTTAAATGATAGCAACACCCTTATTTTCAGTGGATGTATTGTTTTAAATATTCTTTCATGATTTACCATACAAAATACAAGGTTAACTGACAATTTTAGCTAATAAAATGTACATTTGATTTATGGCAGATAATACTTATCTTTTAGACACAAACAAATATTCCTTGTACTTCTGCCCAATTGTGATTTATAGTATTATAAAATATAGATTGAACTTACAGTAAACCTTATGCCTACACAGTATGAAAAGATGTTAATTAAGACAAAAGTCAGAAAGAAAATGCAAGTGTTTATCTGTACAGGGACTCAAAAAAACTATCCTAAAAGTTATTTATTCTAAGTTAGCAATATTCACCATTTTCCTGTGCAAACGAGGTTTTTAATAAAACATTTTTTCAGGTTTCAATTAGTTTTGCCATTCATTCTGTTAATAAGACCACTAATCCAAGAAACATTTGGGGGTCCACAGTGGTAACACACTCGTCTCCCACCTTTGAGATCGGGGCTCAAGACACAGCCTGACCTCAAATGGAAAAGCTGGTAGCTGCTTGTCGGTGCTTGGCACTTATCAGTACAGAACCTTACAAATTTTAAAGGCACAACATATCCACTTGTCTTGAGTGATATAACATTTGGCATTCTATCAAACCACCATAAAGTAGCAATGCCTAACAGTGAATAACAATTGCTTGGTGATCTCAAACCAGATATTAGTCAAAATTCCTAAATTAAATTTGGACCCTAATACAGATCTGGATTGTGGTTGAAGAGAATCTAGCCACAGATAGACCCTACATTGTGTTAAAATATAACACCAGTCTGATGCGCTATACGTTACCCTTATATTATAGGCGATAATAATTACAATAAAATAAAGACTGTAGTTTGACTGTTGCCTTCGTATATTATTATTGGCATAACATTTTCCCAGCTACGACACTATCATCAATTCCCAGTTGTGACACCTCTTAAATGTATGGTTCTTGAAATATAATAATGTATATTTTCAAATGAGACATTGCAACTAATCTTGCCTGACAAATCTACACGGAGAACCAATCTATTTGAAGCATATAATCAAACAATTCTCACAGAAAACTCTAATGTAAGTATAGAACCCATTGTTTACTAAGAAACATAAATAGAATTTCACATGTTTTATTTAAAATGTGAAATATAACCAGAAAAAATATTGAAACAGAATGACATAGTTAGAGATGGAATGATAGGATCTTATTCATAGAATGATTCATAGAATGTATTTATTTAATAATCTATGTTATTTAATAGGGTTGGCTATTGTAATGGATTTGTTATTATCAGGAGTAATAACATACACCAACAAAATTATTTATCTAAGTTACTGTCCTCTTTTGGGTATCTTGAGATAACACCTGTGTATAAGTTATATAGATAGCATTCTTATGTTTGTGCAAAATTGTCCCAACATGAGCACATCTGTCGGTCTAACATTGACAGTCATCGTTGAATCTACAGGAATTTGTTTGGTTAAAATTATGTGATTTACTATTGGTAAGCCATCTGTAAGAATTATGCTCAAACTAAAAGTATGAACCAATCAAATTGTAGTATGGAGCTATGTGACCATTGCCATTGTATAAATGACAAATTGGCAAATGATTGACAGATTGTGGGCATATAACAGGGGATAAGTCCTGTTTTTTTTGGTCATAAGCAAACTTTAATAATGGTGGATGTGATTCTTAAGATTGTAATTTATAATCCAGTGGAGAAAATGTAATGTTAAGAACAACTTCTTTGTTGTAAAATTAGTAATAAGAATACTTCATGAGTTGTATAAAAATAGATTATGAATGAAGATGACAATATTATGTAAGTATGTTACACTAGTATTAGATTGTTTATCTCCATGAGTAATATGTCTTTTCGTGCATATCAAATGAGTGATGCCTTATGTTTACAGCTCACATTTTAGCATAAATAATAGGCAAAAAATCAATTTTTAAGAATGCAGAAAGAATGCATGAATTAAGGGCAGCAATGAATATAAAATATTCAAGTTTTAACTTTTGATGCCTTTTCTCCCTGAATTGTTATGACATGTCCAAAATACGTAATATGTTAAAATATTACAAAGATATATGTGTGTGATTAGTTTTATTTCGTTATTCTTCAAAATCCAATAACTATTATGTCACCATGACATTCAAAATATGGTCAACACTCCAACAATATTGTGTCCGACAATCCTCCGGTGGAGTGATCTATTCAACACTTTATTTATTTAATGTTTTACAGCTATGTCATTTATGTTGTATCCGGCAGCTAGAAGGGCTAAAGAAACCAATACATACAGTTGGTCAAGATTCTTTACTATGAACTACCAGCCAACAGCATGCAACTACCAGCTTTCCCACATGAAGTCAGGCTGAAATTTTAACTCGGATCTCACAGGTGGAAGGTAAACCTGTCATAACTGCTCCAATTTTGCCCGAAATAATATATTCAACAAAACCATTGACCAAAAAATTAAACAAAAATTGAAGATAGTTTTTCCAGTGCCTTTATTCTGACAATATACCACTTAGGGTTTTTAATGCAGCTGGGGAACTTCTCCAGGTTGTTACTTCCCTGGCAGCGCAATTTGCTAATACCAGCAAACATTAAACAAGAATAAAAGTTTAGAGATTCAGGCATATAAATCCTTTTTTTATATTTTTATAGTTGATGTACAGTTCCTAAAGTGTGATTGAAAGAACAATGGAGAGAGTCCTGCTTGTCTTTTTCATTTGCTGCTATCTGTTGTATTCCAGTAATGCCTTGTTCACTATTATATATGATAATAAGTTTCAATGTATACCTTTTGGACCTTGTCTTACCTGCTTTTGTAAAGTATATGTGGGTCACTTTAGAATCTTTAAAAATAAGATATCTGTGTAGTCACAAAGACTAAACATTGCTGTACTTTCCCAAAGACTTGTTGGGCAGTACAAGTAACATTCATATTTGCTTTCAAGTTTTATACATTTTCAAAGTTATACATTTTATAACTATACAGTGTGTGCTTTGAGTGCAATAAAAGTTTTTATGATGAACACACGTAAACATTGAAATGTTGAATTGCTAAGACTAGGGTTAATTTATTCTGTTGTGGAGTAGTGCTAATACTGTGCATTAAAGTTTTCCAATGTTTTCCAGGGTTATACCATACCTACCTATATTCTGGAATCTCGCTTTTCTCACTTTTTAGAAAATGGGTAGTTAATCAATAATTTGCCTTTTACCTTAATTGTGACCTATTAGATACCCCAGTACAGAACTTTCGATTTTACAGCCCCTTGACAATTGGTATTAATGTCGGTTTGCCTGAACCAACACAAAATTTAGTCAAGCCCTATTCAAGAAGTATATACGAATAATGTTTCAGTAAATCACTCTTATTAATATATTTTGGTTTTTCAAACCGGACCAATACTGTCTTCCATTCTCTGGTTAGAGAGTCAATCAGTTCAGGTAATACTGGGTTTACATGATATTGATGTTGACTTAGTGGACTTTATATTGTGATATTGTAGGACCATCATAAGACACATACTTTGTGTTGGTTCAATAACCCATAATGTGCCCACTAAAATCTGACTAAACAGACAATATCATTTCGCAATCTGTGTACAAATCTGGTCACAAAGCTTGAAACTATTGTGCTGGAAGATATTATGTTGCTGCCTTTGTGTTATGATAACCACAAACCTTTTATTTGATTTATATGATAGAAAGACAATGTTTACAATACAATAACTCTATGTAAGTTAAGGAGTTAAATATGATTAAACACAGTCAAATTTAAAGATAGGTAAGTCGGATATAAGGCTTACTAAATAAGCCATATGTATTCAAAGTAATATTAAGTGATATACATGATTTAATATTTATTTATATATGTAAATATACATGTGTATGTTACAGTCAATCTGTGTAATGAAACATTTTGTGTAATGACTAAATATTTTCAGTCATTTCGTGAAATTCCTAAACAGTTAAAGCATTTCATGAAATATGAGGTTCAGAGTTACACAGATTGCGTAAATTATGTGATTGTTCAGGCAATCCTTGTAATCATTTATTTTAAGCATTTTACTGATAGAATGTCAATATTTTTTTTGGAAGATGCAATATGAACTATATGTGATCATTGAGAGTGATATATTTATATCTGTTTTCATTTTAATTGTAACAAGGGTAATTTGTTCAAATTATTTTTATGTCAACCGTTTTGTCACTGACAAAACAGCTGATCTTTTTGGCATCACTCTGCAGTGTCCACGTGAACAACTTGTTCCCCAAAAGTACAATGTCGAGAGACATGCTGTTTCTTTTAAAATAAACCTTATATATTTAGGGTGAAAAAAGTGTTCCAGGCATGTAGATTTGTTTATTTGTCTCTTTTCCCGAGCCATTACAATTGAGGTAAGCCCACCCAAAGTGTGAAAGTTTAAATACTTTTTGACATTTGTATCACTGATTATTACAGAGATTTCTCTCTTATCTTGCATATATATACTAGGTCAAAAGTAGATTCGCTTGTGTGAGTATCAGGCCTGGATCTTTCTTAATTCTTTTTTATGAATTTTAAAATTACTTTTTATACATTAAAATTTATAAAATCATGCACCAAATCACTCATTACTTGAAAAGTATTGCATTTAGAGCATTTCCTAAAATATGCTATTCAGCTACTTTGTCCAAAGCTACAACATGGAAGCCTATCCCAGTAGCTAAGTTAGTAATAACTATTTTCTGACTTTTCAGTTCCTACCATAATGAGTAAAATCACTTGTAACTTGAAAAGTATTGCATTTAGAGAATGTTGTAGTAATATGTCATTCAGCTACTTCATGGTCAGCGATAATATAGTAAAATTACAGACCTGTAGCTCATTGCATAGCCGAGCAATAGCTATTTTCAGGTTTTTCACTGTGGATTAAATCAGTTGTAACTTAAGTTTTTCACTTACTTTGGGTCAGCTATAACACAGCAAAATTATGTCATTGCATAGCTGAGTAATAGCTACTTTCAGGTTTCCACCGTTCAGAAAATTAGCTGTTACTTGAAAAGTATTGCATTTAGAGAATACCGTTTAAATATTCACCCACTTTTGAGTCAGCTATAACATAGTAAATTTTCAGTACAGTAGCTTATTGCATAGCTAAGGAATAGCTACTTTGAGGTTCTCACTGTTGATTAAATCAGTTGTAACTTGAAAAGTAGTGTATTTGGAAAATTTTGTTTAAATATGTTATTCCTCTACTTTTGTGTCAGCTATAACATAATTAAATTGCAGACTTGTAGCTCATGGCATAGCTGAGCAATTAACAAGAAGTTAAGACTATAGAACTTAAAATAATTTATAAATAATCATCAAACATGATAGAAAACTGTGTTCAGGCATTACGTGTAATCCCTACAGCTCATTTGCAGTCATTATGTGAAATACCTAGGCATTTCATGAAATGTCTGATCTATTTCGACATTTTGCGAAATCACTAAAATCTTCAGTCATTATGTGTATTGCCTGGTTACACATATTACTGTTACATATATATGACTCAAAAGTACCTTCATTTGTATCTTATAATAAAGTGAAAGTATTACTTATTTGGGTGTACAAATTAAACTATAAATATTATGCACTACATGATACTATATATATACAACGATTTACAATTTGAGTCATATGCTAAAGTTAGTATGTCAAGTATATGACTTATTAGTGTTAAACTTACAATTTCAATATATTGTATTGACAACATTATTAATTGTATATTCCACTATATTCCACAAAAAAAAAATTGTTGCCAGTCCAGACCTCAGAAAGAGCATTGGGTTACTTTTAGTGAAATAACGTTTAATAATAATGTGTGTTCCAGCTGAAGCTAGGATCTGTTTTTGTCCCAACGAGTGTCCTTGTATGGGGTGTCGTACATGCTCTCCGAATCTTTGTCAAAATACTCAACGTCCAGCTAGTAACACTTCAGTAAATTTTTGTTTACAGCAAATGTTTAGAACTTTGTAATTTTAAACATTTCTAAAAAGTGCGAAGAGCAAGTAAACTGTGTTTTACTTTATAAGCAATAGTCAATTATGATATAAAAATTATCATTTATAGGCAAATGGTCACCTACACAATTGGAACACTGATTTTAAGAAAAAAAAACATTTTGACAGTTCAAAACAGCTATTTGAAACTATATATTTAAGCCTCTCGTAATTATAGCATTTGATACAAGCCAATCTGGTCTTATCTTCTGATTACCATGTGCAATATCTTTCCCACTAAAATACCCTTGAAAACAATGGGTGAAATTAAGATTTGTGTAAACAAAAACAGTTATATTCCCAATTGTGATTTACATGGTAAAGAAGCTGTGTCTGTAGCTGATTCTCCTTTAAATCATTAGTGAACTGAGAAAAATGATTTTTGTTTATGTATACCTGTTGGTGTACCCAGATGTAATAAGAGGCTTTTGAATGCAGTTTGAGGCCATAACAAATTCAAGGAACAGGACTCTTTCCCTGTGGAATACAGCTTGTGTGAATTTTGAAGAACAGACAAATTTTTGCCACATCTGTAGGCAACATCTGCAAGAATTTTAATGATGGGAAATGTTTCTCATAATTTGGTGTCAAGCAGTAAGATAGGATATATGTTCTAGAGGAAGCTTCTGACAATATCCTGAAATGCTTCCTGTTTATAAACTGAACAGCTTGGTGGAAAGTGGATCAAATAGAGCTGCAAACAAGAAATTTATAGACAATTAAAAGAAAGTATAATTGTTATGTTAATTTACTTATTTGTATAATAGGAAAAATATAAGTGCAACATGTACCAACAAGAGACATACTGCATCTGCACAAAGATTTGTATGCACTGTTGGCTATGTTTTTATTGACAGTGCTAATCACTGTGGGGGATGCAGGACCATCTGGCGTACTTGGAGAAATAATCGGTTGGAGCGCTGTGGTGTTGTTATCCATAGTTAATTTGTGTCAAAATATCTTTGTTGCAAGGTTGCTGAATAAACTGAAATGTTGCCCCTTGTTTGTCTATAGTTACATTCCTGAATCATCGAAAAATCAAAGGTTGTGTATTACACGATTTAGTCATGCCAAAATTAAAATAGATATTTGGCTTTTGTAAATTGACGGAAAAAATTAAAAACAAAATACAAATCAAATTTTATCAGGGATTTTTTTTACATGTTTGAAGTTGGCCACTTCTCCAAAGTAAAACAATGGTAACCCAAAGTAAAGGTTGCCATTATCTACTTCTTTACTGTAACCCTGTTATTATTGGTCCTGGAGGTTTGGCATGTTTCACCAACCTATAGCAAATCCCTGGCATGGAATCGTTTATGACCTCATATGACATGGCACCTCTTATTCAGGTGTAAAACCCTCATGTATATAAGTTATGTCAACACCATTGCTCTGGAGTTTCCCGTTAGACCAGCTGGGTAAAGAGATAGACTGTTAATTTTTGTGTGTAATTCACAAGCTCTGTGATTGGCTCAAAGTGTAATAGTGCATTAATGTAAGACCTAGGGACAGTTCTTTCCTTTTAGGGGAGAGACTTGTGTTTATTTCTGTGTGCTATTCAAAGCCACTGGTATTGACCCCCAGCAGAGAAAATACTACACTACACAAGACATAATTCAATCAAAGCTAAAAGTCATTACTAAAGCCATCAGTCAAGCTCAGATAGGATATAGATGTTTTTAAAATATATATTTTTTATTTTACTGTTAAAATATCTAGAGTTTGAACTAAATATTTACATTTGTACAAAGTTGCTGGTTTTAATCTAGTAATACTGTTTAATCAGCACTCTACCAAATATCAAGAGTTGAATTTAAAATTTAAATGATGTAATGTACCACTTCAAGCATACAATATTATAGATTCAAGAATTTGGAAAGGTCGGTAGATATGAGTTAGTGGATGAACAAGAGCACTGGATCCCATGTGATACACACTGCAGAAAGTGAAAACTAGTTTTTCGTAATATAAAAGTTTATTCATTTTTCTGCTCATTAAAACACTCTTGGCTAAGAAATTAATAATTCTAGTACATTAGTCACACAATTCATGTTCAACTTGCTAGGTTACTTTATTTATTATTAACTATTTACATGCATATTGTCCTGTTTAAGGTTCTAAGTCCTGTAAAGGAAATGAATCTTAACCTGTTAAGGACTATCTTTCATCACAATATTAAGAAACCTGATGTATAACCTAACACAGATTGTTGAATATTGATATAATCTGCATATACCCCAGTAATGGGTATCCAAATGAGTTAAAATAATGTATAAACCACCCAAGCCCAAGAATATCCTGGTATAAAGTTTAATTATGCTAGAACAGATTGAAATGTAGAAGCCATAACAGCTGATGTCTTTTCACTGGAAAACAGATGGTGCCAGAAAACATCAGTTTTTATGTTGTGCATGGGTATATCATGGTGAAAAGAATTTGAGGCACCACTGCTCCTAAGCGCTCAGAAACCATACTAGTTCACTGAATATTCCATACTAGAAAAATCAGAGTAGCCAGTATTCATCATACTTTAGGACATGTGAGGGGCTGTAATCCTAAAGTTTTGAACCATCTGTTGAATGTGCCCTAACGGGGAAGGTGAATATCAGTATACCCCTATGCAGATCAAACACAAGCAGATAAAAAAAGCATCTTTAATTTTGTGAAATTTAACAGCAGTCACTACTGTATTATTATGACACTGAAACACATACTCGCCAGGAGGAAACGGATAGCCTTCTACATTCCATCACCCCGACAGGTTTCAAATTCTGCCACAAACCCCGTATTCATGGCCGTGGTGGTGGTGTTGCATTTTTTATCAACAAAGCTATACAGTTTAGATCTGTGGATACACCTACTTTCAGTTCCTTTGAAAATATTAGCATTGCAATTGGGTCTGCGGCTCAACCGCTTGTGTTGACTTGTGTTTATCGGCCACCTGGCTCATGCTCTGAAAGTTTCCTGGACCAATTTCACAATCTTTTAGAATACTTATACTCAGTTTCTCCCTCATTCCTAATTTGTGGGGATTTCAATATTCATGTGGATACTTCTTCAAATGATAGTATCAAATTCCAGAACTGTTTAGAATCATGCAATATAACACAAAATGTTCAAACGGCTACCCATCTTCATGGTCATATCCTAGACCTTGTCCTCACTCCTACTGATGCCAGTGTCATCTCCAATGTACGAGTTGCTGAATTTATTTCTGATCATGCTCTTGTCCTTGGTCAGCTTGATTCAGTTAATCCTCCTTCACATAAGGCAAAAGTTGTCACCTTTAGGAGGTATCATAAAATTGACATGGATAGTTTCCGTAAGGATTTGGGAAATAGTGCATTCGTAAAATGCCCTGGTGATACAGTCAGTGGTTTGTGTGAACAATACTTAGATGATTTGAGCAAATTGCTCGACAAGCATGCACCATTGGTTACTCGTACTTTTACTACACAAGCTACTGGTTGGCTATCTGACACCTACCGGCTGGCAAAAACCATCAGGCGACAGCTGGAACGAATCTGGCGTAAAGAGAAATCTGCCTATAATCGAGCTAGACTTCGAAGACAGATTGCCCGGTGCAATTCACTGGTCAACAAAGATAAGGCAAATTACTTCAGAAACCTGGTCAGAGAAAATGCTAACGACTCCAAGAAGCTATGGCAGGTCTTGCGTTCTGCACTGCACTCTAGTCCTGAAGCAGTACTCCCTTCTCATGAATCTAAGAAAGGTCTTGCTGACCGGTTTGTCACTTTCTTCAGTGACAAAATAGCTAAAATCAGAAACTCATTTTCCTCTAGTGACTCATTCACTCTGCCTCCTCCACCTGATGCACCCAATTTCAGCTGCTTTAAACAAGTTTCTCAAGAGGAAATTAGAAAAATTATCATGAAGTCATCCACTAAATCTTGTTTGTTTGACCCATGGCCTACATTTCTTGTTAAGGAATGTATTGATATTTTACTGCCCTCTATCACCAGGCTTCTTAACTGCTCATTGTCAGAAGGTGTTGTGCCTGATGAGTTCAAGAAGGCTATTGTAACCCCATTGATTAAAAAGTCATCACTACCACCCAATGACTTAAAAAACTACAGACCTGTTTCTGGGTTGGGCTTCATATCCAAACTTGTTGAATGTGTTGTTGCTTCTCAATTGAATGACCATGTCAGTTTGAACGGACTAGAGAATGTCAGGCAATCTGCCTATAAACTGGGTCACTCAACTGAATCTGCATTGCTTTCAATTAAGAATGATGTTCATTTGGCTTTTGCTGTCCTGGGGCCTATCCTTTTTTCACTCTATACTACTCCACTGAGTAAAGTCATACGGAATCATCCTGGTATTAGTTCCCAGTTCTACGCTGATGACACACAATTGTATGTACATCTCACACATAAAAATGTTGCGTCGGCCCTTGATAAGCTGTCACACTGCATTGAAGACGTAAAGAGATGGCTCTCTACAAATAAGCTCAAGCTAAATCCTGATAAGACCGAATTCATTGTGTTTGGCTCAAAGTCTCAGCGCAAAAAACTTAATCAGTCCTTCCCGGTCAACATACTTGGTAATCTTATATCACCAATAGATGCAGTTAGGAACCTTGGTGTCTGGTTTGATTCAGATTTCTCATTCTCTTGCCATGTTATGAAGGTCTGCAAGGCTTGTTTTGCTCATGTCCGGGATCTTAAGCGACTCCGAGGACATCTGACACATGAAGCGGCTCTTATGGCTGCCAATGCTCTGATCGGAAGTCGACTTGATTACTGTAACTCTCTGTTCAGAGGTCTCTCAGTTCTAGATCTGCGCAAACTTCAATGTGTTCAGAATAGCCTTGCCAGAATTGTTGCCAACACCACCAAGTATTCACACATCACTCCAGTTAGAAAAGCACTACATTGGTTGCCGATTAAGTACCGTTCTATCTTTAAGACTGCCATGCTGGTATATAAGTTCCTACACAGTGGTAACCCCAAATACTTTGAACCCTTCCTGATTCCCAGACATAGTGCATACAACACACGTTGAAGTCAATCTGATGGCATATTTCTTGAGGTTCCCCACTTTGCTTCAGTTTTCAAGTCTCGAAAACATTTTGGACTCAGTTTTGCGTATGACGCACCTATGATTTGGAATGACCTTCCTGATGAGGTCTGCTCTGCAAACTCATTTGCCTCTTTCAGGTCAAAGTTAAAGTCATACCTCTTTGGAAAAGCATACCCACCCTAAATTTCCAATCTCCTTCTGCTTTCTCCGCCGTGCTGACCCCTGCAATGTCTCTGGTTTTTGAATATTGAACAATGTTCTTGTGTGATGCGCCTTAGAATCTGTCTTTTGACAGAGATTAAGCGCTATAAAAGTGCTATTAGAAATTAGAAATAGAAATTATGACACAAAATAACTATACAACGGTTAATAATTTCATTACACTATATTTTAGCACAACAGTATATTGGCAGCCTCTAAATGAACCTTGGGACAAAGCCTTGTTAATTCAGTAAGTATATCAAACCCATACAACCATATTATAAAATATGACACCCATACCTGTAAGGGATACATCAACACAGACCTCTCCTGATGTAAGAATTTTTTTATGAATCATACCTGAACCATTTAATAATTATTCATAAATTTTATGATCCAAGACAAATCTCTGTAAAATCCTGCATCTACATTACATGCGAAACCTGGGAGGGGTTTGACATAATAAAGCTAACACAGAATTTGTAAATAAATAATTTCAAAAGCTTACAGGTTTTTGATTTTTTTGGCATTTTTTCTCCTGGTGTCGGCCAAAGTCAATGCCTAAGCATGTCAATTTGGGCAATCAAGCTTCTTCTGATTTATAGGAAGTCGTAAATTTTGCAGTAAATTAGTAAATGTCAAGAAAGTGTCAGATGTAAATTGAGGTGATGCCACACCAATTATGTCATCCAAATAATTCATAACTTAATAGCTTGTGACTCCATGAGGTACATGAGAATGTCAGAGCAAAACTGGCACCATGACTCACCCCATGTAAATCCAAATGGCAACAAAATTTATATAAACGTGAAATTGCCACGTGAGTCCTAAAGCAGGATACTCAAATTGATGCATGCTAAGATTTCTGAGTACTTGCTGAAGATCAAATTTATATAACAATGCCTTATATGTCTTCTTACCAACCCAAGATATCAACCCAAAAATATCAATAGTAGGGTATTTTAACTTAAAATGCATACGATCTAACATACAATCAGGAACATTGGAGTTAACACTATTGTCATGAGGCCAGGAAAAAAATCACCCTAGTTTTGCCATCTGACTAGGGTCTGGCCATAACTGTGGCCTGAAATTGCGACTGGTCAAGAGGACCTGCCATGGCAAAATACTGGAAATCCTCCTGAAAATATCTATCCATGCCAGGATTTTGCAAACCCAAGGGGTGATCTTTTTCACCTAAAATTATTATAATCTATATTAAGAGGAAATGCAAATTCTAAAGCATTCAAATAAAATGTTAAACTTATAGTGACTCAAATAATGCCTCCAAATAAAAATTTTCAACTGATAAAAATTCAAATGAACTAACTCATCATCTGATACTGAATTCTCTAATGTCTTATCAACTTGATTAAAATCCTTACACCAATGTGTGTCAGTTTTCTTAACCAATAAAATATATGTCTTGTTGTTGTTGTATATAGCACTGGACTTATCAGCAATTCGGAGAAAACTGATTTTGTCAAGAACACCACTTTTACATGAACTATTCATAACCAGAACACAGAGAGTACTACCCTGCAGCCAAGATTCTTCATATATACTATTGAAATCTGGAGAATTAAGATAATAATATATTTTGTATACTATCAGAATCACACTGGGTGAATACTGATGCAATATCATGCCCAAGTGCTATTACCCTTTTCACTCCCTTATATTATAATACCATGGGGTGGGGTCTCTTAGCAGTGGGAACTAAAACTACGATAGCATCCTACATGAGACTAGTATATTATCTGATCATGTTGTCCAGCCCGATTTTTATGATCTGATTCGTCTAAAACACAGAACATAAAACCTTGAAAAATGCTTGAAAATGCTTAGCCAATCATTGAAGCCAGTCATCATGGCCCTCATCTAATCAATCGTCGTCAAGGCTATCATCCTGGTCTGTGGATCCTCAACTTCAAGGCTAGGTGTCTGTGCAGTTTCTGTTTGTTTCTTAGTTTAATATTAGTCTACTTATCCATAGTGTACATCTTCAACGGTAAAGAAACTTCCAGAGAATAACACTCCTGAAGGAACATGTCCAAGTCCATTCTGAAGAATTTCATTTTTTGTCAGCACAGCAGTAGTGCCAATCTACACAGTCTAACACCTTCATGCAGCCCTTGTTTTATGGAAAATTTCTGTTTTATTTATGATACTTGGAAGTACAAGAAATTTGCATACCAATACTGCAGACAGTTGACTCAGTCTTTATGGGGGTGTTCCACTGGAGATGACCTTACAACAGACTCTACAACTCTTGGGTCAGTTGCAAAAGTCTGGAGTCAGGGATGAAAATAGATGAAAAAGCTCGTGAAAACTTTGGGTCAGTTTCATCTCCCTGGCAGGATGTAGTATGTCCCGGCTTGTCTGGAAGAAGATCCCAACCTGACTTAGGATCAAAGTCCTTTTTTTGACATCAAGATACCAGGATAAGCCGTAAACCCAAAACCGACAAGCTGTTTGAGTCGGGATCATGAGTCAGGAAAACTAACAGTATACATACCCCATTTAGCTTCTGTTAATCATAATTTATCACTGCAAAGATGCCAGCTACACTTCAGAGAGACTTTTTACAGAAACTTATGCAACTTCTATTTTTATTAAGTTCAAAATTTTCATATTCATCATGATTTGTAGAGAAAAAATGAAATATCTGAACCCAGGACAACCACCTGCCATACAGTCAGCAAGTTTACCTCAGCCCCCACCACCCAGGAGAAGAAGGAAGTCACTAAACCCCTTGGTCATGCCCTTGATCCTTTAAAGAGAGGAAAGAGGCTGCTAAAGAACCCTACTGAATGACTTAATACTGACTGATATCCCAGGGTACCAGAATTTTGCAGGATGCCACCACACATTTTTGACCTCACTGAAGAACACATACACCACTGCGTCAATCAGTCAGTCACCAGTTTCAGAAAGCCATTACAAGTTGGACCGAAACTGGCAACAACACTGAGACACCCTGCAACAGGAAAGACAAAAGTGTTCTTAGAATATCACTGGTTGGTATCCGAGCCACCATTTGTAAATTCTTCCCTGTTGCCTGCTGCGCCATCCTTGATAGATTTCAGGAAGAGTACCTGAGTTGCCCTACCACTCCAAAAGACTGGAAAAGATCAAGGTGAGGTTCAGAACCAGATGAAATGACCCCACACTCTTGGGGTACTAGACAGGAAACATATTGCCATGAATAACCCCAGGAAATCCTACAGTGAATATTACAACTAGAAGGGCTTTCTTCCCCTGGTGTTGCTATCCCTGGTCGAAGCCCACTGCCAATTCCTCTGGGTAGATGTTGGGTCAAGTGGATCTTCAACAGATGCACAAATATTCAACCACAGTAAGCTGAGGCAAAAGTCCTCTAATACTGTTTAATAATTTCAGTACAAGCTTCTTGAGATGTCCCACATTATCATTCCAATTTTTTAGCTGTAGTTTGCAATTATTTTTCAAAATTTTCTCTGTGCAAATATGCAAGATTTTTACAACTAGAAGACTTTCCAAAGCTTCCAAATCTTTACAACCTGAAAAGTTTCTGAAAGGTCAAAAGTCAAAGGTCAGATGCAAATTTCAAATTCCTTTCAGAATTGTCAAAGTATCTTTTTTATTTATCATTTTTGTTAGCATACAAAGGGTACAAAAATAAAAGAAAATATATAACAGAAGTACATCTTTTACCACACAACTAGATTTACAGATTCACACATTCATACAGTAACAAAGGTAATTAGGTAGTTTTTAGCTAGCTAGAGAATTTTAAATATTTCCTTTACTGTAGGTGATGCAATAGATATGCATGCTTGAAAAAGTACTAGATATTACTCAGATGCTCTGGATAAGCTGGGAAAGAAAACTCCAATTATTCTTGAATTTATGGTCTGTGAGTGACATAACTGATTTAACGATAATGCTGTTCCTCATATATTTTGAAACCACCCACTTGTTAACCCACTTGCCAAAACTCATGCTGAAAAGGCACTGAATAAATACACGGGATAATGTCTCAGGTGAATTGGTACAGAAGCGCACAAGTTATTTTTGATTTTTTAATCTTAAACAGGAGACTTTTAGTCCCTTATTTATGATTTACAATCCTATATTAATAGCAACCAAATTATCTCATTGTCTTGAATAAGTTTAAAGCAATGTTTATAAATTGCTTTCCAGTCTTTACAATCCAACTTGAAATCAACTACTGCTTCCCACTTTGCAATAAATATAATAAACAATAAATAAAAGTAACTTGAAAGCCAAAGCATTTTTTAATTTTTTGGCCAAATTTTGTAGGATCTATTTTGGCCTAAGATTTTTTTTTCTTTGGCCAAAGTATTTTATGTTTTTTGTTAAAGTTTTATTACCCATATTTTTAAACTATTTTTGTTTGACCACATGTCAAAGTTTCTTCCAAATTTTATAAGATTTTGTCAAATTTGAATTTATTTTTATGTTAAAATTTCTTTTTTTTTGAAGATCAAGGGAAAAGCATAACAGGATTCTGCTTATTATGTAAGGCATACTTTAAGGACACTATGTATTTAAATAATGTGTATATGTACAATGTGAAACAACACCAATAATATGAATACAAAAATAGGAAAAACAGTTTCTATAGCTTCATTTAATTGCCAAGGTCTACAGAATAAAGACAAAAGATATGATATTAATTATTTAAAAAATACGGGTGCAAAGGTAATATATCTTCAAGACATACATCTTACAAATTCTGACTTACATTGGATTAAAACTATATGGAAAGGAGAAATTTTTTTGAATGGATGTAAAACGAATGCCAGAGATGTTGCAGTTCTAATTAGCAAGAAAGTAAGTCATTATGAAAGTAATGCCACTGGAAATATGCTTCTTTTAGACATGATCATTAGCGATGAAAAAATTCAATTAATAGGTATATATGGCCCAAACACTGATGATTATAGTTTTTTCAATAAAATTAGCAATCTTTTACAAGATCATGAACAAGATTATGCTATTTGGTGTGGTGACTTTAACATTACACTTAACCCTGACTTAGACAGCTACAATTTTGTAAATGTAAATAACTCAAAGTCCCGAAACACATTACTAAATATAATACATGATTATAATTTAGTCAACATGTAGAGATACTTTAGCTCAAACTGTAATTGCTACACCTGGCGCAGACGGATCCCCATTAAGCAAGTAATTACTTTATCACTACTTCTTCCTTAACCAGTTTTTGGTGTGTAATATTGATATACAAGCCAGTTATAAATCTGATCAATACATAATTTTAATGTCATTGCTAATGAATAATTTTAAAAGAGGTTGTGGTATCTGGAAACTTAACATAAACCTATTGAAAGATAAAAATTATGTTAAAATTGTCAATGATTGTATGTTAGAAGAAAAACAAAGATATGCTGTATCTTTATATGACTTTATAATTTTCACATGATTTCTGATGAACAGATTCATGTAACAATAGATTATGATTTATTTTTAGAATTAATCTTGCTCCACATACGTGGCGAAACAATCAGATATGCCAGTCATAAGAAAAAACAAACTGTTGAAATTGAAAAGAAACTGATATCTGAAATAAATGCTCTAGAGCAAGAAAATTTATCTGACAATATTCACATTTTGGACAAAACAAAACTGGAGCTGGAAAACATCAGGGGAGAAACTATTAGCGACCATCAGATTTGCTCACGTATACAATGGTTAGGTGATGGAGAAAAACCCTCTAAATATTTTTATTCCTAAGAACGCCATATCTACACTGATAAAACTATCAAAAAATAAAAAATACGAAGGAACAATTTTGGTAGACCAAAAAGGTAATCCTTTGACCATCAACTAGAAGATATTGACTTAGATTAATTACTAGCCGGTTATCAAGTAAATAAGCTTAGTGCTGAACAATGTAGAAGCCTTGATGGACCTTTAACATTTTGTAATAAATAATGATGGCTGAATTCACGGACCCTAATTTGTTCTATTATAGCCCAATAAACTCTTTATTTAACACTAAATACTTGTAATACTTACAAAATTTTGGGGTTAAAGTCATTTGGTGTTATATATCCACGTTTTGGCAGTATTGTTTTATCGTTTCACTATGCTTTATTGTCATAAACAGTCATCATTTTATTTTGACAGAAGTTAAAATGTGGTGGGAACTCATCACTGCTGTTTTTGTATTTTCATGTAAGACATAGTTCCCAGGTATTTTTGTTTATTTCATTAAGATATTTGATAATTTTATTTCAAAATTATATTGGTAATTTAGGACAGTCTGCTTAGGGCCAGGGATTTAATTATTGAGTTGGATAATGTTAGTTTTGAGAATGTTTTATTGTAGGACTCAGTGAGCATGTCAGGAAGTGGTTCAGGCATAGTGATTTTTGAATTTATAACTTTAAGAGGTCAGAGCACCTGCAAATAGTTCCTGGGGGATGGTCTTATTGCTATGTATTTGACACTCAATTCTTATTTAAAAAGTATTTATTTAGGGAGGGACTGTTGATGAATGTAATTTATTTGTTTCTTAACTTATTTGTGTGTTTCTTAGTGATAATTATCAGTTGTGCTTCATTGAGCATGTCAGCCTCTTCACAGTGTAATGATATTTGCATGAGTGCATAAATATACTTTGTCCTGAATCGAAGGGTGGTTCCCTTGATAAAAGTGAACCTGGAAGCAGGAGGATTTCTGATGAGTGAAACTTATATTTTCTTTGCAAAGGAACCACTTTTAAAATATTGTTACTGGACAAGTATGCGCAATATTTAATACATGAACAGTTGTAATGGAAATCTAAGCATGGTTACTTAATAGGAAATTAATATATTCAAATCCTCTTTTCCTCCTTTCTTTTGCCCCCATTGTTTTGGCTCTCCCCCTTATTTGTCCCCCCATGTCCCCCTTCAGTACAGGAAGGTTTGAGATTCATCTGCTTAACTTAACATTAGAAGAGAAGGTGCTTATCTGGGAAAGTATTAAATTGGAATCATGTATTTTATTTATTACTTCTGAATAGTTATCTAATTTTTATTGATATTTCTGTACGATCTTAATATATTTTAATTGTTTTTTGTGTGTGAGTTGACATGCTACTTTGTTGATAAACAACTGAGGTCAGGAAAATCAAGGATAATTTAAATTGATTCAGCAGAATAGGAGTGTCAGTTTTATATCCAATAGTATAATCTTATTTATCAGTGTAGCTTCTTTACATGAATACCCTTTTATTTGTTGTCTTTAGATGTTAGCATGTAGTTTTCCTTGCACTGTTGTTGGCTATATGTATTATTTATAGCTGCTTTTAGTTGTTTTGTATAGCCTTGCTCTTATATGTCAATTAATTCACTGTTATGCAGTTGTATAAATTCGGTTTGTTGGCTTTCTACCTTTCAATGCACTTTTAATATTACTAATAAATTTCTTGTTACTAATTACACAAACCTCTCCCTTTTGTGTTAGCTGGATGCTGACTGTCCTGCTGTATTTATGTTCGTAACTGATAATATCTAACCTGTTAATCAACTCAGGAGAAATGTTTAGGCTTATATAGTGCTGTTGAAGCATGTAATAAGGTCATTGCCAGGAATTTGGTGCTCCCCATTTTAACACTATATCATGCTGAGGTATATGGTTCATATGTTCTCAGTATATGGCGCTAATTGAGGAACAGTTAAGTCTGCAGTAATTACCGGTACATTGTACATACCATTTTAACACTGATATATGCCCAGCTGCCTGAAACAGAATATTAGAATTAAAGAAAGAATACTTAGATTAGATGAATACTTATTTTTACTACTATGAGACTTTTGTGACAAGGGATTTTAAGTGCTTTGGGTTGTCTTCCATTGATCGTTCGGCACCTTTGCTGCACTTGGTGGATTTAAGTTGATAATGGGCAAGGGTTTAGTTTTCTGTCCTAACTCTTTATTACTTGATCTAGGGTCTTCGTTTGAGGTCTGGCCCATTACAAAAATTTGGTGTCAGTGGTGGTATAAGGAGGCTAGGAAGGATGGACCAGATGGAAACAAGATCAGTGACTAGTGACAGGGAAGCTAGGGCAGAAGGAGCAGGCTACAGAGAATATTTGAGGCCAGGGGATGACTTAGGAGCTGCTGATGCACTCTTAGAAATGCGGCACAAGGATGATCGGCGGTATCAATCTAATGCAGCAATGCATGGGCAAAGTTTATTTGCTGGGGATAAGCTTATAGGAGATAAAAGGAAAAGTGGGCAAAAGCTCAAGGTTATGCCTGATTTGTATGATGGCACTGGAAATTGGGGAGACTATATGACACATTTCAATGTGCTGGCTGAGCTAAATGGATGGAACCTAAGGAAAAACAACAGTTCTTAGCTGTCAGTCTCAGCGCAGATGCATGCAAAAGGCTTCCTTCACTGCCTGAAGAAGTGTGATGGGATTTTAATGATTTTGTAGAAGCATTAGGTAGGAGATTCAATCCTGGAGACAAAACGGAGCTCTATAGGATAAAGTTAAGAAACTTTACCAGGAAGGACAAGGAATCCATACCTCAGTTAGCCCAGACAGTGTGGAATCTCGCCATTAAGGCTTACCCAGAGGCAAGAGGGAACCTATTGGAGATGCTTTGCAGGGACCACTTTATTGATGCTTTAAATGAGCCAGATATGAGGTTCAGAATATTTCAGTCAAAGGTAGGCACTTTGGACCAAGCAGTTGAAGTTGCTGTAGAGATGGAAGCATTCCAGATGGCTGAAAAGCATCGAGGTAATGCTTACAGCAGGAAGATGGTCCAGGAAGTAACCATTTCTTCCAAACAACACAGTCAAGAGTTTGAAACCAAAATTAGGGAGACCATGGAAGCACTGTCAAAGGTAATTAATTCTTTGAAGGAGGAAGTACAGGAACTCAAGTATAAACGGAATAGGAATTCTGAGAATATCAGATGTTGGAACTGTGGTAACCAAGGACACAGTCGCAAGGACTGCACAAAGGAAAGACAAGGAAATGACATTGGGTTCAAACCCAAGGGAGATAGGTCTAAACTGCCAAACTAGAAGGGGCTGATTCTGGGGGCCAGGAATCAGTCCAAGGAGATAATTGGCCAGGTTCTAGCAGTGTCTGGGGAGAATGGGATTAGCATCAATGGGAAAATTAGTGAAATTAATGTCAAATTTCTTATTGATACAGGTTCAGCATTAACTTTGTTGTCAAAAACATATTTAAGGTTATCGATAAGGATTCTAGAATTAAGTTAGAAGATGTACCCTTTCAAATAGGGCTTGCAGACGGACAGGAGCTTGTCTTAAGACAGTTCTCTTGTAAATTAGATTTTGGTAAAAATCTGCTGACACATACTATGATTGTAGCTGAGGTAAAGTCTGAAGGAATTCTTGGCATGGACTTTCTGATGAACCATGACTGGAAAGTAGATGTAAACAGATCAGAAATGATCCTGGATGGACAGAAAATTTTGACAAATGTAGATGGAGACATTGAAGTACAATGTTGCCGTGTGGCAACTACCAGTGATGTGGGGCTTGGACCCTATGAACAGACCACAGTGCAGGCCAAGTCATGTAAGAGAGGCAAACTGGCACAAAATATGATTATAGAGGGATCCTCTTTGCTGGTGAAAAGGGACAGTATTTTATCGGCCAGATCTTTAGTAGATGCCACGCAAAATACCATTCCGGTGAAGGTAGTTAACATGTCTGATGAGGAGGTTTTGCTTAGAAGAGGAACCACTTTGGCAATTGGGTATCCTGTGAATGATATCATGGATATGGGCTTAAAACAACAGCTTATTAATCAAGTCACAAGACAAGCAGGACCAATCAAAAGGACAGAAATGGAAGAGGACTTGCAGGACCTCTTAGTGAGAAGTTGTAAGAACTTAAGTGAACAGCAGTCTGAACAACTCAAGGAGTTACTATTAGAGTACCATGAAATATTTGTGGATGTTAAAGGAATTATAGGCAGGACCAGTTTAGTTAAGCACAAAATCGACACTGGAAATGCAATACCAATTTGCCAGAGACTGAGACCCATTCCAATTCACTTGAGGGAAGAAGAGGACTTAGCTATGGAGGACATGATAACAAAAGACAAAAACTTAAGAACTTGCATTGATTTTCGAAAAGTCAATGATGTTTCTAGAAAAGACTCATATAATGTGCCCTCTATACAAATAAGTTTGGACCATTTGTCAGGAGCAAAGTACTTTTCAACTTTAGACTTGCTAGTAGTTATAACCAAATTGAAATGGTTCCAGCAGACAAGGTAAAGACAGCCTTTTCCACTGGTAGGCATGGCCTGTGCTACCTTTTGGCCTGGCCAATGGGACAGCTACTTTTCAGAGGCTAATGGAAACCATCTTCACTGGCTCACAGTGGAAGGAGTTGATACTGTATGTCAATGATATAATCACTTACAGTGTGAGTTTTGATGAAGGAATCAAAAGGCTGAGAATGGTATTTCAGAAACTGAAGGAAGCTGGTCTTACATTAAATCTAAGAAGTGTATTCTGTTTCAGGGAAGGTGCTGTTCTTCAGGAGAGAATTTCAACTGACCCTGAGAAAATAAGTGCTATTAAGGAATGACCAGTCCCTACTTCAGTGACTCAGCTGATAAGTTTTATTGGAATTTGTGCATACTACAGGAGATTCATTGGTAATTTTCTGAAATTGCCAAACCACTTCATAAACTTACAGAGAAAAGAGCCAAGTTTATATGGGATGAAAAATGTCAGGCAGTATTTACAGAACTCAATGAGGTTGACCAGTACTCCAGTCTTAGCCTACCCTAATACAGAGGATTGTTTTATTCTCGGCCCAGATGCCTCAGACATAGTCATGGGTGCAGTGCTAAGTCAGGTACAGGATGGTCAGGAAAGGGTAGTTGCCTATGGCAGCAATACATTTTCAAAAAGTGAGAGAAACTATTGTGTAACCCGGAAGGAACTTTGCTCAGTAGTGTACTTTGTGAAGCATTTTAGGCATTATTTGCTTGGAAAGAAATTTCTGGTAAGGACGGACCATGGCTCACTGTGCTGGTTGATGAACTTTAAAAATCCTGATGGTCAGATGGCAAGGTGGATAGAAATCTTCGCACCATTTGATTTTGAGATCCACACCGTCCAGGCAAAAAGCATGAAAATGCGGATGCCTTATCCAGAATTCCATGTAAGCAATGTGGCAGACATGCACAGGAAGCGCTTGTCCAGTCTTTAACAAGAAGTACTGAAAATAGAAAATGGCTGGAAGCTTGGAATATAAATGACATCAAGAAATGGCAGTCAGAGGATCCAGTGTTGAGGGAAGTAACAGAGGCCAGCATGGGAGAAAATATCCATAGAGGGAGAAGAGATCAAATTTTACTGGAGTACATGGGCTCACCTTGTCCTGGAAAAAGGATGTTTGTACTATTTCTGGGAGAAAGGAAAATGAAGCAAAACAAAGAAGCTAGTTGTGAATCAACTGCTAAAAGATGAAATTTTTGAGACAACTACATGACTCTTTAACTGTGGGACACCTAGGAGAAAAGAAAACCTATGACAGAGTCAAAGAGCGATTCTTCTGGTACATCTATAGGGAGTTTGTGGAGAGATGATTTAAGCAGTGTGACTCTTGTGCTGCAATGAAAATGTCAACAAAAGAGGGGTAGGTCCAATGCCCTCTAAGTGGTCGCCGTTTTGAGCGAATCAGGATTGACATCTTAGGACCACTTCCAAGGAGTAGGAGAGGAAATTAGTACATGCTGGTACTGGCTGACCACTTCACCAAGTGGACTGAGGCCATACCAATGCCCAGCCAGGAGGCTATAACTGTGGCTAGAAAATTTGTAGATCACTTCACATGCATATTTGGAATGCCATATGAAATAATGTCTGACCAAGGGACACAGTTTGAATCAGAGCTGTTTAAGGAACTGTGTGAATTGTTGGGGATTGATAGTACCAGGACCACAGGATACCATCCTAGCTCAAATGGCTTAGTGGAGAGATTTAATAGTACTTTAGAGGGCATGATAAGCCATTAGGTGTCAGAGGACCAAAGAGATTGGGATGATCATATCCCATTGCTGATGCTGGCATATAAGACAACCCCTCAAGAAAGCACCCGGATTTCACCATACAAGATGATGTTTGGAAAAGAGGCTGCCTTACCAATTGATCTTTTGCTGGAAAGACCACAGACTCAGGAGAATTTACAGGTTGATCCATGTGAATATGTTCATGAAATAAGGACTAAAATAAAGATAGCTTTCACTTAGCTAGGGAACATTTAAAATCAAGTGCAGAAAGGCAAAAGCGTCCGTATGATAGGAAAGTGTCAAGGAAGGCATTCAACACTGGAGATCAGGTATGGCTGTTGGTAAAGGCTAGGAAAAAGGGGCTTTAACCCAAGTTACAGGAAAAAGGGCAAGGACCTTACAACGTAGTCAGGAAATACAGTGAGGTGATGTATGAGGTAGTTAGGCCAAAGTCAAAATCCTTAGTGGTTGATTTTAACAGGCTCAAGCCCTATGGAGGATGGACAAAACTAAAATTCTTGCCATCAAATGATTCCAGTTCGGGGAATGTGACAGGCTGGATCAAAATTTAAGTCACCATGATGTAGGAGCGGGGTCTTGCCAGATGCCACGCCTGATTAGTGTTAACACTGAATCATCCACAGAGGATGATACTGAGGACAGGAGTCCTGACCATGGGGGATGTTCTAGGGATTCCAGGGAGGCAGGTTCAGTGAAACCTCAAGGGCCTGGGTCAAAGGATCCTTGTCATGGGCATATTCCTAGCCGAGACTTGGTCAGTTTTGGGGAGTTTGAGGAATTTGAGGAAGAGGAGGCACAGCCTGGACTTTCTCATGAGGAGGAATCCTGTCACAGGTCAACCAGGATGTGGAAGCCTCCTGATAGATTAAGTTATTTTTAAGTATTTTACTTTTTTTTATTTCAGAATCAGCAGAATGGGTCTGGTGGGGCCATGGAAAATGGTTTCTTCACTGAAACTAAATAGTTAAGAATTAACCTACGATTTCTATTTCTCAGGCAAGGAATGGAAATTTTACACATTTTTATTGTGTAAATGAGCTTCTGACAGAGGAATTAAAAAAAATCTTTGCAGGATGCCTAGGAAAGAATTATCAAAACCTGCTGACTGTGACATTTGCTAGCCGGTCCAGCATGAAAAGGCACAAAAGGGAGAAACATGGGGATAGGCGCTTTGAATGCCCGGTGTGCAGGATGGTGTGCCAGAAGAGGCTACATGCACTACTGGATGAGCACATCAGAGTTAAACATCCCCAAAAATTTCCGCTATTATAATGCCAATAGAAACCTCATTGGATCAGTACCTTACATCAACCTTTCAAATTTAACACCACTGAGGATGTCACCATCCATAGCCAGGCACTGTGAGGAGATTCTGGAGGGGGTTGATCTATTTGAAGGATAGGAAGGATACGAGCCCATGAATCTTGATGGCACATTTTTGGAACTGGATAAGGTGTACCACCTGACCCCTGTACTGGTTGCAACCAACACCAGACCCATACAGGCAGGAACAGATAGAAACCTGTGCCATACCATCATCTTCGCCTGTGAAGGAGACTAGAAGGGTCTTTGCCACAAAACCCAGGCAGAATCCCCTGGAAAGGCAGCCAGGGTACAAGTTGGGGATCCAAGGAACTTCCGGAAGCAAGTAGGGAAAACAGACTTTGGGGGAACCCAAACAAGATGCAGCCATACAATTTCCTGTTGTCGAAATTACAGAAACCCTGGAAGCCAGAAAAATTTTAATCAACTGCTATAAGTATTACCATGAGGCCGAGGTACCTAAAGCAGTGAAGGTTCTCACAAGTGATGCATGTGTTGGCATAGACAACTTTATTTCTGAGGATGAACTGGCTGCAGGTGTTCTTACTGGGCAGTAGAAACAAAAGAGGACACTTAGTGAAACCAGTAGTTGCAGCAGTAGCAGCAGCAGTTGTAGTGGCAGTAGTAGTACAAGCAATGACAGTTTCATCAGTCTCGACTAGAACTTTAATTATTACTTGTTCACGCTATTCTTACTTGTACTTGTTTTCATAATGTATCTTCCATCAGATTCATTAATTCATTATATATTTATACTGATTTCAATTTTTGTTGTCGAATGGAAATGTGCGGGACCCTACATTCCGAAAGTAGGGAGTAATGTTATAAATAATGATGGCCGAATTCATGGACCCTAATTTCTTCTATTATTGCCCATTAAACTCTTAAACTCAGTAAATACTTGTAATACTTACAAAATTGTGGGGTTAAAGTCATTTGGTGTTATATATCCACATTTTGGTAGTATCGTTTTATTGTTTTACTATGCTATATTATCATAAACAGTCATCATTTTATTTTGACAAAAGTTAAAATGTGGTGAGAACTCATCACTGCTGTTTTTGTATTATCATGTAAGATGTAGTTCCCAGGTATTTTTATTTATTTCATTAAGATATTTGATAATTTTATTTAAAAATTATATTGGCAATTTAGGACAGTTTGCTTAGGGCCAGGGATTAATTATTGAGTTGGATAATGTGAGTTTTGATACTCAGTGAGCATGTCAGGGAGTGGTTCAAGTGTAGTAATTTTTGAATTTATAATTTTTAGAGGTCAGAGTGCCTTCAAAAAGTTCCTGGGGAATGGTCTTATTGCTATGTATTTGACACTCAATTCTTATTTAAAAAGTATTTTTTTCAGGGAGGGACTGTTGATGAATGTAATTTATTTATTTCTTAACTTATTTGTGTGTTTCTTAGTGATAAATTATCAGTTGTGCTCCACTGAGTATGTCAGCCTCTTCACAGTGTAGAGATATTTGAATGAGTGTATAAATATATCTTGTCCTGAATTGAAGATAGGTTCCCTGTGAACCTGAAATCAGGAGGATTTCTGATGAGTGAAACTTATATTTTTTTTGCAAAGATACCACTTCTAAAAGATTGTTACTGGACAAGTATGTACCATATTTAATACATGAACAGTTGTAATGGAAATCTAAGCATGGTTACTTAATCGGAAATTAATATATTCAAATCCTCTTTTCCCCCTTTTCTTTTTGGCCCCCCCTCATTTGTTCCGCCTGTTACCTGGAAGGTTTGAGATTTATCTGCTTTATTTAACATTAGAAGAAAAGGTGCTATCTGGGAAAGTATTAAATTGGAATAAGGTATTTTATTTATTACTTCTGAGTGGTTATCTAATTTTTATGGATATTTCTGTACGATCTTTATAGATTTTAGTTGTTTTTTGCGTGTTGACATGCTACTTTGTTGATAAACAACTGAGGTCAAGAAAGTCAAGGATAATTTAAATGGATTCAACAGAATAGGAGTGTCAGTTTTATATCCAGTAGTATAATCTTATTTATGGGTGTAGCTTCTTTACATGAATACCCTTTTATTTGTTGTCTTTAGATGTCACCATGTAGTTTTCCTTGCACTGTAATTGGCTCTATGTATTATTTATAGCTGCTTTTAGTTGTTTTGTATAGCCTTGCCCTTATATGTCAAGTTAATTCACTACTATGTAGTTGTATAGAGTTGTTTTGTTGGTTTTCTACCTTTCAATGCACTTTTAATATTACTAATAGATTTCTTGTAACTAATTACACAAACCTCTCCCTTTTATGTTAGCGGCATGCTGCCAGTCCTGCTGTATTTATGTTTCTAACTGATAATATCTAACCTCGAGGGTTAATCAACTCAGGAGAAATATTCTAGGCTTATATAGTGCTGTTGAGGCATGTAATAAGGTCAGTGCCAGGAATTTGGTGCTCCCCATTTTAAGACTATATCATTTTTTAAATATCAGTGTGAGTCTCATTGTTAAACTGAGGTGACATCTTTAAATAGGTATCTGGTTCACTTAGTGAGGCAAGTGGATGGGCTGGTTATTCTTGAGATAATTGAGTCATTAGTTTGTATAGTAATTCTGATAATAAGGGTATATCATAGTGCATGTAGAACGAACAGAGCTTAAGTGAGGCTAGCTTTACTATAGTTATATTTTACTATTGTTGTAGATAGTAACTTAAGGGAAACACCATTATACGATACATACCCTAACATCCAAGATTATTCTTTCCAGGGCCATAATTCTGTTACTGGGTATGTTTTGTTCTAAATCATTGAACATAGGCTTTGCATGTTTCGCTGGTGACTTAATATATTACACAGCCTCAAACCAATATTAAATAGCAATGTTTGAGGGATAACAATCCTTGAGTGACCTGAAACCAGAATTTGCTAAAAATTCTAAAATAACATTCTTGAGATGCAATGCAGATAAGGAAAAGGTTTTAGGTGGACCAAGCCACAGGTAGGCTCCACATTGTGTAACATGATCCAATGTAAGGTACCCTTTTTAAAGAGTATAATAATGACAAATGAAAACAGCTTGTTGTTTTGTTGCTGGCTTGGCCTATTATAAAATACATAATATATTCCCAGCTGTGACACTATTATCAGCTTCCTGCTGTGATACTTCAACTGTATTATTGTGAATAGCAATAGTATATATTTTCAACTGAGCTGTTGCAACGCTCATATGGGCTCGGCAGACACCTATATAAACCGATTTCCTTGAAGCACACATATATTCCAGTTATATCACCAACTTACATTGGAAACTCTAATGTAAGTATAAAGCCTATTGCTTGATAATAAACATAAAGTTCCACAAGTTATACATTATATGTACCATACAGCTTGTAGAAAATAGTGAAAAGGACGAGGGGAAGCTTCAGATGCAATGATCAAATCTGGTCAAACAATCATATTTATAGATTTTGCAAAATATGTATATTTAGTGGAAAGTATCATCTAATTCATGTGTGCCACATATCAATTTTGGTATTGCATTATAATTTTCTATTTAAATTTGTTAATTTAAATTAGTTGGTTTTGAATTTGTACTGATCAATAACTTCCCAATAGCTTTAGAAGTTAAGAGTTTTAGTCATGTAAAATCTTTTAGATATTTTTGCAGTTCAAAAACATTTCTTCAACCAAGATTGAAAAAAGACATGAAGCGAGTCCTGCTTGTCTTGTATATTTGGTGCACCCTGTTCTATTCAGGTAATTTATTCACAGATTTAGATAATATGTTCCAATGTAGAACCACACCTGGCAATGTTTCTTTCACTTTCGCCACTTTCAAGTGTATTGGGATTGATTTAGCCTAGATATCTTAAATTGTAAGAAACTATCATGCTTAACAGTGCAAGCTTGACCATTTGTTCAAAATAAAGTTTTTCTGGGCAGTTAGGGTCATGATACTTGGCCTCCTGGCAGTATTGTCTGATGTTGGTTACAAATACTGCTTGGCATTGCAGCTTGCCTGTTAGGTCCTACAGTATGTTCAAGATGGCAACATTAGTGTACAAGTTTCTTAGTAGTGGTCATCATAGCTACTTCAGCCCTTGTCAAATCTTCTGTAGCAGAAAACACAACACAGTCAAAGAAGACCACAAAAAAGGATCCTTACTTTAGTTCATCTTTGAAGAAATTAAAGAAGCAATTTGGTTAAACTTTCACAGTTGATGCTCCTACAATCTGCCCCTACAATCTGCCTCATGATGCTCATTCAGATTCCTCTGTTCAGGATTTCCTAGTTCAGATTTCATCATTCCATAGGCATACCAATTGTCTTTACCAAAGAGATTGGAGATTTGGAAAATATGGTGGAAAGGCCTTGAAGAAAAAAAATATGATTTGAGTTTCACTTTGAAGGTAGAGAGAGAAGCAGGACCTCCAGGAGCCTCATTTCAGGTCTTCCTAATTTTGTGTTGCATTTATAGCTTCAGAGGATCAGAAATTGCGTATAGTAGCTAGAATAACCACTGCTAAGAAAATTGTAAACAGGTAAATTCACCTTAAATGTACAGTGGTATCTAACAGGTAGCCAGTTGAGACTATATAGGATTGCGATAGCCATGGTGTACTTACTATGGTTGGTGATAAACCATGCAAGAGTGCATATTGAATGCATTGTAAGATGTATTACTTGAAATAAGACAAGATTTTGAAAATCCAACCAACTGTTTACAAGAGCATTTTGCAGCAAAGACAGTACTATCAATCATCAAATGTTGCCTTTCAAACTGATCAAAGGAATTCTTGCAAAAATTGGTCAAATGATCTGTAAAAAAGGCTGCATGAAACAAGACATCCAGTTTCTTCACTTTCTCAGTTGAAGGTAAAGGGTTATTAAGATGTTCATTTTGAAAAGAGTCCAACTTTATATGCTGAACTTCAGATCCACTTTTATCCAGATTTAATTCTAATTTGCTTAAAGACATCCACTGCTGAACATCAAGAAGACAAATAGTTCATTTGATAAAACATTGAAATTTCATGTTTTTGAAATATGTGTACAAAATAAATGGGGGCTGACTGGCATAAAAGTATAATATTTTATACCAGAGTGTTTTTCAAAAACTTTCCTCAGTGAGTTGATGTATAATTTATTTATTTATTGGGGGTTTCATGTCGCCTTCAACACTGTACAGACCATATCACAACGGGCAGTTTTGTAAGCAGAGGAAACCTGTACATACAGTTGGTCAAGGTTCTGTATTATGAACTGCCGACCATCTGTAAGCAACTACCAGCTTTCCATCATAAGGTTTGGGGTATGGACTGCCATCCTCAGAGGTAGGATGCACACCTCTGCGCCACTTTTGCCCCTAGATGATGTATAAAGAAAACAGTATTCGGTAAAGCAACAAACCTTCGTTAATCCCATAAATTGTAGATACCACTACATAAATTTTGGCAGTCCTATGGTTACATACAACAATTGTTACATTCAGTAAGAAAATTGTGTATGTTCCAGTGGCAGGGAGAAGCTGTTTTTGTCCTAATGAGTGTCCCTGTAAATACTGTGTTCAGTGCAGTGAGAATCCTTGTAATAATGCTCAACGTCCAACAGGTTGTCCTTCAGATGCCATTTGCAAGTAAGTTCCACTCTAGTAATGGTCTTGTAATTTTTCAAAATCCTGAAAATAAATTCACTGATAATTTATTCTTCAGCCACTAGGAAATGCTGATGTAAAAATAATGATTTGTAAGCCATACTCTGATTACTAACTTGCCAAAATTGGGAAACTGATTTAAAGTAGAATTTGTATTATCACCTCTGTAAAACAACGAATAATAGGTTACTGAGTACTTCGTGTATGAAACTTTGGGAAGGGTCAATTTATAAGCTTTAATTGTATCACTGCAAATTATAATCATTAAAAACTCTCTGGGGAAACACAGGCCCTTGATCAGAAATTTGATACAGACGAAAAATCCTTACATTATGAATTGAGGATCATCTCTGAAGAGTACCAAACTACAACCAGATCCCATATTGTGTGAAAATAAAACTGTAATGTAATGAATATCACCTGCTAAGAAGCAGATGTGTTGATCCAGATCATTTTCAAGGTGGGCCAAGTTATGGGTAGAGCCCAACATTTGCATGAAATGACCCCAATATCAGAGTTTTTAGGTATGTGTACTGATAAACATACCAACAATAAATGGAGTTGTAGTTTACGTGAAGCTCTTGTGCCTTCACACACATTTTAAATATTTATTTAGCAAAAAAATTATACATTTTACACTTGGTATTACTATATCAAAATTTCTTTTTACATTCTACGTAATAGTACAGCATTTCCTAAAAGAATATTTAATCTAACCTTCTACTGTGCATATGACTGTTCCTTTTCCCCTTTGGTTGAAGGTATTGAATAAGTTGTTTTAAGCTTTACGTATTTCCCTTTATAATTTTTTCAGAAACACTTCAGTGCATGCCAAATGAAAAAAAAAATACTAAATATAATAATAATAGTAGGATTTATATAGCGCAAAATTGATACAAATCCTCTAATGCGCTTGAGTCCAAGAAGGGAGAGTCCAGGGACAGGCATGGGTCGACATCTAAAAAGCGCCCGCCAGGGTATAACTAAGGTGGGGGGTATGCCAGCCTAAACAAGTAGGTCTTTAGCTGGCTTCTGAAACCATCTATTGTTTGCTGAGATCTGACAGTCTGTGGCAGCTTGTTCCATTCGGCTGGTGCAGCTACTGCAAAGCCACGCCTTCCTATGTGCTTATTAGGGCGGGCTGAGGAGATAGATAGCCTGTTGCCACGAGTGAGACTGCTCGATCTTATTAAAGCTGAAAGATACAGGGGCTGTGAAACATTAATAGCCTTGAATACCAAAAGGTTGTACTTAAACAGGATGCGATGTTGAATTGGGAGCCAGTGGAGTTTTTTCAAAAAGGGTGTAACATGACTCATTTTGTCAAGTCTGAAGATGATGCGAAAAAGAGCATTCTGGACTCTCTGTAGTTTGGCTATGTTGGACTTGCTTACCCCATAGAGTAAAGAGTTACAGTAGTCTAAACGACTACTGACCATAGCATTTGCCAGAAGTATTGCTGTCTCAACTCCAAGGAATTTGCAAATTCGTCGCAAATCACGAAGATGATAGTAACATGCACTGCAAACCTTGGCAACATGATTGTCAAAGGAGTTGTCTAAGTCGAAAATAACACCCAGGTTTTTTACTTCCACTGACGGAGAGATATTGTTTTGGAGGAGTGGAACAGGAAAATTTGGTGCAAGTGACTCTCTGATGGCTTTTTGACCTATAATGATAAATTCGGTTTTTTCTGGGTTTAGTTCTAGTTTGACACCGTCCATCCATTCCTGTACAGACTTGAGACACTCGGTCAGCTGTTCCATGCTAGAGTCAAAATTCCTGGAGTCAACTGCTAGGTAGATCTTGGTGTCATCGGCATATAGGTGATGAGTAACATTGAATTTTGAAATAACTTGACTGAGGGGACTAGTGTAGAGGGTGAAAAGGAGAGGACCCAGTACAGAGCCTTGGGGGACTCTGAAAGGGAGAATTACCGCCTCAGAGAAACTATCACCTATTTTAATTTTTTGTTTACGGTTTGAAAGATACGATTTCATCCATGACAAAACAGTACCATCTAGACATAAGGTTTATTAGGGTCAACAATATTTGAAATATCCTTTTTTATTAAATTCAGCAATTCATACCAGTTTTGGTGTACCTGTCAATGTGCCCAAATCTGAAATTTTACTTGAGGAGTAAAGCAATAGTATTGGTTTTATGGATATGACCAAGTTATACCTCATCTGCATAGGTTGAACATATATTTAGGGTGGTGTTTCTTGATAACTCGGTGTTAAACCTTTTGTTTCATTGAACTAAACATCATGTTGAAAATTATTCCAATGAAACAAGAAAAAAAGGAAGCTATAGACAATTAAAGGTAAGGAAAATTGTTATGTTGACTGCTAAAAATAAAGAAATATCAAGATGCACGTACTTGTGGCATTAGTTTTGACAGTCCTGATTACTGTGCTGGATGCTATACCCAATGACCATTTTCGAGGAATAATGAGTGGGTGCTCTGTCATTAATAGCCCTTACTGTTCTTCTCATGTTGGATAATTTCCAAATTTAATTTGTGGCAAACATCTGCAATGAAATAATGCTGAATAAAATTAAATTACTGAAATAAAATTTCCTGTTTGTCTTATCTCTACATCACTGACCGTTAGCAAAGTGAAAATAAGTTGAGGATGTATACAAGTTGAGAATGCATAATATCTTAAAATATGTCTTATATATTTTTTTCTTAGTTATACATTTCTGTGAGTCATTCATAAATTTTACAAAACTCTTTCTAAATTTTATGTATCTTGCCCCAAAGCTGAATAAGTTTATTTGCTTATGCGCCTATGTACCAAGGCCTCATATCTGAATCTTTTTAGTTTTCTGGAAATATTCAGGCCAGATTATCAGAATCTGAACTATCAACTAGTTGTGGAGATAGACATTATATATATATTCTGATGTATGGATTTCTAAGCTAATTTCCTGTGGGACTATGTTAAGCATGGTGGATTTTGACACGCAAAAGTGGAAATCTTTAAATATAATTCTAATGGTACTTCTATAATGCTTAATCCCTATCTAAAACAGACTCTAATGCACATAATACAAAAATTCAATAATCATTAAGCAAGAGAAACAGCAGCGGTCAGTGCCTTCAAGAAAGACCCACACATAACCAGAAAAATATAGTGGGTATGCTTTTGTGAAGAGAAAAATCTTCAACTTCTTTTTAAATGAAGAGAGAGAATTTGTTAAGCATACATCATCATGCAGATCATTCCAAATCCTTGGGGAATTGTATGCTGAGCTGAGGTTGTAATGCTTTGCAGATGTATATATTTATTTATTTAGAATTTTACGTCTCTTTCAACACTGTACAGGTCATATCAAGATGGGTAGTTGGAAGGGCAGAGGAAACCAGTATATACAGTTCATCAGGGTTCTGTACTGTAAACTGCTGACCAACGGTAAGCAACTACCAGCTTTCCCACCGAACCCCGGCCTCAGAGGTGGGAGGCGAGAGTGTTATCACTCTGCCACTGTGGCCCCTCCTATGTATATATTGAAGCAAAGCACCACACCATCAGATGGACTTCTACAAGTGTCGTACACACTATGTGTAGCTTTAAGGAAATGTTTAAAGTGTTTAGGACAACCACTTTGTAGGAGCATGGGCGTGTAAAACAGTGTGATGCTTGACAGACACCCAAGGAAGAGTCTTTCTGAAATGAGTGATATGCGAGTTCTTGGTGGTATTGGTAACAATTCTAGCAAGACTGTTCTGGAAATACTGGAGCTTTCATAGATCAAGAGCAGAGAGATTCCTAAACAGGGAATTACCATAGTCGAGATGACCTCCAACTTAATCCAAAAGAGCAGCATCACATGTGAGATACCCCCTGAGTAGCTTAAGATCCCTGATATGAACAAAACAAGCCTTACAGATATTCCTGACATTGCAAGAGCAGGAAAATCGGAGTTAGATTAAACACCATGGTTCCTGACAACCTGAGCAGGTGAGAGAAATTTAACAGTTATACTGTAATGAAAAATTTATTTTTCTATGCAGAGTCTTAGTGCTGAGCACAATATTTTCTGTTTTGTTAGGATTAAGCTTTATGTTGTTTGCAGACTGCCAATTTTTGACATCATCTAAGCCTGAGCTACATTCTTTTGTGTAAGATGAACATATATTGTATGTTGTTGGTATAGAAGTGGAAACTTATGCCAGGATGACTTTGAATAATTTTGCTGACGGAAGTAGTATATAATGATAACATAATTGATGCATTGCAGAGTCTCGGGATGGGGTGGGGAAATAGAGCCAATCTTGATTCACTGAGAGCAGTCAGAGATGTTAGACATGAACAAGTCCAGAGCCACACCACCAGTATCAAAACAGGAATGCAGATAGTCAATGAACGTGATATGATCAGTGGTATCAAACACCGCAGATTATTCCAGGAGAACAATGGTAGTAGCTTCACCCTTTACAATAAAAATATGAAATTCACAACAATGCAGTTTCAATTGAGTGACGAAGTTTTTAGGTTGGTGGACACTCTCAAGTTCATTAGAAATGACATGGTCATTTAACTGAGAAGACACAACACTCGCAAAGTCAAGAGATAAAATCAAAGCCAGAGACTGGTCATTTGTTTTAATTCATCAGGTCAACCATTTTAGAATTATATTTGTAACACAAAAACATGAATATATACTAAGAGTTTGTATGAAAACAACAGTAACACATTTACATTAGTAATTTACATGAATGGTTTCTTAGTGTTGAAAGCGACCTAAAACCCTAAATAAACAATGAATGGTTTCTTTTGCTGTTTTAATCAGTTATTTTGTATGCCATTACAAATTATAGCAAAAAGAAAACATTTTACTCGATAGAATATATTATAAAATGTGAGTACATGTGGTACAGATGTATTTTTATATTACAGCTGAGATTTTGGTCTCAGCTAAGATCCCTTTCGTGAATCTCAACTTGAGCAGAATTTCAGCTAAGACAGAAATCTCAGATTTGAGTAAAATCTCAGCTGAGATTTCGCTAAGACTTGAGACCTTTTGTGAATCCAGCCCCAGATTGACAAATCTGTAGTTCAGCCAGGGACTAATTTTTCACAAACACAGACCAGTATTGATTTTGTATGTTTGGCTGTGCCTATGGCTCCATGAAGGCTTCCTGAGATGAGGTATTTAGCAAGATTTACCAACAGTCGGAATTCACGGGCATTGGTTCATTTATGCATGTACAATATGAGGGCACAGACTTCTGTTGTGTTCCCAGCAATATTTTATAAATGTATACAAATGTTGAATAAATATAACATTTTTTCATGTACGTGCAGTTGAGGAAGAAATTCTTTGAATTAGCACACTTGTAGAACTCATTTGTACCTTTACTGATGATCATGATGCGTTTACTGTAACTGATGGATGTTTGCTTGAAGGATGAGTTATGAATACTGATATTAAGATTGATAATAATTTTATGTGTTTCAAACAGACGTCCTCATAATAATACCCATTTAATGATGCTGTTTAAATCAAGACTGCTTCACTCCCAAACATTTGTCTGCAATTTTATTGCTTATCACTGCATTATGAACAACATTATGGCGTTATGGAACAAATACTTTAATATACCGATATATTGTGTTCTTATTTAAATGTGATAGTGGTGCCAATCATGCAAGTTTAAATGTCTCTTTAATGCATGAAGGGGCCATGGTAGTATAGTCGCCTCCCACCTCTGGGGTATGTGGTTAAAACCACATACCCTATGTTCTGAAAGTTGGTAGATTTTTACTTATGGTCGGCCGTGTGCAGTACAGAACATTGACCAACTGTATATACTGGCGTCCTCTGCGCATATAACTACCTATCGTGATATGACCTGTACAATGTTAAAAGCAACGTTAAAATCTAAATAAATAAATTAATTAATGCATGGAATTTGATATGAATAACATCTCCTGACATGGGTAAGTTATTATTTGTCACAGTGTTTTTAGAAGAAATAAATGATGGCAGTCTCTTCAGGAGTTTTTTATATATGTTAGCAAGATATACTTTATTTTCCCATGTCCTGTGAATATATTATCGTTGATACTGTGATGTGACGTATGGTTGGATTTACTCTGTTTCAGCTAATAGAATGTACATTTATAATTTATATACATATATTAAAAGCTTAAAAGCTATACTAAACCTTGTAAACAACAAATCAGCGATATCACTAATTTCCCCAATGAGTTTATTTAAGGGTTCTTATAGGTATTTCAGTTATTTTTTCGACTCATTCCGTTAATACAGCTAATTGTCCTAGAAACATCGGACTAATAATCTTCTCCAATAGGAAATAAGTATATTGGTTCATCTATGCTGGTTATCTATTTTCCTTTTTGGCCGTTCCTTTCTGTGATTCTTATGCCACCTTAATGGCACTTAATCTCTGCCAGTTGCAGATTCTGAGAGACAACACATCAAATTGTCTTTTGTGACATCATATTTTACAAATTCTCTAACCAAAAATGTGAGTAACCTTTGATTAGTAATCTCGAATCAGAAAATGGTGAAAATTCCTAAATTAAATTTAGTCCTCAACACAGATCTGGATCATAGTTGAAGAGTATCAAGCCAAAGATAAATCCATACATTGTGTAAAAATATAACCTCAATGTGATGCACAACACCTTTGCGGTTATATCAAATGAATAATAATTACAATGGAAGAAAGATTATGGTTTTACCTTTGACTTTGTCTATTAAAATAGGAATAATATTTTCACTGTGACAATATCATCAATTCCCAGCTCTGGCACCTAAATGTATGGTTTTTGAAAAATAATAATATATATTTTCAACTGAGGCAGTGCAGTTCATCAGACTTTCACATTTGAAGCACAAAATCAAATGACACTCGCAGGAAACTCTAATGTAAGTACATATAACCTATTGTTTACTAATAAACATAAATAAAGTTTTAGGTGTAAGTAAAATGCAAAATATAACTGGTGAAATTATTAAAAATAATGTAAGTCAGTTTTAGGATACAATGATTTAATCTTAGCACAGAATGATGTAAATGATTAATAGAATATATTTATTGATTCATCTATGGCATTTATTTATTTATTTGGGGTTTTACGTCGCTTTCAACACTGTACAGGTCATATCACGACGGGTAGTTGGAAGGGCAGAGGAAACCAGTACATAGAGTTCGCTAGGGTTGTGTACTGTAAACTGCCGACCAACGGCAAGCAACTACCAGCTTTCCCACTTAAGGCCGTCACGGGGATCGAACCCCGGCCTCAGAGGTGGGAGGCGAGAGTGTTACCACTCTGCCACCGTGGTCCCTGTGTATCTAGATATAAGCCCTTTGTTTAAATTATCCAGTGAGCATTCATATGTTTTTGCAAGATTGGCCCAACATGAGCACATCTGTCAGTCTAACATTGGCAGTCATCATTGGTTCTATAGGATTTTGTTTGTTGAAAATTATATATTAGCCACCCACCTCTAAGAATTATGCTTCTACTACATAAACCAAGTTGCAGTATGGAGCTATATGACCTTTATGTGTAAAGCAAATGATTGATGGATTGTGGGCATACGACAAAGAATCAGTCCTGTTATTTGGCCCAAACAAATATTAACAATGGTGGATGGTGGTCCATAAACAAGTGATAAAATTGTCATATTAAAACAACATACATAAAATCATACATAAATTTTCACATAATCACTTGTAAAGCCACATAAAATGATTTTGTTTACCTTCCCTGTAGGAATCTGCTTCACTGACCCACTGCTTCATTTGACCCCTACACATTTCTAATGCCTCGGCACAACAAATTTCAAGCACTCACACATCACTATACAACAGAATGTTGGTAGCACGGCCTGACAGGGGCCGGTTGTATCAGTTTTGAACCACCTTAAAGTATTTTACTCTCATAGGGGTCTTTGTTATTGACCCCTATCGACAGTATTTATACTGGCACCAAAACCACTTTAAAGCATCACTTGAATGCTAGAATTCAAACAAGAAACATCAGAGATAAAATATTTTTCTTTCATGCTGAGAATACTTAGTGATTTAAGTGTTTTAAAGTCATCATGACGAAGCCAAAGAAGTCAGAAGCTACTACAGGCAGGAAAAAAGTAACATCTCCGGCTATATCTAAACATGTTGGAAAAAACACAGCAATAAAGGTGTGGACTTAAACGGATCCTTCATCACAGCGTCAGGAAGAACTACAGTAAGTACTGTTCAATTTACCTCACAAAATGATGCCTCAGGGCAGCTCCCTCAGAATGACGCTGTTATGGCATATCTTTAAAAGATTGATGCAACAAATCAAGCACTTTTGATGACCTAGAGAGTCAAAGGGAGCATAATATCACTATTTACACACCCATAAGCCACACAACTAGTGGTACAATGGACATGGACATAACTTTGCCCAACACATTACAGCCACACAAACATGTTGAACCTCAGATTCATACATGCATTGCCCAGGTAGTCGACATGCAACCCTAGAGCATAACACTTTAGGGTCTCCCAGTTACACAAGATCAAGCACCTCAGAGCTGTACTCACACAAATGATGCCGTCATTCCAGACATCAGTACTCTGTGCTCAAACCCTGCACTGTCGCAGTCTGTCGCAAATGTCATGGCTACATTGGAAGCCCATAGTAAAGCTGATGCACTTCAAGGTAAGAATCCGGTGACAATTTCTGGAAGATATAATGCCACTGACACTATAATCTCAGCCCTTGAGCTTAGATGGCCCAATGAGGGCTACCATGCAGTTGGTGGAGGGAAGAGTCCTCTCTATGATGACATTATGATGCAAGAATGGGTGGCTGGGCAATTGTCAAATATATATTATATGCAAGATCCAACCTTGGTGAAACAAGCACTTTTGCAAGTCATGCAACTTTCTTTCCTTGGCAGGCAGTAAGAGGGGCTTTGGCAAATTCAATGCATGATTTGGGGGGGGGGGGGGGGGGGTTACGTCCCGTTCAACAGCCAGGGTCATATTGGGACAGGTCCTCAGAATTGCCACTTGTGGGACTCGAACCCACAGAGGTGACAGCCTATGATTAGATGCCAAACTTGCTAACCACTAGGCCACTGAGGACCTCAAATGCATGAGTTGGAGCAAGGAAATCTGAGGTTGGGGGACGCCACCCAATGTGCCTTGAACAGGTTATCGACTTCTCAAATTGAAATGGCCAACAGCTCACACTTAAGTTCAAAACAGTCAGCAAAAAGAATGTGTAGATATTACAATGACAATACTTTTTCTCATGAGGGGAACCATGGTCAATTCAAACATGTGTGTTCATTTCATGTGCAACAGGGTAAGTCATACGTCCACCCAAAGACGAGTTGCCATTTTAAAGCCAGAAGAGGGGATAGGAATCCTTCCAAATAGGACAGTTCATCGTCTAGACACAGAGCATGGTAGGGGGACCTCGAGGATACCGGGGGAAAGGGGGGGAAACAGTTAAGGTACTGATAATATCAATGGTATAGTTTCAAATAATGGCAAAGTTCCAAATAATTCTGTTGATTCCATGCGTTTTTGTAGTAATCAAATTTGGGTTCGTTCAGAAAGTTCATGTCAACCATATGTATATAAACATGTATGTATTGATATTATATGTGTCAACCCCAGTATTTGTTGTCACAGGCTTTTGACTGATCAATACGTGCACTCTTCTGTCATTTGTAACGACGATTCTATTTTAAGACCAGACCTGGCTTTTAATAGTTACAACACTGAGGCACCAGGTCACGCAACAAATTGTGTAAGCGAGGATATTTATAGATCTTACTAGGGGCACCACACTACGTGTTTCAGTGGCATTTGTACAAATCAATTCACTAGTATTGGTGGTCCAATCAATACACATATGAACTACCCATGTGCTTTGATAGAGCAAACTGGTAGTACTCACATAAGGACTTTCGCAGCTAATGAACTAGCGCTGAATCACTGTAGACGGAATATTTCTAACCAGTTGTTATTGCTGGAACAAATTGTGACTTCATTCAGTGTTTGCAATATCATGTTAAATCTGAGGTGTTGTATTTACATGATGTGATAAGTCTGATTGTTTTACAGGTTAGGCCTTCCTATGAACCCTGAGACAAAGATGGCCCCCTGTAAGGTCCTAACTTGCCTGGGTATACAAGTTAACCTATCAGAGGGTACACTAAAGATAGATCCAGGTAAACTTCACAGTATACATGACTCTTGTTTACAGGTATGTGAGAAGAAATCTGTCGAGATTTTTCCAGTCTCTCTTTGGTAAGTTGTTATGAATTCCATGACTGTGTTGTTGCTGCCAGGTCTTTTGTTAATAGGATTTAAGCTACGTTCAGAGCCAATAGCTACAAACACAGGATAAGGCTGGACCAAGAATGGTTTTTGAAATTTTTACCAGCCTTTAATGGCATTAGTTTTTTGATAAAAAAAACATTGTAAAACGGGAAACCCTCCATCTAGATGCCTCTCTCACAGGTCTTGGAGCCATATGGAATGACAGACTCCACTCCCATTGCCGAAATTCCTGGTTTTTGCCCTAAAATAGTGCACCTGGAAATGTGGAATATAGTAATTGCCCTTAAGATGTGGGGCCATTATTGGATCCACTCTAAGCTGGATACCCACTGTGACAACCATGCCGTGGTCCATGTGACAAACTCACACAAGACTAAGGACCCCTTCCTGGCCATATGCGACAGGAACATATGGCTCCTAACTGCAAAATATGATATTTCTTTGCAGATTTACCATAGTTGGGGCAAGAAGAACATCCAGGCTGATCTTCCTTCCAGACTTCATTCCCAATGTCAGAAGAACCAGGAGGTGCTTCAGCTTATGCACTGCTGCGGATGGGACCCTGTCCCTGACCATATGTTCAAGCTTGATTTTTACCTGTAATTTCAGGTTCCAACCCCCAGTCCACTCCACTGTTGGAAACTCCACTACGCATGGTCCAGACAGCCTTCAGACCATCCACAGCAGCATCCCGTGCCAGGCACTTTAGAACTTTCCTGGCTTGTATAATATTTATGAATGTACCTTTGTTGATTTCTATTCATAATATTCTTACATTCATGGAATACTTGTACACCAATGCCATTTCACCATAACTCATACAGAACTATCCACTGTTATCATCCACTGCCTCATCCACTGCCTCCAAATCATTATCTTTGGAGCATGCCAGCCTTGTCCAGTCACCATGTTAGTGGATACATAAGAAGTATTTCAATTAACTCTATGTTTGCCACCACCGCTGGGGGAATTTTTGATGTAAAAACAATGTATTACATTTCTCTCTCATGTGACAACCTGTCTGCTCCTCTTTTTGCCACATCCAAATTCCCTAATAACCAGGTGATTGACACCCATATAAGAGATGCTCTGAGGCAAATTCTGAAATTAAGGAACATATCACCAGTCAGTCATGGGTTCACCCCTTCTACAGGTCTGGTGTCACCTTTTAGTTTGACCATAATGTAGCCATACAAAATATTATAGCCCATTGCCATTGGCGAAGCTCAGCAGTCTTGACTTACCTTCATTACATATTGTAGAACCACTATTATCAATGTCAATTTACCAAATAATAAGACAATAATATTATTGCCATTCTCATGCAGGTTGCTTTTGAAAACAAACTCTGGCACAAACTGCTGGGAATTCTGCGAAATTCCAAAAGTTACCTTTTATTATTATTTTATTTATATTTATCTTTTGGTCATATATCTATGTAAATGTATATAAAATATTTTAGCATATATTGTTATATTTACTTAGGCGTGACTGTTATAAAATATATAAAAGTTAAAGAAAAAAGTAAAGTAGGGCTGTGGACACTACAGTTTCTGAGAGACATCTTTTCAAGAAACATAATCCCACAAGTAAATGTATTATGACTTGAGATAACAGATTTTAAAAACCGAAACATATGTTTAAATATTAACAGGATCATCCTCAACAAGCAAATAGATATAAAAGCTTTTATTTGTCAGAGGTACATTAGGTAATCTCCATAAGCATTTTCACTTAGTTTTCAGTATCTTTCTATATATTGAATAACACAAACTGAAAAACGACTGCATATGGTGAATAATGCAGCATAGTTTGGTTAACAGTATCTGTATTTGGTGCAGTGCAGATATTCCTTTCTGTTGACCCTTGTTTGGGTCAAATTTGCTGAATGAGCACATGGTGGTATCTGTCTTATAAGCTCCTATATGCAAACCATGCCTCTTCAAATCATATGTTGTCAGCGCCAAAAAGAAACCCAACATCATCAATTCCATGCATTTGACAGAAGTCTTGATTATTGATTGGTCAGCCTAACAGTCCTTAGATTTTATAAGTGTAACCCCATTCCTTTGGCTGTGATTTTCGCAGAGGCAACTCAGATGGACATGTATATTGGGATAAAAAATTGTCACTTCAATTTGAGAAAAGAGTTTGTCAATGTCTTCTTTTTGGATGTTCTACTAAAGCAACATGCGGGTGTAATTTGTATTCTCACTTAAAATTTTTCTCCAAGTGTGTTTGCAAAGACTGGAATGGGATAATTGCCGATTTCTAAAGGGATTCATGTAAACTGTTGGGAAAATCCTAGTGGTTGGCTCCACAAAAATCAACTTCAAAAATGATAGTCCAATAAAACTTTCACTAAGAATTGGGCAAGGCAAAACTAAACCAAGGTATAAATTTGTCAAACTCTCTGCTCTCACTGAATTGCCTTCATTCCCAAACACATTAGGAGACCTTACACTATAGCCAGACAAATACCTTGGAAATATTTTGGAAGCCAGAGCAAAACAAAAAGGGTAGAAAATCCGTCCACAGTCAGTATTGATGTGGTGTGGTATATGGACTGAGGTTTATAATAGCTATGTTGTGGGTTAATTTATTTGTGTTTCAAGTATAAATAAACTGCTTGTTATATACATATTGTGGGGAACTCTTATTCGAGTGAATTGGATATAGTCTGTGGATCTAGCAGAGAATGAATTTGCTATATATTGTCTATTGATCACTGTCTATTAGATATTGCTCTCATCTTGGAGCAAAAAGCATAGTACTGCAAATACTCGGAATATCTGTATTCAGACATTTTGTGTTAGTGGCCACCGAATAAATTAAAAGACAGATTGCTGGACAGAGTGGATAAACTGGTTTTAACAGTTATTTAGGATAGGACTGTGGTCATGTCATTATTGTATTATTGTATGGACTATCAAGAGGTTGAATGTAATTATTCTTTTGATTGTTAAATAGATATGCTTAGCCAATCTTTGTTTTTTCCTATTACAACTAGAAATCGCTAATTGCTACGGCACTTGTTCCATTAACTGCAACACAAAAACATTTTCCTGTTTTCAATGACCAATCCACCTTAGCCACACAGTCACCCTGTCTTCTCTAGTATGACTTGATTAAATAGATCCACTGTTGTCCAATATGATCATGCATACTTGTGTCTTTGACTCTGTCAGAGGATTGAGATTGTGTGCTGTAAAATTCTTTTTAAATTGGATATTTAAGTAATCAGAAAATTTTAAGTAATCCCAATCAAGTATTGATTACTAATAACTTTACCATTAAAACTACACCCGTCTACTCTTAATTATCTATTGCTATCAACTCAAACCTATTACTACTTGGTATTCCATCAGTTACAGATGTTTACAACATCACCATACATAATATGTCCTATTGACTTGCTTTATAAAAATTAGGTGCTTTACAGGCTATGAGCCTGGTTTTCTATTTAATGCTAGTTGTGCTGCAGTTGAGAGTGTTTCAGTCCCAACCACTTGTCTGTAATTTTATTACTCATAACTGCAGTTTGCAAGACAATGTGCCATCAATGAACTAATGTTTTATTATGCCTAATAATAATTGGCTTTATAATAGGCATATTATTTCCCCAGATGTAATACCTTTATCAATTCCCAGCTGTGGCACTTCTTCAATGTATGGTTTTTGAAAAACAATAATATATATTTTCAACGAAGGCATTGCAGTTCATCAGACTTTCTTGGCTGACAAATATACAAACAACTAATCTCATTGTAGAACATAATCAAACGATATTCATAGGAAACCCTAATGTAAGTATATAACCTATTAATAATAAACATAAGAGTTTTAGGTGTAATAAGTAAAATGCAAAATAAAACTGGCAAAATTATTAAAAATGATATGAGACAGTTTTAGATACAATGATTGGATCTTAGCAGAGATTGCTATGAATGCTTTTGAATTATTAATAGACTAGATTTATTCAATCATCTGTTGTGTGTAACAATATTGGATATTGTAATACATTTGTTACCATCAAGAGTAATAACATACAGCAACAAAATTCTTTGCCTTAGTTACTTTCCTCTTTTTTGTATTTTGATATAATCCTACTACTACTGTCCAGGTAGCATTCATATATTGGTGCAACATTGACCCAATATCAACACATATTTCAGTCTAACATTGACAGTCATTGTTGGCTCTACAGAATTTTGTTAGGTGAAGATTATATTGGCAAGTGATAACATTCTAATGTTAACAACAACTTTTTCTTGTGAAATAATAATAGGAAAATTTCAAAGAATCATATAAATATATGTTATAAATAAAGATGCCAATATTATGCAAGTATGTAGCACTTACATTAATCTTCATGAATGATATGTATTTTCATATATATTAAAGGAGAGATGCATTATTTTTACAACCAACCTTTTTGTATAAATAATAGGTAAAATAATAGGTAAAATTCCATTGAGGACCACCTCAACCTAAACTAACCTCAAACTATTTTTTCAGCATATTTTCATATACAGAGTTACCTACACAGTGTATAAAGTTCGGCAAAATCACTTAAAAAGCCCAAATAAAATGATTTTGTTTAACTTCCCTGCAGAAATCTGCCTCACTAAACATTTGACCCCTGGATCATGTGTACACGTATAACTGCCAGAACACAACAATTCTCCGGTACCGTAACATCAGTGTGTGTAATATTTTGAGACATAAAAACAATGTATCATATTAATTACCAAGATTTTGTAGCATAGTTTTTAATTATTTCCATGATCAACATTTACAGTACACAGACCAGTATTTTATTGGATTTCTGGTTTATTACTTGATAAAGTAGGCTTTTATTGAAAAAAAAGTAAAATAATAAAGAAAATCTCATAATCTCAGAGTATGCTTAATTAAGTCTTTCATACAAAAGTTGTTTCAACGCTTTACTACACACTTAAGAATTACAAAAACAGTTAGTGAATTAGAACACATATTGGCTAACATATTGGCATGTACAAGGGTATTTGTCATATATATGATTTGCAGAAATAAACTAGGTCAGTATTTGTGTGCAGTACCTTACCATAGTTATAAAATGAAAGCAGTCTCAGTATACTTGTGTGTGGTAGTATACTGTTTCATATAACTTATTTTTTAATGATTTCAATGAACTATTATTTATCCACATGCAAAATAAAAGTGTTTGAGGCAAATTTTAACTGTCACCTGCAGTGGAAAGTGGTTTGGTCATACACAAATGTGAATTAATGTTAATTACTCCAAGTATATGGTTCAAATATAACAGAGGTATAATATTTACAAGCAGTGATAGCAAAGAGACAATCTCAAAACTGATTTTAAAACATTCAGTTGATATACATGATAAAAATAAGATTATTCCAGGTCAAAATGTTGGTGGAAAATAATGTTGGTAAAACTGATGATTTTATTAGTTGAATCTTTGATTTGAGCTTATATACTGGTTTGCAGCTGTGACCTCCGGGTGGTCTGTTCAGCCAATGAATCTTAGGTTCTACACAAGATTTGTACACTGATTTGTATGTATGATACATCTGCTGCCTTGGTCAGTGTTATCTTTTAGGAGTATTTTTAGTACATAATGTATTTTACCATCAATTCTTGATTTGTGTAAAGTTCTTTTTGTCCTAGAATCAGATATCTGGTTCCCTCAAGCTCAAGTGGAATTGTGAAAACCAGCTTACCTGTCTGCTAGTTTCTAGACATAGAAGTATGTGTTTGTTTACTATTGCATATCATTTTCAATATAAATTCTCCAGCTCCCCCAAGTGATTGAAGCTTGATATATGAAATTATACATATTGTAAATATCATGGTACTGTTAAACAATATCTATATCTATATATTTAATTTAACCTTCCATATGGATCCTTATTGAAATATCTGTGCATGATATGCTTCTCTGGTATGTTTTAGTAGTTTTACAAAAATAAATATAGCAATTTAGTAAAAGTTGGCAAAATAATATGAAATCAAAATATACTGATCCCTGCCATATGTATGCAAAACTTGTTGTTGTTTTAAGTTTAGTTACATGGATTCCTTTTGATTAAATGGTTATTGGCAACTCTTTTCACAAAAAAAATCTTTGTGCATGCACAAACACCTTTGGAAACCCAAAATATAGTTTTCGGGCTGGCACCTTGGTGCCAGCTAGGTCATTCCTGGGGGGACCTTAATTTTCTCCTTTAGTTGTTACCACCATGCTGTTTGTAATCTGTCTGCTGATTGGCTGTGGCAGCCCCCTGTGTTGAAATTTACTGACCCTTCTTCCATTTGCATTCTAGATCTGGAAGGGGCAACACTGAAAATTTTAATTTTTTTGTTTTTTCCATTTGTCACGTGTTAGGTTATTTTATCGAGTTTTTTTTAAATATACATCAACTTTTAGTTCACTGACTTATGGAAAAGACAAAGAAGTACAACTTGCGATCTGCAAGCAGTGATACACAGATGCAGACTCAGCTGGGTGGCGACATGGAGTTTGTCACACAACTGCTGGGGGTAGGTTCTGGCACTTCCAGCCAGCAGGGGTGTGATAGCCAGTCGTCAGACAGTGAGTTGAATTGCAGTGATGTAATTAACGCATCTGATTCGGATGATACGGGCAGCCGGAACCAGTCTTTTAACAAATTTTCCACAGAACAGTCGGGCACTTCGGATTCTCATGCTCTGGACACACAAACAATTATCAATCAGCAAATTTTGGCACAATTAACTGACATTGGTCAGCGGTTGAAAAAATTGGGAAAGACTGATTGTAAGAAATCAAATGATCTCACAAAGCATAAGAACAAAAGTACCCGTACTCGTTCTAAACCCTCACCAAATATGTATACAAAAAGTACTGAGAGTACTGGTCAGTCAACCGTTAACTCTGCAGTCCCTGGTACCGAAAGTTTGCCCTTCAATTCAGTTACTGTCCCTTCTCTAGTTGACATTCGACAGAATGCAAACATACAGGAAAAAGTCGATCAAAAAATCAAAGAACTTCAACGACTGTCAAACACAGGTACTGATTCAAAAATTAAATCCCTTAGAGGTGGTTCAGTTGACATATTCGTTAAGAATCGAGTTAAATGGCCTCATGAGCATGTTTTGGCTGGAAATATCAAAGAGTGTGTTTCTTACGACCAGTTGACCATGGGTCAGTGGATGGCTGGCTTTTGCCGCACCATGAGAGAGGAAAAAAATAAAAAAAATAATGAAGCAATGTTAGACTATTTGATAGCACTTTTGGATGACAGTAATGACTTTTCCTGGGCTGCGGCAAAGGCCAGCCATGCAGTACTCCTGTGTAGAATGGAGCAAGGAGAAATTGTATATTACACACAAACTGATTTGGTGGATAGGGTTAGAAGAGCTCATGCACAAAGGCACATCACCCACACCTCTTCCAATGCTACTCAAAATTTTAAAAAATCCAAAACAAGCAAGCCAATGCCCTGGAACTTCTACAACCAAGGCTCTTGTAATTTTTCAACGACCCATGAAACAAAAGGGGTGCTTTATAAGCATATCTATTCATTCTGTTTCTCAAAAGAGGGAAAAATTTTGCACATGCTGAAACTGAATGTAAAAGTAAAAACAAGCATGCAAAAAACGACTAAAGCTGGGCGGGGGTCGCCATTCCACTAAACAGTTTCCTTCTAGGTATATTTGGTCAAGTAAGATTGATAGGAAAACAATATCTGATGAATTTTTAGTAGATACACCCACACTTTCCACATGGTTTAGGAAAGGTAATGCTTTTGCAAATATTCGGAATGGCAGATCTTACGCTCAGGTCACTGCTCAGAAAAAAATGACTTCCGGTTTCGGCTGCCTGTGTTCGTCATACCCCTGATAGGAATGCAAATGCCATGAAGAAAGTGCATAACTTTCCTCAAAGACCTAAGGTATCTGCCTTAAAAAATATCTTTTCTGCACAGGTACGATCTACCACTCCACGTGTTACTGGTCCTTTTTGTGCAGGGGAGAGGCAAACACATGCTCATCAAAAGTCTTTCATCAAACACCAACCCAATGTACAATCCCTCACTTTGACCAATAGATTTCAGGCATTGCCTGTAGAAGAACCAAATCTAGAGCATTTCAATGTTCATACTCTTGACATTAAGTCACCTAAAATCATGCTAAGGGACCTCAACTGGCTCAGGGGAATAACATTTCTCTGAATCAAGCTACTTCTCACAGAAATGTTCTTTCTACTCCAACTTCTGTTGTGGTTAGCAAATCAGCCAGGCCAGAGATTACTCATATAAAGCTTACAAAAGGTGATCCAACTCCAAGTATGACAAATGTTACAGTTGATACTTCTGCAGACCATATGCACCATGGTCAGCTGGATTCTCATATGGCCTTTGCCCAAATACAAAATGTCCCTGACGACGTTTGGCAAAATCGGTTACATTCTAAAGATTATATTGCATGTGTTCATCAGAATGGTGATAACTTTGGCTACATTCCATTAAATGATCTGCACATATATAAAGGCCCTTCAATTCAATGGAAGTCACTTCCTGACATATGGCAAGCAAATAAGCTAATTCGTGAAAGCAAGGTGCCAAATTTCTTAAATTGTCATATCCCTGTGAAGACACAGTTGAATCCTGATAAGTGGCGTTCGTATTTAGCTCAGTATTGGGATCAGCAACTTCCTGATCTCATACAGTATGGTTTTCCTCTAGACTTCAATAGAAATTCTAATCTTGTTTCTACATACGTTAACCATACGTCGGCTATTGAACATGAGCAACATATTGATCAATATATTGCTGAAGAACTTAAATACGGTGCTTTGTATGGCCCTTTTGAAGATACTCCTATCCCTGTGCATGTTTCTCCATTAATATCCAGGGCAAAACAAAATTCTGATAAGAGGCGTACCATTGTCGACCTTAGTTGGCCCAAAAATGCTTCAGTTAATGCTGCAGTTCAGAAAAATGTCTACCTCGGATCTCATTACATACTTAAATATCCATCCCTTGATGACATAACCAGAGAATTGAAAAAATTGGGTCCAGGAGCTCTTATAAATAAGGTCGATATTAGTAGGGCCTTTAGACATATCCGTATTGATCCCGGTGACATTGATCTGTTGGGAATTCGTCACAAAAGCTTATTCCTGGACGGATCTTTGCCATTCGGATTCAGACTCGGATCCGGAATTTTTGAGAGGTGTTCCAATGCCATCAGATATATTATGAAAAATTTTGGTCATAACGCCCTCATGAATTACATTGACGACCTCATATATATAGGCCTGCCATCAAAAATTTACCATTCTTATCATCAGCTATTGCATGTGCTTGATGACCTAGGTCTGGAGGTAAGTCAATCAAAACTTGTTTCTCCCTCCACTTCTGTGGTTTGTCTGGGAATCCAGGTCAATACGGTTGCACGTACGCTTTCTATTCCGGACGAAAAATTAGCTGAAATCAAGCAGTTATGTGAACATTGGGTTCACAAGAGAAATTGCACCAAAAATCAACTCCAATCCCTGTTAGGGTCCCTACTGTATATCACCAGATGTATACGGCCCGCCAGAAATTTCCTTAATAGAATGTTACAAATTCTCAGAGATCATGTACATACCAATTTCATTGTGTTATCTGATCATTTCTTTCAAGACCTTAACTGGTTCAGAGTGTTTTTACACCAATTTAATGGAGTTACTTTTTATGACAATAAGTTAATACATCATGAAGTTAACTTAGATGCCTCTCTTAATGGTTTAGGGGCCTGTTTTAATAACAGCGTTTATGCACTGCCCTTACCTGTCGGTTTTATGAATCTCCACATCACTCAACTTGAATTGTTGAACGTTGTGGTGGCACTCAAGGTTTGGGCCAGCATATGGGCCAACAAGAGAATAAAAATTAATTGTGATAATTTGGCTGTGGTAGAAATCCTGAAATCTGGCAAAACCAGGGATTCTTTCTCGGCCACTTGTGCCAGATATATTTGGCTCATTACTGCCATGTTTAATATTGATATCATAATTATTCATGTCCCTGGGGTCAGTAACCAGGTTGCTGACTTGCTTTCTAGGTGGACTGTTACTTCCAACCCACAAAGTAAGCTCACACAACTGTTGCCTCAATTTGAATGGACAGACACTCATATTGATTTAACAAAGCTAAATTATTTCATTTAGTTCTGTTCTTCTTTATTTTCAGATCTACCACTTCCTTGCGCCAGGCTTTTCGTCCTGCTACCCAGAGAACATATACATGAATGTTTAGGGATTTCTGTGGCTTCCTGATGGCCACTGGGCTGCACTTTCCTCAGGTAACTCACCTTACTTTATTGGCTTTTATGGAGTTTCTGCTGCAAAATGCCTTTACTCCCTCTAATATTGCCTTAGGGCCTCCTTTGTCTTATATGACATGAATACGGTTCCCTCCCAACACCAACAACTTCAGTACTTTCACAAAGCTGCTAAGCTTCAAACTCAGAATTTTCCTAAAACTAAGCTTCATTTGGATGAAAATTTATTAACCAAAATCATTACTGCCTGTGATGCTTTACAATTTCCTCTCATTTTCAAACCGCTTTACTTATTAGCTTTCTTTTCCTTTCTCAGAATCTCAAACATCTTGCCATATGCTATCACTTCTTTTGACCCTACTCGCCAACTGGCTGTGGGTGATGTCATTTTTTTCTCATAATGCTGCCACCATCATCATTAAATGGTCTAAAACTTTGCAAGATAAATAAAAAATTCACACCATCCCTCTTCCATTTTAACAGTCTCTCCCCTATGTCCTATTCAGGCCCTACAGGATATGTTATCCCTTATGCCAGGTGACTCCAATGTTCCACTGTTCAGGATCTCCAGATCGCATGGCTTGGTCCCATTAACAGATTCTGTGGCTAGACGTCACCTTAAATCCGTATCTCACATCTTGGGCCTCAACCCCTCCCTCAAATTCCATGACTTCAGGAGGACTGGGGCCACTTGGGCTTTCAACCATGGGGTTCCCATGCAAGATATTATGCTTCATGGCACCTGGAAGTCAGATGCTGTTTGGGCATATATTCAGTTCATCTCTGTTTCCAAATCTCCAGTTAGCGCCACTTTTCAACATCACCTTTCTCTCTAGCTCTCCCTACTTCTCTACTGGGTGGTTTGGTGGCTCTTCACCCTTTTTATTACATTTTCTGTAGTATTTTCAACATAATTCATTTTTAACTCTTAGATTCTCCACTTTCTGATTTATAAGCCCTTTTATATTTTAGGTCGGATACGACCTTCATTTGGCCTTTACCTTGTCATTCAAGGTCATTCCCATTCACTGTAGTATACAGTGTCTTGTACTGGTATTTTGTTCCAGCTAGTACAACTCTTCAAAATTTTAAATTCTAATTCACCTCTTTAGAGGTCGGGTATGACCTTTCCTTTGACCTTTTACCTTGTCATTCAAGGTCAGTATCATTTAATTTATTCTGTTATAATAAATTCTACCAGGGTGGTGTGATGTTAAATCAATGGTTATACATCTTACTTTGTAAATCTTCATTCCATTTTAACTTTGACATTATTTCTTGAGGTTATTAGTATAATCATTCACTTGGTAACTTTTGAATTTATATTCTGATTTAAAATATTGTTGTACTAACTATAATAATTTATTCATAATGTTTTCTTCAAAGTTAGTATGCATGTAATAATGTCATCTTAAAAGTTTTAGTAGATATATTCCCAACTGCCAAGTTTTTGTTGGGCTGGGGTCCCCTGGGGAATGAGTTTTATGAGATATGTGATAAGTGTCGCTCGTCCGGCCTACAAATATACTCATGTTCTATGCCCTGAGAGGAGAGGCTGTGGTGTCGGGTTTTTCATCTGTGATGATATTGATTTCAAGGTCCTACCTTAACAATGTTTCAAGACCTTTGAGAGCATATCTGTTCACCTGCCCATGGGCAATTACCAGGACATTATTTTTTTATCTTGTGTATTGGCCTCCTAATATTTCCAAAACCAATTTCATTGAGGATTTCAGTTCCTTTGTTGAGGGCGCTGCTTTATCATGCTGTGAAAATATAATATTGGGTGACCTAAATCTGCCTTCGGAAAAACAGGATAGTTGGCCACAGAAATTTAATGACTCCATCTGTCAATACAATTTTATTCAAATCATTGATTCCCCAACCCATATCCATGGGCATTTATTATTTGTCGTATGTGTGAGAAACACCTTTTCAGAGGCATTTTGTCCAAAGGTTACAGGGGCTGTCTGACCATCTTGCCATCATATTTTCGGTCAATATACCTATCAAGGCACCCTGCAAATTCAGGTAGGTTAATACATGAAAAATTCACAAGATAAATATTACTGACTTCAGAGAGGACATTCTAAATTCTAATCTAATCAAACATCCTCACATGACAGACAGTTTACTCAGTCACCAGTATTTATATACCCTGTGCAACATTCTTGATAAGCATGCTCCAATCAAAAGGAGAGAGGCACCATTGCCCCCTGACAAATGTTTTGTGAATACAGACATCCTCTCAGCAAAGCATCTTATGAATGAGTAAGGTGCAGTGACAATTCTGCTATCAACCGGAGTAGATATCAAGCTGCTGTCAATCGCTACAACTTTCTCCTGGAAAAGCCAAGCCACAGACACTATTCCACAGTCATTACTGAAAACAATGGTAACCCCAAGGCTTTGTGGAACAATTTAAAAAAATTCTACATAAGTCCATAATCATCGTCTTTCCTGATCACATCAGTCCCAATGATTTAACCAATACCTTTGGACATCTTTTCAGTGACAAAATAATGAAAATCAGAATTGCACTACAGTCATCAGTGCCTGTCTCTACTACAAGACCAAGAAGCAACAACAGCGCCCTATCATCATTCGAGCCATTATCTGAGGATGCAATCCTCAAAACCCTAAATTCCTCCCTACCTAATCAACCCTACCTGATACCGACTTCACTAGTTAAAGAGTGTGCAGACATCCTAATCACTGCTATTACCAATATAAATTACTGTAAGAAGGGAGTTTACCGAACTGCTTCAAAACCGCATGTCACACCCCTTCTCAAGAAACCTAGCCTAGAACTTAATGGTGGGGTGGAGTAACAAAATATCTTAAGGAGTCTTCTTCATGAGTCCATAATCGGAAAATATCACCAATGAATCTTTTCGAAATAAGAGGTTTTAGTGAATAATTGTCCAGTGCTTTGGTTTCAAATCTATCCATAAAAAGATTGGCATAATTTGGTGCCAATGCCGTTCCCATGGCTGTACCTCCTATTTGTAAGAAGAATTCATTTTGAATTCAAAATTAATATTGTGTAGAACCAATTTAAGTATGTCTAAAATGTAGTTACCTATGGGTGCCTTATTAGGATCAATTCTCATGTGATCTGCTACAGCTAACATGCCTTCATAATTTGGTATATTAGTGTCTAGTGAGGTTACTTCAAGGGTTGCTATAGTGGCACCCTCTGGGATTGGTCCCAAATTGATGATTTTGCTAATAAGGTCCTGAGTATCCCTTATGTAGGACTTGTTTTGTGGAACATACTGTTTAATGTGTCCATCTACAAATTTGCTGATATTCGTGGTTGGGTGATTAACTGAACTACAGATGGGTCTACCTGGGATACCTTTTTTATGTATTTTAGGTAACAGGTAAAATTGGAGATGTTTGCTCTGATTAGACCAACTCAAATAAGAGGGTCGAAATATATGCATATATCAAGAGCAATATATCAGGCATCTACCTCTTGACTAGCACAAGGCATTATTTTAAGTCTGTGATTTTGTACATGAAATAGAACCTCAATTATCCAAACCAAAATCTTGTCTCCCTACTGGCAGTACATATAATTAACGATCTAGGTGAGCAATATTACAGCATGTTACACATTCTCGGAGACCATTAATTCTAGTGCTTTATAAAACATACCATTCACAAAAACACTTAACTTCTCTTTTTTATTGCACTGTATCAATAGGGGAGGGGTTAATTTATTTACACGACCCCACTCCCCAAATTCTTTGATAATGTGCCGACCACTGATTGTGTGTTCGATTGGGTTTTGCAATTTATAATCTCCAAGTCCATTTACAGGCTGACGTGTATTTATTTATTTATTTATTACAGACTCATGGTCCATATAATTACAACAATAGTATATACGTGTAGACAAAATTTTTGCAAAGACATATAATAGTTATAAAATTATTATTACAGCACTATCTACAACATTAAAGATGTTAAACAATACTACAACATTATGGTACACCATTCCTTGTAAAAAGTGGAATGATACAATAAATTTGTTGCTAAAATATGCTTTATGAGGTTATTCTCAGATGAGTTCAAATGATTCATAAAATTTTGCAAACATTTTCTTCTTAAAACTTTAAAGTGAAGAACATTATTTTCCAGGAACATCTGACTGGCACTTGAATCATACATGTAGCCCATAAACCTTCTAAAACAATTATTGTAGGCTACCATAATTTTTTTGTACATATCACGCCGATAGTTCCACCAAAGATGAGAACAGTACAGGTTTGTACAATATGACTGAAATAACAGAGATTTTACAGTCTTAGTACAACAACCAAACTTTACATTAAGCATGTTAGACCTGCCATATATGCTTCTCATTTGCTTAGAAATATCTAAAGTGTCATCCATTGTATTAGTAATAATGCAGCCCAGGTATTTAAAAGTATCAGTAAATTCCAATTGCTGGTTATTTAACCTCACAGAAGGTATGTGACTAGGTCTATGACATTTTGGAGTGACACACATACACATAGACTTGATTGAGTTAAAAATTATCTCGTGTTTAATTGCATAATTTTCACAGGTATGTAGTAATGATTGCAGACCCTTTGCAGAAGGGGCAATGAGTGTCATGTCATCTGCATACATGAGGTGATTCATAGTCATACCTAGCAATTTACATCCTGTGTTGGATGATGTAAGTTGTATGCTGAGTTCATCAATAAAAACATTAAAAAAGATAGGAGATAGAATCCCACCTTGTCTTAGGCCATTTTTCACATGAAAGTTACTGGACGTTGTATTGCCCCATCTTACACAGAATAGTTGTTCAGTAAACCAAAACATAAGTAAACGAATAACAAAGGGGCCAATATCCCTCTCAATTAATTTTTTCAGCAAAAGCCAGTGGTTAACCCTGTCAAACGCTTTACTGGCATCAAGAAAACACACATATACACAGCTGGATTGATTTCTGTAATATTCAATTACTTGTTTCATTGTATAGATACACAAATCTGTGGATGATTTGCTTTTGAAACCAAACTGATTATGAGATGTCTCTAGAAGTGTGCTGTATCTATTGAGAATAATAAACTCAAACATCTTTGATAAAATGGAGTTGATGGCAATAGGTCTATAGTTATCCTTGGAAGTTAAGTCACCAGATTTGTTCTTTATTAGTGGTACAACAGTGCTCAGCATAAACTTCTGTGGAATGTAACTATGTATGAACATACATGAAAAAAGAATGGATAACCTAACTGTCAGATAATTACTTGCATATTTACAATGTTCGCTAGTTACACCATGATGGTCAGGGGCTTTACCTGTCTTACTAAATCTTATAGCTTTACAGACCTCACCTACAGTAACCTGCATTTCATGGCTATAGCCAACATTTGCACACTTACTTGTGACAAAAGATTTAGCTGAGGTAATTACACTTGTATTTAAGAGTTTTTGAAAGTGGGAACCCGACATTTTTGCTATATTATGATCACCTACAACTCCGTCAATTGTACTTGTTAAGCTGGTTTTATTTTGTGAAGACCTTTTCACACTGTTCCAGAAATTGTCATAGTCATTGGAAGACATTTCTTCAGCCAATTTGTTACTAAGTGTTGCAGCTTCCTGTGATTTACAATAACGTAAAGAATATTTAAAGTTAGCCCTGGCCTTATTGTAAATCATAAAGATGGGACCATTTTTAGGTTTTCCAGAGTCCTTCCACATTAGAAAGGCTTCTCTTTTTTGACTGTAAGCCTCCTTACAAATATCATTCCAACCAGGTCTGTGTTTCTCTGAGTGTTTATGTATCTGAACAAAGTCTTTACTCGATTGAACCAAACCATTCACAATGTTCTCATACAAGTTATCAATATTTCTTTTATGATCAGTGCTCTGACAAGAAGCATCTCTGCATAATAGTAATTCTGTGTCAGGGCTAATTGTTCGAAAAAAATTTTCAGTATTATAATGATACCTATCAATATCAGCATCACTTAATTTTGACCATTTTAAACATGAATGTGTTAAACTAACAATAGGTTTGGTATTAGCCATATTCAAACTGCACTCAACACACATAGAAAGAGGGAAATGATCAGAACCAGTACAACTATACAGAATTTCCATGCTAATGATTTTTTCATGACCTTCTATATTACTAATACAGTGATCAAGCCATGACGGACTGTGATGTACCTCACTTACAAAGGTAAAGGTATTACTCTGATTATTGTTTTTTTCCAAGAAAGCTAACATCAGATAAAACTAACCCTTCTTCACTACAAAATGTTAACAATTCATTTCCAAACATTCGATTTTTACAGCAGTCAATATGAGCATTGTAATCACCAAGCACATAGATAAAATTACAGTTACTGGATTCAATTATAGAGCTTATTTTACCTAGGTAGTGCATGAAACTGTCATATTTATTGTTATTATCAACAGGCAAGTAAATATTAAGAAACAAATACTTCCTTTCTTTGTTGTCTGTTAATTCAATACCCATAATACGTTTATCATTGTAAGTTTGAATTTTACAGTTAGCACCGAGACTTTTTCGCCAAAGTATTGCAAGACCACCATGAGGTCTACCAACTAAAATACCAGAACCAGTTTCAATGGCAGAGATACCTTTGCCATAAAAATCCTTGTGTATGGAATTACAAATGGACAAATCAAAGTCATATAACCATGTTTCTTGTAACAGTAGTATATCACAACTGCTACATAATTCTTCTATGACATTTAAGGATGATTTTATATTCTTACAGTTGTAAGAGATAATTTTTGCATTTATTTTTTCATTCATAGTAACGTTTTATCAGAGCACCTTCCAGCCAGAAATCAGGGACTAGTAGACTATGTACATGCTTGAAGTCTGTTTCCACAAGAAAAGATGAGTAGGTCTTAAACTTAGTTTCAAGTTTCTTAACTTTGATGTTAAGGTTTGATTTTTGCATAACATGATCTTTCACCTGATCAGCAGTTGACTCTTTGTGCAACCTAGACACAAATATTCCTAAGCACTTTCTTCTTGGAGTTTTTCTAGCTATCTGTAAGCCACCAACAACCCTCTTGGCTGTCCCTGATACAAATGGAAGTTTCTTTTGAGTCCTCCTAGTAGTCACTACTGTCCAAGGCTGATCCTCTTGTACTACGCTGTCATTCTTAATGGACTCCACTTGAGACTGGGCATTAGTAACCACATTGGTTTTCACACTAGGTTTTCCATTCAAAGTTCCATTCAAAATCCTAGTGGAAGCTTCTGTGTCTTTTACATCTGAAGCAGTGTCCTTATTTCTGCTCGTCTTGGAAGAGCTAGTATTGTTTTCTGCAGAGACACTTTTGGCACCACTGATGTTTCTTTCAGATGTAAGGCAGGATTGCACTCTTTCAGTACTTGAATTCTTAGGATTGTCATTATTTTGCACACTTGAAGTAGATGGCCTCAATTCAAGGGTATTAGATGGTATTGAAGGAATGCTGAATTTTATCAAATTGACTTCATTTCTTACTACCTCTATATCATGTAGCAACTTTGAGACATCAAAATGCTCATATGACAAAGGGGGGAGATTACCCAGGTCCCTTGCAACATACACTGGAATCAGAGATGTTTCTAGCTCAAGCATAATGCGAAGAATATCCTGCATTGTTGACACTTTTTTGTGTTGACCTTTTCTCCTAGGATATCTTTTTTCTGTAGGTCCAAGTTTTGAGACAATCTCCTTTGCAGAGTCAATTTCACTCTCACTATAGAAGTCAGAGCATAATTTCACTAAGTAATCAAATGGAAGTGTGTCCATCTTATTAACAACAAAACATAAAAGTTCATTGACAGTAGGCCCCTTTATAGTCTGTGACTGTGTAAGATCCCCAGGCCACTGTGAGTCATTAAACCCATTTAATTCCAGGTCATTGGGTGTTACAGTGTCACATTGTGTAGAATTGACCTTCATGGGCCACTTAGCTAATTTGCATTCCTTGCACCTCACTTCATCATCCAGGCAAATATTGCCATTCTTCTTTTTGCAGTCTACACATTTTATTGTGAAGTAATTAGAATTGCTATAAGGTGTCACAAATAACTCAAGTCCCCACCAGATCAATTAAGCATCAATTAGACATGACACAGACTTGTTTACTTGAACAAACATTATTCAGTTTAAAAGTTCCATTCACTAAAATTGATTTTTTTTAAATATCTTCAAAAGTAAGTCATATGGAGATATAATCTCTGCTCACAAGTAATCTATCAATATTTATCTTTCATATGGTTATAAATTTATTCCACTGTCTGAAGTAAATCCAACAGTAAATTGCAAATTATTTCCATCAATTTTTTTTTTCACTTTTTCACTCCTGAACACCACACCACACATCGGTATTAAAAGACAAATGTTAAAAATGCATTGCCAACCGAAAAAACACCCACTGAAGACGCGTTCGTTTAGGTTTTTGCAATAAATAATCTCCCAGAGTTTTTCCATTGACAAAATGCATTGTGACGTTCATCTAAAAATGAAACATCAATGTTGCATGTACAAAACGAACACACTCAGCTCAAGTCCACGTAATATTTTAAATAAAAATGTGTAATAATATCCATAGATACAGAGCAAATAAGTCAAAATTAGAGGGTCAGATATATTATATCACAAAAATTTATTAAACTATTTTATCAATGACCACCCTCATCTGTCTTTAGTACATAAAAACTGTTCTCCTTCAATTATCCGCCACTTGGTAACAAATTGATGGTGAATTTCGGTTTCCTTCATCTATCCGAACCCTTCAATTATCCGACCCTGTCTCCCACTTGGTTCGGATAATTGAAGTTCTACTGTATATATGTTTTGGTTACCAACAGCAGCAATAAAAACAAACATTGATAGCAATGGATTTTGATAAGTTACTTTCCGCAAGGGATCCCCTAGTCAAGGATAACACATCCTGGATTTTATACATTTATCTCTACTAAACAATATTTGAGAGTCTTGTAACAACATTAACATAACATTCAGTACACAATATCTTAGTATCAATATTCTGTTAGAAATTACAACACTGAGATACAAATTAGCCAGGTCACTAAGTAACCAATATATTGATGGTTACTTTATAGCAAAGTACATCAAAAAGTGTCGTCATATATTCTTAGTATATATATATTTATGTCAACAATTTACAATGAACTGTTTCTTTTAAATCACAAAGCAATAAATAATAATCTATAACACAGTAATTTACTTTGCATACATGTATCTATTTATTTGGGGTTTTACGTCGCTTTCAACACTGTACAGGTCATAACAGGATGGGTAGTTGAGAGGGCAGAGGTATTTTGCATACAATTCATGTCTGAAATGATGTTACTAAGTATGAAAAGTAAGTTACCAGGATAGAAATATTAGCAATGTTACCAGAAGGGTCCCATAAATACTACTGGGGCACAATAAAAATCTTACAAATCATTAACCTAATCCAGCAAAATTGAACTCATATCAATTTTCTCATTAACTGTAAACCAAGCTACTAATTTTCTTGAGATTTGAAAAAAAAACAAATGATATAAGGGTTACTTTAAATGATTAAGACGGCAAATAGTTGTTAGTATAGGTAAGTTTAATATTGGTATCCACCCAAGTACCTAAGTAGCTATGTGTGTAGGTAGGATCTGAAAGTCTGGGTAAGAAGAGAAGTAAGGGAGGGAAAACTGCCCTGCCACAGTCTGAATAATTAGTGCCCTGGGCCATAATTTGAGGATGGGCACCAAATGATGGAACACCCAAGTGCAACCTTCCCTCCTAGAAGCAGTAAAAGTAATAGGTGAATGGGATTGGCCAGGGAAATATTCTTTATCCACTTATGGGCAACTGAAACATAACAGGTAGAGAGGTCCAAACACTTGAGAAAAGCTTTGTGATGCCAATTTGCTACCTAAAGTGTATGAACATGAAATAAGCAAGAAACAGCAGAAGTAAGTAATCTAAAAATAAGGAGATCCTCTGATCAGAAAAAGCTACAACACTACAACCATTAATAGCACACATGCTCTTGCTGGCAGATATATAGATGTTAGTGTTGCTTTCAGAACAGCTGTTTTCTACTAAATATTCCATAAATAACAATACATCAACAGCATTCACCTGAGACAGGGCAGCCCCCAGAGGACCAAAAGGGCAACAAGTCCTGAAACCTTCTGGTGTAAGTCATTCTGGTGTAAATACTGCCATCAGTCCTTTATAAGCTGCTTTGGCCAGGTGAAGGATGATTAGTGATTGTCAGAAACGCTATAGAATGAACAAAATGAGTTTAATGATTCAATAATCTGAAATTGGTGTGGGTATGAATTTTTTGGAGTTTTTTGAAAAGTTGTCCCGAATAAGCTCATATGGACAAGTCAGCTACATTATTTTCTCTTCATGAAATGTGTTTAACAGGTAAGTGTAAGCTGAATAATGACATAACTAGCTAGATTATACTAGCACAGCTAGCAATGATACTATCTCTAGCCCTACCAAATTGGAGGACTGCTACAGAGGCTAAGTTATCACAGAAAACAAGAGATTTCTTATCTCTTATCTTTCCAACAATGTGTCCATACCGTGATGGTAACCAGTATACTGAGAAACCCAAGTGTGACTGCATTTTTTAAACCTGTGGGTAATAGAATATAGCAAACCATATCATTGAAAGCACCCTCACAAATTATTGCGCTAGTTAAATCAGCTGCAAAGTCTTTATTTAAGATAATGGTATTAGCTTGGATGTTATCTCTAAGTAAATAAAGCATTCGGTTTAAGAAGAAATAAGTGTGTTTCACACATTTTGTAATATAACAACAGTCCTACTAAAGACTGAAAGTCTCTTTTTTTTCAATATTTTTTACTTTGCCAGAATTTACAAGTTTGAACAATTTCTGACAATTTGTCCAACGGAGATTGGTCTATGCACAGAATCTATTATTATACCAAATCGTGTGCTGTTTAAGCAAATCCATTCAAAACTAAAAGCAAAGTCAATTTTTAATTGAATATCACGATGAATCAGTTCATCAATACAGTTTATACCAGGGAAGTTGTTTTCTGCCATTATATTGTGGATGGAGTCTATACATCTCTGAAACACCTTGACCCATGTCTAAATCAGAATGGTAATGAGGTGTTGAGATAGTAAGAATTATGGATAAGTCCCAAAAATCCAGATCGCCAGGGTCCACTTTCAACTGCCTAAAGGCCGGAGAGATATCTGCTTCCAGGACCAAGTTTATTTTTAAAAATATGGGCAAATTTAAGAAAATTTCTTAACACACACATTGACTGAGCACCGATGCGGCCAACTAAGTTCGATAATAGTTTTTTTGTTTTATCTGAGTTTTTGTCACAAGCACAAGTTATCAATGGAGTCTCCTACTACTGCTCCGCTGTGGCCTGGAATAGTAAATTCTAAAAAAAAATATTGAACAAAAAATGCTATATAGACTTCATTTTAGCCATATACTGCTGAGGATTTTTACTACAGATGACAAACATCACCAGGTGGTTACTTCACTGGCAGTGCAATTTGCTAATACCTGCAAACATTAAATAAGAATAAAAGTTTAAAAATAAAAGTTTAAAAATTAAAATTCTTTTTTAGATATTTGCATGGTTTAGATATTCTTATAGTTCACGAACAGTTCCTAAAGTGTGATTGAAAGAACAATGGAGAGAGTCCTGCTTGTCTTGTTCATTGGCTGCTATCTACTATATTTAGGTAATGACTTGCTCTCTAGTATATGATAGATATCATTATATGATATTATATGATGTTTCAAGGTTAATCCAAGTTGGGCAATCCTTTTAAAGTTTTGCAACTTGCCTAACCTTCTTTTTTTAAGTAAATGCAACTCATTTTAGGATCTGGCAAGTTAATTGATTTTGCCTTCTGTTGCATTTTAAAGGATGCATTTGTAACAATTCTATTTCTTTCAATTTTTTATAGCACATAATCTCCACCAAAAGGCAACAGTCATTAACAGCACCAGAAACACGAGATTAATGGTGAGGTTGTGATATGCTTTCAGAAAGAAGTAACATTAAATTTTCTTTCTGAAGGAGCCAACAGAGAAGGAGTCATTCCCCTGGTCAAGTAACTCATTTCACAGTCATAGAGCGTATTCGGCAATGAAAGTCGATTACTCCTTGGAGAAATCTTGAGCATGCGCAGATAGCTTATTCCGAGAGGAAAATACAAACAGCTCAGAACATCTTCTCAGATTAAAGTAAACAAATGGCAATGGCAGAAAATGCTCAGTTTCTGATTGTGCAATAAGTAACGTAACAATTATAATAAAAATTATTATGGGTGAACTTTCCTTCATAGTGCTACTAAGCTTGCATAAATGTGACAAAATCACCTGTATTTACTGGTGTTTTACCCCGCTTTGTTTATGTCGCCATCTTGAATTCCGAGTGCTCCCTCACAAGTTGGAGATTACTCGACGTGGATAAATTTCACGTTCCGCGGATTAATTCTGAGGCGTTCGACAATAATTCTTCATGCGCCGCATACACCGACATACATTGCCGAATACGCTCATAGTGCATCTATACATAAGCTCAAACTCAAATCCTGATCTGTAGTACTCTAAGCCCCTTATTTTGTGTCATGATGTCATGCTCTACTTCTAAACTGTATTCTGGTAAGAGGAAAACTCAAAGTAAAGAAGTTTTTATTCTTATTTTTCATTTTATTATTTTAAAAAATGTGATGTCTAGTTGTGACCTGTGTTCATAATTGTAGGTTTGGATGAATATACATAAATACTGAAATGTTGAATTGCTAAGATGAGGGGTGAATATTATTCTTCTGTTGTGGAGTATTGTCTTTTATGTGCATTGAAGTTTTTTGGATGAATAACATTACATTCTTTAAATTCTGGGAGTTACGCCTTTTTTCTCATTCTCAGGAAAGGGGTAGCACAAAATCATTCATTTGCTTTTTCTTTAATTGAATTTTTCCTTAATTCACATTAATGTTGGTTTGCCTGAGCCAACACAAAACTTGTTTGAATCATATTCCAGAGGTATACACCAATAATATTTCAATAAATCACACTTAGTCATAAGACACATCATTGTGTTGGTGCAATATCCTAGCATCACAACAAAACATGTAACATGGAGAGGAGGTCGAATTTCAGAAAATCAAAATATAATTTTCATACAAATTACTCTATATTTAATCCAACGAGCATGTACCCACTAAAATCAGATTAAATATGCAAAATCGTATTGCAATTTGTGTACAAATTTGGCCAAAAGCTTGAAACTTCTTTGCTGAAAGATATTATGTTGATACCTTTGTGTTATGGTAACCACTATTTATTTGACTTTTTCTTTATTTTCGGAGCTGCTTAAGATTATTTGATATAGTTAACTTTAAGAAATGGTAAATCACAAAAAAGGTTTATTAAATAAGACATATATTCAAAGTAATAGTAAGTGATGTACATTATTTTATTAAGAGCATTATGGATTGTATATTCCATTTGCGACAAAAAATTGTTGGCAGTCCAGAGTTTCGACAGAGCATTGGGTTACATTTAGTAAAATAATTGTGTGTTCCAGTTGAAGCTAAGTACTGCTATTGTCCAAACCGGTGTCTTTGTGGGGGCTGTGTTCACTGCTTTCAGAATCCTTGTCAGAATGCTCAACGTCCATCTAGTTGTCCTTCAGAATCCCTTTGCAGGTAAATTGCACTCTGGCAATGGTATTTTAACAACAATTGTGTAGTATTTTGTAGTTTTGAACATTTCTAAAAAGTGTAAAGAGCAAGTAAATCAAGTTTTAATTTATAGGCAATAGTGATTTCTGATTTTAAAATGCGATCAATTATAAGTAAATGGTCACCTAGACAATTGGGACACTAATTTAAACATTTTTACACTTCAAAATAGCTGTTTATCAAAGTATCTGATAATATTATAGCATTTGACAAAAGCTAATCTCATATAATCTTTTGCTTTGTGTGTCCAATATCTTACCTACTTGATTAAAAAAAAATGGGTTGAATTAAAGTTTGACGATTCCTTTACTCAACTGTCACTGATATGGCAAAGAAGAAAATTCAAATTTTTCACCTTTTTTGTTTGCATCTGATGATTCTCTTTAAAATCATTAGTGAACTTACAAAAATGATGCCAGTTTAAGTATACCTGTCAGTGTACCCAGATGTGATAAGTGGCTTTTAAATACAGTTTGAGGCCAAAAAAATTCAAGTAGTGATGAAACAATTTCCAAATTTAATAAGTAAATTAGATTTTTATAAGTTAATACCCTATCCAATGGACAATTGCTTTACCGGTCGGCACAACCGGTCCCGCCAAACGTCAGAAAAAGACGTCCTGTATAGACTACCGGCAGGACCGGTCACAGAGTGTGCATTCGCTAGGTGGCGCATCGTACATCCCGCTCCTGTCTAGACAGCATGACGTCATAGCATCTTTTTCATGTCTAGTCCTATTAAGACCCCTAGTAAGCTGATAGTGGGGCCGGATGGGTGGGCCTTGCCTGTCCATTGGATAGGGTATTAACTTTTATTGCGTTAATACATCCTATCCAATGGACAATTGCTGAATAACTACCACTTGGAAGGCGGGTAAGCTGAAGTCATAAAAAGGACAAAACTGAAAAGGCCCATTTTGACCTAAGGTCAGATGACCCCAAAGGTCAAGGTCGACTAAGACTAACCGGTTGACCGGAAGTCCAAGGTTGCCCCCCATTTTTCTCAGACCTGCTCTGAGAATAGGAAGATAGGGTTGAGTTCAGTCCCATAAAAAATAAACTTCCCAAAGGAAGCAAGTCACAATTTTTTTTTTTATATTATATACAACTGTACAAGCTATGTACATATATACATATTTACATATCTCCTTATTTTTGGACTTGGTGGTGGACCTGTTGGGCAGCCACCACTGGCCCTAAATGAAACAGCTCTGTATAAGCCCAAGCAACATCCTTCAGATAGAATTATGTGAAGGTGTTATGGGATTTCCAGTGACAGGCTGATAAAATCTGCTCTAAGCAGACTGGAAGGCCTTAGAAGCAGCAAAAGCCCTGACATCATGGACTTTGACCTGATGCAGTGTGAGGGCCTCCTGGTCAGAGAGCTCATAACAAAGGATCACAGTTTGTTTGATCCATGAGGCGATTGTGGCAGGTGAGATGTCTTTATCAAAACCTTTCTTGAAGGAGACAAAAACCAACTCCTTGTTCTGCCTAAGATCTGAGGTCCTGTCCAAATAATACCGAAGGGCTCTGACTGGACACAAAGACCTGTCACCTTTGAGTGACTTATCCAGAGTGGGGGACAGGGCTGGTATGACCACTGGAGCCACACTATCTGGACCCTCCTTAGCCAGCTGATTCTTGGATAAAAAGCTGGAAGAGGAGTATAAGGCCACCTTAGACCAGTCTGAGTGGTGTCTGATGTTCTTATGTAGCCAAGCATGGATCTCACTCCTGCGTTTACCTGAACCCATGGCCAGCAGAAAAACAGTCTTGAAGGTCAAGTGTTTTAGTGTGGCCTCATTTAAGGGTTCAAAGGGAGCCTTTGTCAGTTGGTGTAAGACCAGTGACAGGTTCCAAGAGATTATACCCCTCCTGCCCTTGGGCCTGTCTCTATGGAAACTATCCAGGAGACGGGTGAGATTCTCATCTTTGCTGACATTAATGGTAGAATTGCCCAACTTGTCAGCAATGGCTGATCTGTACCCATCAATGGTACCAGGTTGCAACTTCCTGTCCTGAAATAGGTGCAACGGGAAGTCGGCTATGGCTTTTGGAGGTGGTGCCCTGAAGTCCACCTGATTACTGAGTCATCACTTTGTAAAAATGGTCCACTTTGCCTCATAGACGGATCTGGTTGATCCTCTTTGAGGAGCTTCAATTCGTGCTGCCACTGCCTCAGAGAAACCCTGCTCCTTGACTGCTGAGGCTCTAGGAGCTAGACATGTAGGTTCAGGTTTGACAGGTTCCTGTGCAGGGTCTGGTTGAATGGTTGAGACACCAGATTGGGCAGGTTGGGCAGACACAAGGGGATCTGACTGGACATAGCCACTAGATCCCAGAACCAGGGCATGTGTGGCCACCCTGGTGCAATCAGAATGATCCTGTTGCATGTGTAGTCTTGCAACTTCTCCACCACTTTGCCCAAGATGGCTGCTGGTGGGAAGGCATATGGGTCCAGATTTTTCCATGACAGGCTGAGTGCATCCACTGCCCATGCCTGGGGGTCTGGAACCGGTGACACAAACTATGATAGTTTGTTGTTGAATCTGGTGGCAAACAGGTCCACTTGTGGCTGGTGCCACCGGGAGCATATAGCTTTGAACACCTCTGGGTGAAGGGACCATTCTGTTTGACTGGATAGCTTGTCTGCTATCACGTTCAACCGGCCAGGGATGTGACGTGCCTTGAGAGTTACCTGTTTCCTGGTGCACCAGGACAGGATTCTACACAGTAGGGCACACAGGCCCCTACAGGTGGATTTATGGCAGTTGGGACATTTGTGACAGTATTTGCAGAACTCAACTGACCTACACGGGAAACATCGTTCACATGCTATATTTCTATATAATGGTAACAATTATTGGGATTTACGCCTTTCTTTTGTGGCAACCAGGTGAGAGAATGAACATTTGCAACAAAAGAGTTCACATGTAAAAATACAGTCTCGCTCTTGCTGGTCACTGGTGAAGGGTTGAAATCCTGATTCTTGCCGGATACATGTACAGAGTCCTTTACTCCAGCTACATTTAAAACACAGAAATTGTCATTTACTCTTCTTTGAACCCTTGGCCGGCTTTTGGGTGAAGTTTGAGGCTTTGCCACAACCTTTCTGTCCCATTTGCCGGTCTCTAATTTGCTTCCAGGCCGGTGTAGTGGGTTTCCGGTCCGGTTGATGCGTTGATCTGTTACATGAGGAAGTGTATGGGTGAAAACGTCTAGGCTTCCTGTGTGCACTGCCAGAAGAACGCCTCTCTTCACTACCTGAGATTTCATCTTCAGCTTTGACCAGTAAACTGTCTGGAAACAGAGAGTGAAGATGGACCGGTGCTGTACGTAAGGCAGTTAAGGTATCAGGCTTTACCCCACCACGTATAAATTCTAAATAGCTGTCTCTATATGCCAGAGTGAGGTTGGCCATGCTGATGAATACTCCCTCTGAGAGATCCTGTATCGTACGCTGCATAGCTTGAGATTGACTGGTTGAAAGTCACCAAATATTCAAGCTCTTCAACTGACTGCTGCGTTTTCTCTACTGACTTGCCGTTAGCTTTATCCACCTGGGGTGATTTATTATTTCATAGAGTCCTGTACCTTTGTCAGACACCTTGATAGACCAGCAGTCTGGTTACACATCACTGATTGTTCCCGGAACGCTCTCTGCCATCGTTTTAAAGTGTCCTGGCTGAAAGTACGGGAGGCTGGGGCAGAAGGCAAACTACGTCTGGCCACTCTACTAAACGTGCTGTTTAATTTGGCCGGTTCCAGAGACCAGTCACACACAGTTGTAGAAGCAGAGTCCTTCTTATCTGTATGCATTGCATACCATTTTGATGACCTGGGTGTCTTCACAAACTGGTCTCACAGTAGTCCACCAGTGCCAGTGTTTCTGGAAGGGTAGCCTTCAGCAACAGTTAAATTCAGTTTCTACACAGCCACTCATCTACTGGTAACTTGACAGACACTTTACGGGTTAGCTTGGCTCGGGAACCTGCAAATGGATTATCATCCAGGGAGGAAGATGTACTGTCGCAGCCAGGGATCTGATGCCAGCCCAGGAAGGATCTGACCCCTCTGATAGTCTCCCTATAGTTGGCATCTTCAGAGAGGTTGTGGTCAGTTGAATCTTCTGGCAGTTCACCCTGGACGTTGACACTAGCTGGTGAAGCTGGTTCCCCATCCATCTCTGCCTCACTGTCAGATTCACCAGCAAACTCATCAGGTCATACACCGGGGAGTGACTGGTTCAACTGTGTAGACTCAGTACTGGTTGGCAGCACTTCAGGACCTGCACCAGGAGCCTGTGTAGGCTGGGTGGCTGTCCCTGCACCGGGAGCCTGTAAAGGCTGGGTGGCTATCTCTGCACCGGGAGCCTGTAAAGGCTGGGTGGCAACATTAGAGGTACCAAGACCCTGAACAGGGTGGGTAGTACTCTTACTCTCATCTCTCACAGCAACCGGGAACCCCCAGCGGAGGTTGGGTAGCAGTCGACTGGGCAGCTTCACCGGTGGTCTGAACAAGACTGGAACCGTTGCCCTCAGTGACCAAGCCAGTAGACATCACACTGGAACAAGCATCCGGATCAAAGAAGGGATGTTCTCTGGTCACCACAGCAGAAAGGTTGACAGGTCAGCAAACGACTTAAGAAGCAAAGCTTCAAGTCATGAAAACCTCTTACTCCATTGGTCTTTTAAGGACTTGAGATCATCAGAAGTAGGTTTACTGCTGTGTCTTCATTTACTGGATTTGGAAGAGCCATCAGAATGCTTCTTCTTCTTGTGTGTTGATTCAACTGAAGACGGCTTGTCAGTGCTAACCCGTCCCAACAGAGTTACCTCTGAAGGGTCTACGAGAGTGGGGGTCGTGTCACTGGAAACTTCAGATGTCTTCTGCTCTCCACGTTCTTTCCTGGAATTATATGTTGGGGTGGCCAGTTGTTGTACTTGGGCAGGCGTAAACGCCTTACATATCTGGCAATCAAGTTTCTTAACACAGGGATCGTCTCCCACCCCCTTCTCACGACATTGGCACATTTCTTGTGGTTGTCAAACAGCGCCATAACATGCCCGCAAGAACCTCGTTTCTGTCCAGGAGACAATATGATGATCAGTAAACTAGTAGAATTAAGTAATACTACTTGAAATAAAATAAAATGGTAAAGTTTGTTGTAAAAACGTATCTCTGTTGAAAACACGTCTGCACACTCTTTGCGCCAAATGAAAAAGATGCTATGACGTCACGCTGTCTAGACAGGAAAGGAAGTATGATGCGCCACCTAGCGAATGCACACTCTGTGGCCAGTCCTGCCAGTAGTCTATACAGGACGTCTTTTTCTGACGTTTGGCGGGACTGGTCGCGCCAACCGGTAAAGCAATTGTCCATTGGATAGGATACTGTATAAGTGTTTTTTTTGGCGGGTACTTAAGTTCGCGAATGTACACTGTAGGCCTGCTTGGCGAGAATTTATTTTCGCGGTGAAATATATTCAATTATCGCCCAAACTAACAACATGTTCAAATTAAAATACTTATTATGCGGACTTCTGCTGGTTTGATTGGAAATGCATAGTCAACGTCTTTTCTTTTATACACGTTGTCAGTGTGTGAACCTACTCTGGGAGATTATAAATTTACGAAACACAATCGAACACACTTTCATTGATTGGCGCATTATCAAAGAAGTTGTGTAGCGGGGTTGTGTAATTGAATTAATCCCTCCCTGGTGATAAAGATCGAAGAAGTTAGGCGTTTCTGTGAATGGTACATTTGATAAAGCAATGGAATTTATTGTTTCCGTGACAGTGTTAAATATTGTATCTTGCATAATCTTGTATTATCGCTCACGCTACTGTAGACTGGTTCTACTGAATATAAATATTGGCTAGAAGTTATTTTCGCGTTTTGTAGTCACTCGCGAATATAGCGAAAATTAATTCCACGCGAAAATAACCACTTATACAGTATATTAACGCAATAAAAAGGACTGTTTCCATATGGAATATGGCTTATGTGTGTTTTAAAGAACAGACAAATTGTTGCCACATCTATAAGCAACATAAAACATAAAATGGTGGGAGATGTTTTTCATAATTTTGTGTCAGGTAGTAATGGCTTCTGCAAAAATGGCTTGCTTGAATTTTACAGACTAATTTGTAAAGCATCTGCAAGCAAGACAGAATATTTTGTTCTGGGGGACATGAAAACTGAAGAGCTTCGTGAAAACTTGTCCGAATAGAGCAATAAATAAGGAATTTATAATTTATAGCCAGTAAAACAGAAAGGATAATTAATATGCTAATTTATTGACTTGCATAATGGGAAAGTTTCAATGCAAGATGTACCAACAAGTCACATACTACATATGCACATTTACTTATGTACATTCATGGCGTTCTTTTTATTGACAGTGCTAATTACTGTGGTGGATGCTTGACCATCTGGCGTACTTGGAGGAATAATCGGTTGGAGCGCTGTGACTAAAACTCATTAGTGTTTTTCTCATATTTATTCTGTGTCAAAATACCTTTGCTGAAAGATTGCTGAATAAAACAATTTAGTGAAACAGTGTCATTTGTTTGTTTTTATTACATTCCTGAAACATAGAAAAATAAAAGGGTGTGTGTTACATGATTTAGCCTTGTGAAATTTAAAATATATTTTTGGCGGTCATAAATTTACAAACAAATGAAGTTTAAAACAAATGCAATTCAAACTTAGCCGGGATTGTTTTATGTGGTCAGATTGAAGTTGGCCACTTCTTCAATGTAAAACAAGGATATCCGATAGTAAAAGTTGCCATTATCTACCTATTTCTTGTAATCCCTCATTATTGGAAATGGAGGTTTGGGATATGTAACCTAAATGAAATATAATATATTAATTAATATATTAATTCTGTTGACACCTAGGCTTCTGGAGATTCCCCTTCAGCTCAGCTGGGTAAAGAACTAGACTTTTGTTTGCTTTTGTGTGCAATCGAAAGATCCTGTGATTGACTCCCACTAGAAAAAAATCGATAAATTCACTTAAAGTATATGGTGGGATGCCCCTCCCCACCCCCTTCTCATGGCTAAGTGAGTTAAATTTAATAATACATTCATGTATGACCTAGGGACAGATTTTTCCTTGGGGTGGTATGTATTTACGCATATCACAATGGGTAGTTGGAAGGGAAGAGGAAACCAGTACATACAGTTGGTCAAGGTTCTGTACTGTAAACTGCAGACCAACGGCAAGCAACTACCAGCTTTCCCACTTGAGGTAGAGTCATGAACCGAACCCTGCCCTCAGAAGTGGGAAGAGAGTGTTACCAGTCTGCCACCGTGGCCCCCAGGTGGTATGTAATATCATCATATATATCAGTTGTGTTAAAACTTGGGCTTCTTGGGCTTTCCTTTTAGTTTGGGTGGGTTAAAGAGTGAGACTTGTGTTTATTTGCGGGATGACACCTTGGTGTCAGGTAGATCATTCCTGAGAGGGTACCTTAGCATGGCATTTAGTATGCATGACCATGCTGGTTGTAAACTGGCTTCTGATTGCCTTCTGATACCTTCTTTAGCCAGAAAATTTGAACCCTTCTTCCATTTACAGCTCACACTTGGAAGGGGTAACACCTCAAGGACAAATTTTATTTATTTTATTTTCTTCTTCGTGTACTTTTGGTTGTTGCTTTTAAAGTATTTTATGATTTTAGTTCTGTTCAACCACTAGTATATGGAGAAGAAAAAGTATAATTTGCGTTCACAAAAGTCTGACACATCTCAGGTACAGTTTGACTTACATACTTCGGATGATAACGAATTTGTAACGAACTTGTTGGGTCAGAAATTAAATATGTCTCACCAAGATTCAGATTCCTCAGTATCAGATAGTGAGTTAGACTGTGGGCAAGTTATGCATGACTCTGACAGTGACGGTGCGGGCCCAAGTGGGCATTCGTCTAATCAGTTACATACTGATGATTCCAACAAGGCTGCCCATGACTCTAATTTTCAAGAAACTCAAACGTTAGTTAATCAACAGATTTTATCTCAGCTCACTGCGATTAATGATAGGCTTCAAAAATTGGAAGAGAAAACCTGTCAAGAAAACAGCTGATAAATCTAAAGTCAAAGGCAGCCGTGTTGTTAAACCACAAAAGAGGACTTGTGTAAACAAATCAAACAGTACTCATGCGGAAAAAAGTACTCCCACAATTACCACTGAATCTTTGCCCCATGTCAGTACTGCACATAGTCCTTCTTTAGAATACATCAGAGCAAATAACCAAATACAGTGCAGTGTTGAAGAAAGAATCAAAGAACTTCAACAATTGGCAAAATCAGGTATGTCAGAAAATAAAATTAAATCACAAAGGGGAGGTTCAGTGGATGTTTTCGTAAAACATACAGTAAAATGGCCCCATGAGTTTGTTTTGGCTGGGTCACAGAAAGAAAGAGTGTCATATGACCAACTGTCAATGGGCCAATGGATGGCAGGGTTTTGCGTGAAGAAAATTGTACTCAAAACAAAGATGCTATGTTAGATTATCTCATTTCATTGTTAGATGATTCAAATGATTTTTCGTGGAGTTCTGCAAAGGCCTGCCATGCAGTTTTACTCTGTCGTATGGAACAGGGTGAGATCAAAAATTATACTCAGACTGATTTAATTGATCGCATTCGACGAGCACATGCTCAGGGTCATACCCCTTCCAATCAAAATTTTGCCAAAAATGTGACAAAACGTGAAAAAATGCCAAAACCATGATTTGTCAATTTTTTAACCAGGGCTCATGCATGCATCAGGAAACTCACGAAACTAAAGGTGTGATATATAAACATGTTTGCAACCATTGCTTCACCAAGAATGGTAAATCCTTCCCACATTCTGAATTAGATTGCAAAAACAAATCCAGGAATGCAAAAAACGAATAGACTCGGGCGTGGGTCCTCACACCTTGCGTCCTTTCAAAAGTAGAAAAGTTTGGAACACTAACAATGATAAAAATTTGACTTCAATGGCATTTAAGGCTAGCAAGCAAACAGCTTTTCATTGGTTCCACTCTTCCAAAGCTTTCAATAACACAAGGGATCATAGAATGTACGCCCAAGTTGCAAAAATTTCAAGTGCTGATCATTCTTTAAAAATTGCATCAAACCACAGTAACTCGGATCCCCGCATCGTCACTGTCAATAAGGCCAAACCGAAAATCGTTGCCCCTTCCAAGGTGAGTGTAAATGCTAAAGGCTGTACATCCCCTACTAAATCCTCATATTCTAAGACATGGGTTCAAACCAGTGGGGTCAGCTCAATACCTCATCAGAAGCGGTTTTTGACTAATAGGTTTCACATTCTGGCAAATCTGTCTGATGACTCGTCATCAAACCGTTACGACAACACTGAAGGATCTGAGGGGGATGTGCAGCCTTTCATAAATAACCAAAGAAAATTAAATAATGCAAGTGTACATACTCGCTCCACAGAATCTTCCTACCAAGCCACTAATGCTAAAGCAAATTGCTCAAATGTACAAGATCACAGAGACATTGGTACTGCCTCGTTACACCTTACTAACGAAAATACTAACCCTTCTGATACACCAAGCATTGTCACTGTGTCAAATAACAGTACAAATAGCCAAATGGCTACAACTTTTCTTGAGAAAACACAAAAGCATGTAGCTACTGACTTGCCTGAAACTTTGCAGAAAATTCCTTTGTATGTTTGGCAAAATAAAAATCGGAGCAAAGATCACATAGCCTGCTTAGCAAAAAATGGAGGGGACTTTGGATATATTCCAATAAATGATTTAAAAATCTACCAAGGTCCACACATTGTCTGGAATAAAATACCTGACATTCTAGAGGCACATAAGATAATACGTGATAGTGGAGTTCCAAATTTTTTAAAATCTAGAATACCAGTACCAACTCAACTGAATCCTCAAAGGTGGTATTTTCACCTAAGAAATTACTGGGACAAACAGCTCCCAGATTTGATAAATTATGGATTCCCTCTTGACTTTGACAGGAATTCCATACTTCAACCAACATATGAAAACCATACCTCGGCCAACCAATATAGGGATCAAATTGACGAGTATTTAGCTGAAGAACTAAGCCATGGGGCAATATATGGCCCTTTCAAACAGCTGCCATTTCCGGTTCACATTTCTCCATTAATGACTCGCCCAAAGCAAAATACTGATAAACGGCGTACAATAATGGACCTTAGTTGGCCCAAAGGGGCTTCTGTTAACACTTCTATTCACAAATTCAAATATCTTGATACTTATTTCTCTTTATCGTATCCTTCCATTGATCATATTGTTCAGGAAATCAAGAAATTAGGTCCCGGCTCATTGTTGTATAAAGTAGACATAAGCAGGGCTTTTCGCCATTTGCGTATAGATCCAGGTGACATAGATCTGCTGGGAATACTCCATAGGGATCTATTCCTGGACGGATCTCTGCCATTCGGATTTCGCCTCGGATCCAGATTTTTTGAGAGATGTTCCGATGCTATCCGGTTCATTATGAAACAACATAATCATAATGCACTCTTAAATTACATAGACGACCTCATATATATTGGATTACCGTCAAAAATCCACCAATCCTATAAATTTTTATTATCCTTACTTCAGGATTTAGGATTAGAGGTGAGTGATTCAAAATTGGTTCCTCCCTCTACATGTGTCACATGCTTAGGTATACAAGTGGATACAGTTAACAAAACGTTATCTATTCCGCAAGAAAAATTGCAGGAAATTAAAACTGTTTGTAAAGCATGGACACATAAGAAAGTCGTTACAAAACAGCAATACCAATCTCTTTTAGGATCATTGTTGTATATCACAAAATGTATCAAACCAGCTCGAATATTTTTGAATCGAATGCTTCAAGTATTGAGGGCTCATCATAATTCCCATAGATTCACATTACAATCTGAATTTTTTCAAGACTTATGTTGGTTCAATACTATTTTAGACCAATATAATGGGGTTACTTATTTCGATAATAGGACACCTCAATATGTAGTTCACCTAGATGCCTCTCTATCGGGTATGGGAGCTACTTTTGCGAATATGGTATATACTTTGCCCATTCCTAGTCAGTTTCGTCACTTACATATAACACAACTTGAGATGTTAAATGTGGTGGTTGCACTGAAGGTATTGGCATCCGCATGGGCAGACAAAGTCATTGATATTAAATGTGACAACTTGGCAGTAGTAGAAGTACTTACTTCTGGCAAAACCAAAGATACTTTTCTAGCTACTTGTGCACGAAATGTCTGGCTGATTTGTGCCATATTTAATATACACATTCGTGTGACTCATATTCCTGGTAAAATGAATAATATTCCCGACCTGCTTTCCAGGTGGCAAGTAACAAATGACCCATTAACTAGGCTTCGCCAGCTTTTACCACAATTTATATGGATACACACACATATAGACCTTATGAAACTTAATTATAATATATAACATTTATACTTTTAGATAACATCACACCTACAGCCCAGCTTACAACCAGGGCCAAGCAGAGGTTACAGATGGCTTTTCGACCAGCTACAGCCAGAACATATCAGCGTATGTTCTCTGACTTCCTAGGCTTCCTGGTGGCAACTGGACTGTGCCACCATCAGGTAACCCATTTACATTTGATTATGTTTATGCAATTTTTCTCTGAAAATGGTCTCACAGCAGCCAATATAGCCAACTACATGGCTGGAGTTAGAGCTCAATTTATAATATATTACCTTGACACTAACCCATTTAGACATGACCAGATCCAACTATTTTCAAAAGCATTGAAGCTGGATCGACCCTTACAACCAAAATCCACTAGTGTTATATCAACAGACCTCCTTGAAAAAATTCTCCTGCTTACACAAACATCCCAATTTTCTATTCAGTTCACAGCACTGTATTCCTTAGCATTTTTCACTTTCCTCAGAATTTCTAATATTCTTCCACATTCTACTGTGACTTTTGATCCAACCAGGCAACTAGCCCGGGGAGATGTTATATTTACATATCATGGTGCAAATGTCATAGTTAAATGGTCAAAGACAATCCAAAATCGCACTGATATACATACAATTCCAATTCCAATTCTGGGAGATTCCATACTATGTCCTTATAAAGCAGTAAGACAACTACTCCTTCACATCCCTGGTTCTTCCAACAGCCCGTTATTCGTTATTCCCAGGTCCCATGGTTTAGTTCCTTTGACTGATTCAGTGGCAAGAAGACACTTGCATGCCATATCCCAAAAATTGAAAGTTTCACCACCTCTGAAATTTCATGATTTTAGGCGCTCAGGAGCCACCTGGGCCTTTCAAAATGGAGTTCCTCTCCAAGATATCATGTTCCATGGAACCTGGAAATCGGATTCGGTATGGAAATACATCAAATCTACCCCCCAGCTCTCATCTCCTGTCTCGTCCACATTTCAACAAGTCCTACATTTCTAAACATTCTTGGCTGTTTGAGTGCTTCTGTGCATCTTTACCACATATTTTCTCTCTCTGGAAGCCCTATTTCTAAATTACATCTTAGATATACATACAATTTTTACTTAAATTTTAGTTTCTGTTTTTGAATTGTAAAACCCATACCAGGGGTATTCCCACTTTGACCTTTGCTATAATATATGACCTTGATAACTCTAAATTCTTTGTCATCCTTATGTCATATTTGGCCTTATGACATGGGGCCTTATGTTAAAAATCTGTACTAATTTTTTGATTATGCAATGGTCAGGGTGTCCCAATCCTGTCCCATTACTCTTATAGTCGAAATGTAAATATATTAGGGTTACAGCAATGGGATTACATGTTAACTATGATCAGTAATTAGTACATGTGTTTTTATAACATGTCAGTCAATGTTATTTGTTATATTACATGTCATATGATTAACTATCAAAGAAATAGTAGAATAAATATTATATATTCCCAACTTTGGGGTTTCTTTTGGTTCCCTCTGGGGAATGTCTGTGTACAATTCAAAGACACTAGGATTGACCCCGAGCACAGACAATCATTAATTTCTACTTACACTACACAAGATATAATAACTTCAGTCAAATTTATAAGTTATTATTAAAATCATCAGTCAAAGTCAGATATATTATAAATGTTTTAAATATATATTTCTATATTTTACTGTTGAAATTTATACAGATCAAACCAAATATTCAATTCTATGCACAATTTGTTACAAGTCAAAACGTTACAGACTTTAATGGAGTAATAAAGGTTAATTAACATTCTACCAAACTTCAAGAGTCAAATTTAAAATGGAAAAGGTGTAGAATACCACTTCCAACAGACAATGTTTTAGATTCAAGGATTCGGTAAGATCTGTAGATGGGAGTTCATGGATGACTAAAAGCACTGGATACTATGTACTACACACCTGTCACAGGGTTCTAATTGAAACAGTGATTTAATGAAGCAGTGAGTTTAATGAATTTATTTCATTCAAGCAAATTTATGTCAATTTATTTATTTGGGGTTTTACGTCGCTTTCAACACTGTACTATATCATAATGGGTAGTTGGAAGGGCAGAGGAAACCAGTACATAAAGTTGGTCAAGGTTCTGTACTGTAAACTGCCGATCAACAGCAAGCAACTACCAGCTTTCCCACTTGAGGCCATGCCAGGAACCGAACCCCACCCTCAGAGGTGGGAGGTGAGAGTGTTACCACTCTCCCACCGTGGCCCCAAAAATTTATGTCAAAGACATATATATATTCATATAATCATACAAAGTAATTATATAGCCCAAAGTCTTTAAGTTCACACAATACTCACTTCACTCAGTATCACACAACATACACACTCTTTCACTCAACAAAGAATATGCACACAACTCAATACAAAATCAACAAATTTAAAATATAACACATTGATCAATATGAAACACAATTAAATTCATTTTTCAACAAATTTTCATTTAAAACAATTCATTTATTGTCCACATTTAAAGTGAAGTAAAAGTTAATGATTAAACACCTCATTCAACAGTAATTGTATCCAAGTTCATACCAATAAATGTTAATCGTTCACATTAATACATAGTTCATGTCAGCAGGGATCCCTTCAAATAACCAATGGACACCATCAGATACAAGTCCAGCCACATCACTAAAACGCTGGAAACATCCATCCAAATAATAATACACAAGTGTTCCAGCGATACCAAGAAACAACTTTTTTAGTCACATCAGATTTAATAAGTCAAGCACATCTGCTCCAACAATGCAGGAGCAGCTTCCCAATCATCAAATATAACAATAAAACCAGCTGAAAAATAACAGTTATGATAGCATAATATATGAAGTTGTATTAAGTGTATCAAAATATAATGTCTAATTATCAACTGTTAAAATATTATAACTTGTTCTACTTATTTATTTGGGGTTTTACGTCGCTTTCAACACTGTACAGGTCATATCATGACGGGTAGTTGGAAGGGCAGAGGAAACCAGTACATACAGTTGGTCAAGGTTCTGTACTGTAAACTGCCGACCAACGGCAAGCAACTACCAGCTTTCCCACTTGAGGCCGGGAATCGAACCCCAGCCTCAGATGTGGGAGGTGAGAGTGTTGCCACTCTGCCACCATGGCCCCCACTATAACTTGTTCTATGTAATTTATGAATTATAAACAAATGTAACAAAATTATTCAACAAGAAATGATTAAAGTTTTACCTATATGCTGTTTAAACATCAGATACACAAGTTCACCCTTGAGTGTCTACTTTACACTGACTAGTTTTGAATACATACACACAGCATTCCATAAAAGGTATCAATATTTTCTTATGAAACACATATTAATCTTAAAGTGTCACATCACAAACCAAGAGGCATTCAATCAACCATGAAAATCCCATACATTTCTATCATTAAGAACTATGTATACCAATGTGCATACCAGAAATGTTTTAGAAATCATAATGTCCTCTATAATTCTATGATTTATCTGTACAATGAAAATCACTTTGCGGCAACACCGCAAAGAGTGAAAACCAACATTTTCATAACATAAAACTTTATTAATTTCTCTGTTCACATAAAACACTCTTGCGCTAGTAAAATTAGTATTTTTTGGTACATTAGTCACACAATTCATGTTAAACGTGAAGCTATGTTACCCTATTCTAAGTCCTGTTTAAGGTTCTACGCCCTATAAAGTAAATGACTTTAAACATGTTAAGAACTATCTGTGTTTCGTCATATCACAAAGAAATCTGAGGTATAGATCATTGAATACATATATGTTTGGCATGTAGGCCAGAAAAATTCATTCAAATAACTTAAAATAATGTTTACACCACCCTAGCACAAGAGTGTGGGGGTAAAACGTATGCTAGAACAGATTCAAATGTAAAAAAATAATAGCAGCTGATGTCCTTTCATCGGTATACAGATATTGCCAGATAGTATCACTCTTTCACTGCCTATGCATTTTAATATATTTTTTAATATTTTGGGTAAATTATTAGCAAACAAGGCTCCACTGAGCTTAAATGCATGGACACTTTGCTGAATATAAATTACTTGAAACTAGAGGGGCCAGTACTTTTCTTATTTCATGACAAGTGAAGGGCTTTAATACTAAAGTAGTCCTTACGCAGAAGAATGTAGAACTATTTTAATTTTAATAATTGTACTGGTCTAAAGGCATTAGCAGCCTGTATGTTCTTTTCAGATTTCAAAATAAAATGAATAAACAAAACTATGGCCTTAAATGAGTCTGCATTTGAAGCAGCGCTAGTTCTCTGAATCAACTATGTTAAGATAGGATCACTATACAGACAATAATAATAATGCAAAATGGACAAACTATTTTGCAGTGAAGCTGCTGAGGACGCAAGTCTGATCTGACTCTCTGTAGTAGAGTGAGCCTATCTACCAACAACAGGGTTAACTGCAAGCAATAAAGGCAAGCAGTCCTGATGCACACTGGGAGGCAGCCAGGCTGCCTAAAATATCTAAGATTGGTATCATTTGGTCAGCAATTATGTCATCCAAATAATTCATCACCCAATAACCTTGTGACGCCATAAGGTATGTGACGCAGTCAGTCTAAAACTGGCACCATGACACACCTTGTGTTACTCCAAATGGCAATGCAAAGTTTACATAAACATCAGACTTCTATGTGATTCCTACAGCAGGATAATCAAATGTATGAAACCTAAGGTTTCTAAATGCATGTTGAAGATCAATTTTATATAACAATGCTTTATCACCAACCCAAGATATATATTCAACCAAGTTATCCATAGTATGGTATAGTATCATCATGAACTTTAGAGTTAGCACTATTGCCATGAGGCCAGGATAAATCACCCTAGTTTTGCGATCTGACTTGGGTCTGCCCAATACTGGGGAAGGTGTGTGACCTGAAATTGAGACTTGTCAAGAAGACCTACCATGGCAGAGTACTGGACCTCCTGAAAATACCTATCCACACCTTCCAGATTTTGTAAGGGCAAGAGATGATTTTTTCACTGTAGCATTAAATCTAGAAGCATTATAATCTATATTATGTGGAAATCCAAATTCTTAGTATTCATATAGATTTCTAAACATATAGTCACTTAAATTACGCCTCCATTTATAAATATTTAACTGAGAGGGAACTGTAATACGTCTTGCCAAGTAATTACGTTGTCCTGTACACGCTACTTCCTGCTGTGATTTCTAAAAACATTCCTTCATAATATCACATGAAAATAAATGACTAACCTTTGCAAAGTTTGATTGGTTACTAAAATGGACCAACACCCCAAACTGCTGCTTATACATATTATTGGGTCCCCCCTTAACCGGGTGAAATTATTATGTCAGATTTTAAAATAACTAACTCATCATCTGATACTGAATTCTTTATCAACTTGTTTAAAATCCTGACAATAATATGTATCATTTTCTTAATTTATAAAATAAACAACTTGTTGGTGTTGTAGATAGCACTAGACTTATCACCCTGACAACCATTTGTCAATAACATTACTTTTACGTGAACTTTTAATTACCAAAAGACAGGGAGGACTATCTTCCAGAAACATTATTCATACATATTATTAAAATCTTTACAACTTTCACAAGGGATTAACAGTATGTCTTGTACGCTATCAGAACAATGCTGAGTACCTACTGATGCATAACTGACAGTATATTGCATTACACTAGCACATGCCTGTATTGGAACCCTGAAGCAAATATACTTTTTCACTAACATTTTGATCATACTCGTCTGACTTCATGCGAACATCAGCTGTACCATTTGCATTGGATTCCATGTAGTATCTGTCTTGTCAATAGCATTATATTGATCATCTAGACACTGCAATCACCAAGCATTAACAATATATACATTTTATTCAAATAACAACATATAGGAATAAAGACTTGCATTCATGTTGCAAGATTTTTGACTGGTCAAATTTAATAGAAAACGCAGGAGCTGTACATTTAATACATAATGGGTAAAGGTGGCATCAATATCATTAGGATTTCTGTATTGGCAACATGGGGATATGAAACACAAAAATTTAGTAGTAACTGTTACCCTAGCTAAATGCTTGTATTTATTGCTGGCTACCGAATAACAAAATAAACCATTAGTTGATACACAACTCCCCTTTCTTAATGCTCATAGACAATTTCAGTACCCTTGTTACCCTTATGTAACTTGCAAACAAATGTTCTATCTGAACCCTCAGCTACTTCTGTATAGCTCTAGGGGCGTTTGATTGGACGCTGGGTGCATGCCTATTTTTCATTTTTGTTTATTTTATCAGCCCAAGAACGGTTACCTTTTTCAATCTCTTGTAATATATAATACGATCGGTCCTCTTAGCAATAGCAATTGAAACTTCTATAGCATATTGTCATATTGTCCTAATTTTTTTTCTGATTCATCTAAAACTGAGAACATAAAACATTGAGACCATTGCCAAAACATGAGTTCATCATAGGTAGGCTGCTTATAGCCAGACACGATTGTGCAATAGTCCCGGGGCCAAGCTATCGCATAATTAACCTTAAGAACCCCAGCCTTGAAATGCCCAGATTTTAAAGCATGAGACCTCTTGACTTTGAGGTACAGGTGAGTAGCATTATCATAGGAATGTTTCCCCTTCTGGATCTCATTCTCTGTATCTGATTTCAGTTCTGCAAAAGCAAGGGGCATATCTTCTCCCATCTTATGCATGGAACTATGGGTAGATAGCACAGTTGACAGATACCTGATCTAATCTTACTCTGGCTAAACCAGACAGTCATTGAATCCAGTCATCATGCCCATTATCTGATCAATCTTCGTCTCCAAGGCCATCATCCTGGTCTGGTTTTCTTTATTTGGGGTTTTACGTCGCTTTCAACACTGTACAGGTCATATCACGACGGGTAGTTGGAAGGGCAGAGGAAACCAGTACATACAGTTTGTTAGGGTTCTGTACTGTAAACTGCCGACCAACGGCAAGCAAACTACCAGCTTTCCCACTTGAGGCAGTAGAGGTGGGAGGCGAGAGTGTTACCACTCTGCCACCGTGGCCCCTTCCTGGTCTGTGGATCCTGAACTTCAAGGCTAGGTGACTGCAAAGATTCAGCCTGGGTCTAAGTCTTACGCTTCATCAATAGACTACAACTTCTCAGAGGCCAACAGTAATGAAACTCCCAGAAAATAACACCCCTAAAAGGAGCTTGTAAAAATCTGAGGAATTTCAGAGACCTTCATGTGGCCCTTGTTTTACACCAAATGTTTGATTTCCTCATGATACCTGGAAGTACAAGAAATATGCATATCAATACCCCAGACAGTTCACTCAGTTTTACAGTATTCAGTCTGCACATGTTCACAAAAGCTTGGTTTACTCATTGCAGTTACCAGCGCAAGCTCACAAATATAGAATCCATTACCACAAAGCCTAAAATATCTTCTTTTGACTGAAATTTCAAGCCTCCGTAGTACGCTAGGATTATAAATTTGATTTCCTTCACTTTAAAACCAAATAATATTGTGTGAGTTGATTTGTCAAAAGTAATTTTGTAAGGAAGAATTTAGATTTCATGACATGGATGAAATGCAGAGATTGTCATGCAACAGAAATAGATGTTACGAGTGCAGTTTTCAGCACAAATAAGAAGCAAACAATAATGATCAATAAATTCATTCAGTCACTCACTCACTCACTCACTCACTCATTCGTTCATTAATGATTATTTATCCTGAAAATATTAAACCTCCTAATAAAAGATTCGCCCCAAAAATGTTTTATATGTAAATATTTTCAAGATAAAAACATTATTATAAATTGCAAAAAATTGTATGTATAAGCACTTTCAACAAGGGTTTACACACAGTAATTCACAAAAGTATATGATAGGAATTGCTTATTGCAGTTATTTAATCAGAAACAATTAATTATAAACATAATTTCTACCTTAATTGCATAATAAATAACAATACTTTATTTTTAATCACTGAACTGGAAGGACAACAGGCTGATTTAACTGATTACTTCATCTTCTTACCGATTTAAGGCATTTCCTAAACCATACTTAGTATAATTATTTTAAGGACGTAACAACATACAACAATAAGCAACATAACATCCAAAAATCAAAGTTGGCGTTTTATAACCTTTTCAATAACTACGGCCAAAATACAGAGGAGAAACAACGTAGACACTGATATATATCTGAATATTTCTAACACTAACTTTGTGCGAGTAGGTTTGTAATGAAGAGGCAGTGTTAAGGCTTCCACAGATGATAAAAGCAATTATTTCAAAATGCAATGCTCCTTTCCAAACTTTGGGAATTACAATTTAAAAAAAAACTAACTCTACTATAACTTATCATATTGTATCATATCGTCCTTGAATGGCTTTTTCTATAAATAAATTTTGGAAACTGGCTGCTGATTTATTTATTCAGTTTTTATCTTACTCTTTATTTATACTTTTGGGGATGCTTCATTTTTGTTAGAGAAAAAACATCACAACTACTACTACTGGCTTGGCTGGTAGGGATTTCCCTTATAGTTCACTTGGTAGAGTTTGGCCCTTTTGAGTGAGAGGTTGTGGGTTCGAGTCCCCTGGAAACCTGCGCCTGTGATATTTTGCGCCCAAAGGTAGCAAGAGCATGTCAACCCAAAAGGCATCCTTTCTCATTCCCAGAAACCAAGTAGATCCACAGTAAATTCAGTTTTAGACTTATCTTATTCAGCTAAAGAACCTGCCAATAGCCAGATTTAAGATTCAGGCAACTAAACCACTGAGATCCCGCTAATGCATCCAGTGTCACGTCAGTCTTTGGTAAATGTGTACAACTGTACCAAACAAGATTTTCTCCATATTATCTGATGTTCAGATGTCATCCCAGAATTCCTGTAGACCTTGTGTTAGGCAAAGCGGAAGACTGAGATACTACATCCTTGAACAAGTATGTTACCTCTCTTCAAAATCAGTTAAAGAAGGCTTTTGAAGTTGCTGATTCTGCAACAAATGGGTCCAATCAAATGGGTCATAACAAAGTTAATGATCGTAAAGTCTGAGGTTCTGTCTTAGAAATTGAGGATTGAGTACTCCTATGGAATGTTGGTTTGAAGGGAACTAACAAATTAGCAGATAAGTGGAGTGAAGAAGTTGTACTTGTAGTAGGGAAACCAAATGAAGACATCCATGTCTATGAAATAAAGATGGAGCAAGGTTCCAAAAAGACTAAGGTGATACACAGGAAATTACTATTGCCTCTACCATAGACTCCACATTATGACAGTAAAGTTTTAGTCACAAAGGTTACAGATAGTGTGAACACTGGACATTTCTGAGAATTCAAGTCAGTCATTGATTGCATCAACACTTACAGTTGTACCACTTTCAGCGGCATGACCGTCGAAGATTCCAGAGCGTAGAGATATTCCAATACCTGCACCAAGGAGTGTTAGACATGAAAGCAGTGTTTGAACTGGAACTTCTACTGACACTTTAACATTGCCAGGAATTCAGGAGTCAGTGACTTATAGTGATGAAATAGACATTTTAAGTGTTTTAGACCACTCAGTTGGTGCTGATATGGAATTTTCTTTCCCTAATGATAGTGAGGTTAGTTTTTATTCTGAATTGGACACATGGAGTGATTTCTCAGAAGGGAAGGAAGTAGTTGATGAAGAAGAGGAAACAAATCTTATTTATTATTTGATTAGATTCAAATTATATGTAACTTGTGTACTTTGATATGATTACTTGAAAGGTAATTTATTTTTCATGTCAGTCAGGTAAGAGCTTGTAAGTTGCCGTAGCTGTAGTTTTAGTAGTTTCAGCTATTTTCATTTAGTTGTTTGTTATGTACATTTTTTATTTACATCATTGCATAATGGATATTGTATTTTATTTTTGTTTATATAGGTGTATTTTCTGGTCTGTGATTGAAGACAGCTGCTGGTGCTGATTGTTCACTGAATTGTTCATGGTATGCCACTGACTGTAGATAAGAAAGAAAGCTTTTAGTTAAGTCTGAGTCTCAATTCACCAACAACATACCAAAGACAAATTTCACTGCTGCAACATTTATGAGGCATATATTAATGTGGTAAGAAGTAGCCTCACATTAAACTATAATGTTGAATCAACTTCAGTTTGTGTAGAATGTGACTTGTAGAAACCGGCAGGAAATTTTTGGTGACCTAGATTCCAGATGAATATTACATGATGGGTGCACCTCAATCACTACATTAATGAAACAATAAATATTTGTTCATTAAAGGAGATAGGAAGATGTCTGATATTGTCTTGCAAAACAGGAAGTTGATAGGTCGACATGTGGCTGATGCTCTGATAATTTAGTACTAGAATGAGGGTTGCAAAAGACAATTGAGTTGACTGATAATGGCTCAAATGGATTGAAAACATTTAAGTCCCTTGAATAGTTATAAATATCATACCTTGGCCACAATATAAACATGATTGGATTGTATATTTTATCTGAGTATTTTATTTTTTTTTTTATATTTATAAGAGTAAACATACTGGTTTGTGTGGCAGACAGGTAGTTTAGCATACATGCAACCAGCTGCTTGCTTAACAAAGAAAAAAATTAGTTTTATTGTGCGACCAGGTGGAATTCCACATTTGAAATGCCCTTGAATACAAATATGTATATAATAGATATGTATATAATAAGAGAAAAATTGCAAAATTAATGTAAACCGAGAGGAAAGGAAAACAAGAGCATCTAATAAAAGCTAGGACTTCACCTAAGAAATCTAAGCATACCACATCAATAAACAACGGTTATTGCCTACAAGTGCAGGTTCAACAACAGGAATCAGTAGGTAGTGTCCTACAAGTCAGGCCCTCTTCTTTCACGGAAAATGTCCCCTGAGGTCTGCCAAAATTCGAAAGGCAATAGTGGATAAGAGAAATGCTGAAAGAAAGTAGAGGCATTCAAAACTTGAAATTGACAGGCAGCTTTACAAATTGGAATGAAATAAGTGGGCTAGGCTTATTGAAAAGACTGAACAGTCCCACTATGAAGGCCAAATACAGCAGTGCAATGGAGATCAAAAAAGACTTTTCAGTGTTATTCAGTCTCTTCAGCATGGCAAACCCAAGTCTAAACTTCCTGATGGATATTTGGGCTCAGACCTGCCTCAAATTTTCAACAATGTCTTTGTCAACAAAATAAGTGACATACATGCAAAACTGGATGCCACTATGAATCCAAATGAAAACTGTGATGTTGAGTCAGCAACTAGTCAGTTGAAAGAACTAATTCCGGCAACTGAGTTGAAATTCATAAAATCATTATGTCTTCAAAGAACTGCACTACATCATCTGATCCTATTCCTACTTCTGTCCTGAAGAAATGTGTTTACCCTGGATCTGTTCTGCTAGCCTTTATAACAACAATTGTCAATCTTTCCATACATTTGGGTCAATTTCCCTCATTCTTCAAATATGCTTTGGTCAAACCACTTCTGAAAAATACAAATCTTGATCACAATGTTTTGACAAGGTCCTCAGTGGCCTAGTGGTTAGCAAGTTTGGCATCTAATCATAGGCTGTCACCTCTGTGGGTTCGAGTCCCACAAGTGGCAATTCTGAGGACCTGTCCCAATATGACCCTGGCTGTTGAACGGGACGTAAAACCCCAACTTTGACCTTTGACCTTTCACAATGTTTTGACAAACTACAGACCTGTGAGCAATTTGCCATTTCTGTCAAAGATAATTGAGAAGACTGTGTGTAACAGGATGATTGAGCATCTCAATAGCAATAACCTATATGAACCCCTCCACTCTGCCTATCGGACACAGCACTGAGACAGCCCTTGTAAAGCTTCATAATGACATCTTAATAAACCTAGACTCAAATAGAGGTGTTGTTCATATTCTTCTGGATTTAAGTGCAGCATTTGACACGATTGATCATTCTCTCATGATAAAAGAGACTAATCAAATAGGTATCAAAGCTACAGCCTTAGAATGGTTTACATCGTATTTGCAGGGCCGTTCCCAAGCAGTATACATAGATGGTTATACCTCAGAAAGTATATCACTTCTTTTTGGTGTGCCTCAAGGTTCTATCCTTGGACCGGTTGAATATTCAATCTATACTTTTCCTGTGGGTGACATCATCAGACAACATCATCTCCAGTATCATATGTATGCAGATGATACAAAGTTGTATGTAGCCTTTGACCTTTCTAGTGAAAATTTTCTTACACTTGCCATTGAAAAACTTACAAATTGCATTGGTGAAATTAGCCAATGGATGTCCACTAACAGGATTACCTCCTTGAAACTATTCGTTCTGCAGAATTAACCCTGTGGTAATAACTATGCTGTCGTATAAGGGTTCTCAATTGTTCTCAAATGATCAAAAGAGTTACAAACAATATGTCTAAGCAGAGGAATTATTAACCACAGTACTAAACAGACAGTAACATATATTGAAAGCCAATTGTTCTTAAAAAGATCAGAAAAGCTATGATCCCATCTTCAGAGGCTATGTATTTAGTATAATTGCATATTTAATAATTCTTCCATAAACAAGTATATAATGGATATAGGTTAAAAGGGATTGATGACAGCATTTAACTATCTTTGATGAGTGTTAATCACACTTAATCAAAGTTCTCACCATTACATTTACACATTTACATTTCTAACAAGTTTTGACTTTATCATCGGCAGTTTCAGTAACTTTCCCCGTTCTCCCCTGGCCATAGAATAGACCATTATCATGGAGTATAACTATATTTCAAATGTTCACTTCTGTATATTTTATTCCTTATTATATATATATTTTTATTCCACTTCTGCATATTCTTGTATCTGCCACTGTGGCCTAGCAGGTAACACACATGTCTAGGAACTCAGGGGATGTGGGTTCAATCTCAGGTACAGGCAGATACATAGTGGGTCGGATGACCACTTAAGATGGTGGTCCTCTGTCTTTGGGTCCTATCCCCAGTGGCAGGTTAAAGAACCTCAAGGACGTTGATAAATGGTCATACTTGGGCCTCTATCTTCAAGTTAGGGGAATGTCAGTTACTTGTGAGTTGGGGCTGTACCTGTACAGTCGGATTGGTTAAATAGCGCTTTGAGTCCTGTAGTATATGGAGATGTTGCGTTGAGTATAAATACATAATAATAATAATAATAATTCCTGTCTTAGTTGTTGTACTCGAAGGTATTACCTTTTGAACCTATTCCCAAACTGGTTTCCTAGGCCCTTTGGCTCTCTCCAAACTATTTCTTGCATACAGGTTTTCCCTTCAAAGTTCACGGAAGTTGGTAGAATGACATTCATTAAGATTGTCAATAGCCATTGCTTCATCAATTTTTTCCTCAAAGATACTGAGTCTAAATGTTATACTTTGTGGCAAAATAGAGAAGACAAGACGTTGCTCACGGTTCTTGTCATTCACATACACCTCTCGTGTGACTTGCATGACACCCATTAATGAGAAAGTCACAACCATGTTTCATCAACAGCTGTTTGATTCTATCATCAGACAGTTCCTTGAATCCTTGCCTTAACTCATTTGATACTCCTACCAAGTTTGTCTCTCTGTCACATCTGATAGATCTTGCAGTAATCCAGAGAGAGAGAGAGAAAACAATGGATTCTTATAATCAATGCATCTGTGTACATGCTATACAACATCTCTTTGTGAACTTCTCGTGATGAGAAAAAGGCTAATAAAAGTCCAAAGTGTTTCACCTTCTCATTAAATGGTTCAAAACAATCTAAACCACAGTAGGTAAATTGTGGTGCTGCATCAGTTCGATCCTCCCTTACATTCTCCATTTTGTGACCCTTCAGGCTTACTCTAAGTTACCTTAAACACTTAAGTGGATGATTGCTAAACTTGCCCTGCTGATTCCTACTATCATCAAACGTTGTTTTCATATTTTATTCCCACTGAATCCTTTTCCGTAATGTTACATCCTTTCATGGAAGTGTAGTAAAATCAATTCAGTCATGTACCCTGACTTGGACAATACTGCTGGATGTTTCTTTTCAAATGACATGCTTGAGTGCTTCCTAACAAATCAAAGTACACCATTTTACTTAATAAAGGGCTCCAGTTTTAACAGCTTGCTCGTTTTTGGAAGATTCTACAATGCTTGTTTATCCTCTGCAAATCTAAGTTGTTGTAGCTTCTTCAGTTTTAGCATTTCACTTTGATGTCTGTTTTTCACTTGATCATAACTGTCCTGTTCTTGGGAGCATTGCTTTTTCTTTATGCCTAAAATAGCAGATTACCAACTTGATTTTTTTCTTTTATCTATTCTAATTTTATTCTAGACTTTTACAATCCTTAATCTCTGTGTAGGCAGATTCTAAGGTGCAACACCAGAAACCAATTCAAAAATCCTCATTCCATGACATAGCCAGGTCAATACCACTGAGACGCTGGTTAGTTCATACGCTAAGGCGGCAAGACCACTTAAAAGCGATAAGATTTTAGCTTTTTCTAGAAAAGGCAAGAATTGTGGCAGACTGAACATCATCAGGTTAATCGTTCTGAACTGTGGGAACATCAAAGCAAAGCTACGAATGAACTGAGGCACCTCTAGGAAACTTTTATCTGTATGGTTGTTTCTTGTATCTCCAACTTGTACTGAATAGACTACAGAGAACCAAAACAGCTGAAACCATCTATAACTTCTGCAGTTTTTGTGGCATTCACCTTTCTTTACTTTAGGAACATCTGATGACAATAATATATCTGTGGAATCATCTGTGTGTAGTTCTCTCAGCTCAAATAGTAAATTTGGTCCTGAGAACAATGAAATATGGACCTCAGATGCAAGCAAGCCTCTCGAAGCAAGGTTTTCTGGGTTTTGTCTGATGACACATGTCTCCCCTGATTTTCTTTGCTACTTTTGGTGATTGTGTTGGTAACTTACACCGTCTTGCCTTATTTTGTGTAACTAAGAGTTATCTTTGAGTTTGTCCAGAAGACTTCCTTTGTAACTATATCCTTGAACTCACTGATCAACAGATCTATAATCTTCACAGAGACCAGTGTTGCTGTGAGATCTAGTATGGAATTGTGACAGTTTTGAATGGAATTCTTATGGAAACAAGTTTCCCAACTAATTGATTCATCTCACGGTTTATGACAAACATACAAAACCTGCTTCTTTTAATGTTTATGTAACTTAGAGTTAGTATGTCCAAAAACCTTCCTTCGTAACCTGGCTGATCAACAGAGTTTTAATCTTGACAGAGGCCAGCGTGGTTCTGAGATGGAATCTGGGAATTATGATACTTTTCAATGGAGTTTTTATTTAAAATAACTTACCCAAATAATTTGTCAGCAGCTTAACAGATAAAATACTAGGTATAAATAATTATAAATATTTGCAATCTTGTATCATCTTGTATTTTGATGTATAATGTTTTGAGTAGATGTACCTGACACTCACTGACCATTTCAATAGATCTAATCTCCTGTAACTCTTGTCTTGACATAGAGGTAAACAGATTGCAGGAAAATTGCTAAAACACTCAATTTTAAAGTTAGATTTAGATTTATTTGTTGTTTTACATCGCGTTCAACAGCCAGGGTCATATTGCGACGGGTAGTTTACAGGTGGAGGAAACCAGTGCATACTGCACTGTAAACAACCAGGCATCGGCAAGTAACTACCAACTTTCCAACATGAAACGCCCGGCCCGAGATTTGAACCAGTGGCCTCAGAGGTTGGAGGCGAAAACTCTAACCGCTACACCACCGAGCCCCCGCACTAAATTTTAAAAGCTAAAGCTTACCTTCATTGTTGTATATATTGTGTGCATATCTACACTATCAGCTAAAGGTTTTGGATATTTTGTTGATTTTAATTATATTCATGTGTATGTATGGCATTAACTCCTATCCTGATCATAAATTAACCTATTGTTTCTAATGTACATATTAGTGTTCCCTATTGTTTTGAATGTGTACAGAAGATATAGAAAATTATTTGCTGGGGCTATTTTAATGTGCTCAGGCTTGAAGGCGGTCCACTTCTTCAAGGTAAGACAAGGGTAGCCAAAATCAAATTAAAACTTTTCCCCCATTTTTCAGGATCTACAAAGATCTCCAAGCCAGACATAGTTAAGGGCAGTTATTTACACATTGACGCTGTGGGATTTGGAACAATAGAAAATATGCAAGCCCACTTGATCACTTAATAAAGATCCTCATAGCCCTTAGATGTATGATCTAATCTAATCTACTACTTCCCCAGAAATATCTTCCCCACAAAGGGGAACTCTAACTTAACAAAAATCATTATGATAAGGAGAGTCAAGGGGCATTCAAGGTCAGTAATCCGAAGTTGTGGATGTGACTAAGAGGGAAAGAAACTAAGTTGGGAAACTAGAATTAAAGAGATGGGTTTTGAGGTGGTTCCTGAAAGATGCGACAGAGAGGCTATTTCTTATTTGGAAGGAGAAAGAGTGTCACAGAACCAGGGCATAGTGACTGAAAGAACTGGAAAAATGTTTGAATGATTTATGAACAAAAGTGGGGGTGTGAAGGAACTTGAGTTTTGGGGTGCTTTGCCTTGTATTCCTGGAACAGGTGTAGGGATGAATTAATTCTCTTATGTAAACTGGTTGACCCTGGTTGAGAATTTTGTATCTAATGAGACCTATTTTGAATTGTACCCTATGTTTGACAGGGAGATACTGGAGTTTTTTCAGTTGAGGGATAATGGAGACTATTTAAAGGAACGGGTGATGACCTTGGAGAGGGAGTTTTGGACTAACTGCAATCTTCTTAACTCAAAATCTGCAAGTGATAAGTATAGAGAATTGCAGTAGTCCAATCTGCTGCTTACCAAAGAACTGATGTATTAAGGCCTAGAGGGGGACGAAATCTATAGTGGCCTCTCACCTGAACTCTCATGGACTTTATGACCTGTGGCACATGGTCTGAGAATGAGATATTCGAGTCGAACACCACTCCTGACACTTTGTGCTGGTGAGACCTGATTACCAAGAATATTGATTGGAAAGTGAGGAAGGAGTTGTTTATGGTTATTTTTGGAGCCTCTCAGAATAAACTCAGTTTTGTTAGGGTTGAGTTTTAATTTGTTTGTGAATATGAAATTCTGAATGTTGTTTAGGCAGTTTATAGTTTTTGTATAGAATGAGAGAAATTTGTTGGTGAGAGGGTTATGCATAACTGGGTGTCATCAGCGTAGAAATGGTAGTTAATACTACTGTGAGAGTGAATGATTGAGCTAAGTGGGTTAGTTTGGAGGGAAAAAAGAATTGGACCAAGGACGGAGCCCTGGGGGACCCCATGTAGGTGTGCTACCTACCTTGACCGAGTGTGTCCTTCCCAACAGGTATGATTTGAACCAGATGAGTGCTAGTTCACTGATTCCATAGTAAACATTAAGTCTGTCCAGGAGAATGGCGTGGACAATGGTACCGAATACGGTGGATAGATCCAAAAGGGAGAATAGGAGAATGAGGAGAATGTCGTTGTGAATATTAAGGAGAGCACTTTCAGTTGAATGGTGTTTTGTTTAAGCCGATTGGAAGGCAGTCGTAAGGCCAGCTTCATCAAGGTGAGTTTGTAGCTTGACTGCCACTACCCTTTCAAGTATCTTTGAAATGAAGTTCAGATTGGAGACAGGCCTATAGTTTTTGAAGATTTCTTTGTCCAACGATGATTTTTGAGGATGGGGCTAACATGGGCCTGCTTGAAGAAATTAGGACACTTCACTTGTTCAAGGGAAGCATTAATTATTGAAGTGATGGGGTGATGAGAATATCCAGATAATCAAGAACAAGAAAAGTGGGCCAATGGTCAAGGAAACATGATTTACTCGGAGAGTTCATAATGATTTTGGTTACTTGATCCTCGGTTACAGTAGAGAAAGTGGAAAGCACGGGGGAGAGTCTGGGGAGATGTGTTGTGACTGCCTGCTTGAAGAAATTAGGACACTTCACTTGTTCAAGGGAAGCATTAATTATTGAAGTGATGGGGTGATGAGAATATCCAGATAATCAAGAACAAGAAAAGTGGGCCAATGGTCAAGGAAACATGATTTACTCGGAGAGTTCATAATGATTTTGGTTACTTGATCCTCGGTTACAGTAGAGAAAGTGGAAAGCACGGGGGAGAGTCTGGGGAGATGTGTTGTGACTTCAGAGAAGTAGAAAAAAGTTGAGCGTATTTTTCTTCAATTTTTCTGTAAAGAACTCCACAAATCTGTTAGCCAAGAGCCGAGGGGAATTTATCAATGGTAGTATTTTGGCTGACAGTCTGTGTAACACATCGCCAAGGACTCGCCATAATTTTTGGGGTCATGGTGGTTATCCTGAAGTTTTGCTATAAGAAATTTGGATTTGGTCTGCATGCAGATTCTGTTGTATTGGTGGACTTTCTGCATGTATCGATATCTATTGAAGTGAGATTTATTTTCTGCATTAAATCCTTTCAAACAAATGCTTAGCCTCTCTTGCCGCAATTACAGCTTTGTTAACCCATCCTGGGATGTACTTCACCTTACCTGTTCGATATGAGGTTGTGCATGTTTGTCAATGAGGGTGGTCAAGGTGGTGTGATATTGTTGGACGGATTGTTGATTAGATCAGAAGCTATGAGATCTGTTTTTATTTTCTCTTTATTCATTTTATTACATTTACGAAAGGAAACAGTAGCACTGATTTGGGATCTAGGGGTTGGGAGATGTAGTGTGCAAGTAATTGAAAAATGATTGGAAAAAGCATCAGTAGTATGGATATTAGAAATGTTGTCATTATTGGATTTGGTTAAGACCAGGCCAAGAGTATGTCCATAACTATGAGTGGGGAAGTTTACTTTCTGAATTAAATCAAATGACTCAATCAATGAGTTAAAGCTTTTTGAATTTGAGGATGTTCATTCAAGATGAAAATTAAAGTCACTGATGATCACCAGATTTTCAGTGGTGTGATAAATATATTCGAAAAGTAACTGAAACTGTTCAAAAAAGTTGAAGTAATGGAAGATGGTGGTCTATATATATTCAAAAAGTAAAAAGATTCTTTGTGTGTAGGGATATCTTGATGAGAAAATTTTCAAAGGTGGTGCAGGTCATTGTGGGAACAACAGAAGGATCCAAGCCATCTTTTCCAAAAACCCCAGTCCTCTACCACGGCAGCCCTCATGTGGCTGTTGTGGCTGCGGGTATTTGTTGTTTATTGATCTGATGTTTGCGTAAGTGTTATTCAGAAAATTTGGTGGTCCGGGGTTTGGGTTGATATCACCAGCAAGCAGGAGTAGGATGAAGAGACGGGAAGGTGACAGAGCTGGTGGGATAAAAATTGAGGACTTGATGCTGAAATGTAAACAAAAAGTGGTGGTAGGGGGTTTAAAGGGGCAGAAACTGAGAACATCAGGACATTGAATGCTTAATTTAATGTGGTGCCGATATGCAACAATGACTGGTTGGATTGCCAGTAAGATATGGAAGAAAATCATGGGGGTTTTATGTTTGAAACTGAACAGTTGGGGAACTGTGTGGTTATTTGGTTAGGTGTGTATTGCGAGGTTGATGGTTCCCGATAACAGGAAATGTGAGCAATAAGAGGGGATCACACAATAAAGTAGGTAGTTTTTATGTGTAATTATCTAATTAACAATTTTATCAAAAAGGGAGTATTCAAGATAAAAAGTAGTTTGTGGATTGAACACTAGAATTGGGAGGACGTAGAGGAAGTTTAATTGTAGATATTGCATTAATGGTAAATAATTTAGAAAAAAACAGCACTTTCCTAACAGACACACAACACACGCTTTCATGTGACCTCTGTAAACTAAATTTTGGAGCCCTTTGTCAGTCCCAGTCAACATGGTGGTTTTTCAGGTGGTTGACTATTGGAAGACCAGAGATGAATTTCTCAATACATGTACCGGTATCAGGAAATTCTGGTTTACCACTGCCACACATGATATAGATCTGAATGAAATAGCTGACACTCTGTCAAGAAATTACGCTCAGAAGTTTATACCTCTTGCCACCTTGGGTTTATTAGACAATAACTGTGCTTGGCAGAAAGTTCCAATTCAATATTTAAACCTGGGTCTACATATTTTATTTCAGATCCCAATTCGTCATCCACATGGCTTGGAAGGTCCTCAATGCAGGTGTTCCACTGGAGCCGACCGGTCGGTAACTATGGTTTTTATGAAGGCGGTACCAATGTTTACATGGTCGGTTATACTTTCCTGGCCTGTCGTGGTGGGTCGGTAAAATATCAATCATGTTTGAAATCTCTATGGCAGTTGCTGATCCTTGTAACAGACCATGAATTCATCCACCTAGCAACAGGCATGTCGGTTAACAGCCTGTCGGTTTCACTTCCCGGCTTGCTTGTTAATCAAACAGGCTTGTCTGTAACAAGTATCCGGCTTGTCACAAATATGGAATTCCAAACTGTACGTGATGACTCACCGACAGGGTGGGAAGTATTACAGTACAATCAGTAACTTTTGCCGGCCTGTCTGGAAGTGTTCCCAACAGGCCTGTAAAGTTTAGAGGCCAGTCGATAACTTTAACTGATTGGGTCACAGAATCGTGAAGTTTTCAAAACTGACAGGCCTTAAACCTATACAGACAAGCCGGGAACTGAAACAGACAGGCCGGAAATATTTTTCCTTCTTATGGCTTGTCGGTTTCCAAATCTGTGGCTATAAAAAGGCCAGTTGGCAGACAATCTACGTATATGTCTTTATGACAAGACCAACGACAGTTTCAAAGACAGGCAGAAGAAAGAAAGACTTTGGGAGACACTCGCAACCATCAGGAATTTACCTGTTAAAACCGTCAAGAAGTGGTTCGAGACTCAACATACCAGATATGGCAAGCACACTCAGACAAAGTCAGGACAAGCAGCTGAGAAGAGCACAGAATGACAGACCTGGTTGAAGGACAGTTTCAGTTTTCTCCGAGGTCACATCAGAAGGAAGGGAGTTTCCAAGTCTTCTGCATTCAAGTCACGACTGAAACCTTCTGCATCAGCAGCCACTGCTTCAGCTTCAGTTCCAGATACTTCCAGGGACACTGAGTCCGAGATAGAAATCATCCTGACATCAGATAATACTCATCAGCCTTCGAGCACCAGTCCCAAGCGACGACAGCCTGCAGTCGCCACCACCACTGCTGTGGATCCAGTTTTAGATCATTTCCAGCAGATGAGGTATTTGATTTGCACGTTTCTTTGTGCATGTCAGGACCCCACTCCAAGTCCAAGACAGTAGTTCTGCAACTATCTTCACTCTGAGATTGAACACCTAGAGGAGAGAGACTTTTTGTCCTTCAGGAATAAGACAGTGAAACTTCTCAGTGATATACAGTAAAAGGCCAAAGAACGCAAGAGACAGGTCACCACAACTCAACAGGTCACCACATTTCAACTTCCAGTGTCAGCACGGCCAACGTCTTATGTAGTTGTAGATGACCAACAACCAGGGACTTCCAGACAACTGATGTTCAGCCTGAGACCTACCAAGAGTGCCAATCCACCTTCAGTTGCAGCAGTTCAACAGGAGGAAAGTCAACACTACACTTATGGATTATCCAGTCTCTTTGGAGCGATTCCAAGTGTACTGCAATATCAACAGATAGACACGCCACAACCATTTTTATCCTCTCAACGTCAAACAGCACCGTCACCAGTGCCATCTTCCACTCATCAAGAACAGTCAAGAACTCCCAGCCAGTCCAGCCAACAGAGTCTGCCCAAATGAGCAGATTAGCCTGCACAAGTCGCACCAACCCGGCTCTTTTAAGGGCAACCCGAATCTTCCAAAAACAATTTATAAGCTGAATGTCTTTGCCCAAAAACAAAAAGCACACCGTCCAACACTTACACTTCCCCAAAATACACAAAAATAAATTGTGTGAATGAATGAATGAAAGTTGTACACAAAATAATAAAGTTCCAACACACACAAAAAAAAGATAAAGTTAAAAAAAAGAAAAAGAAATAACGTTTAAAAAAGTAAAGTTTGAAAAAAATGATAAAAATTGGTAAAATTGAAAAAAAAACTTTAACAAAAAAAAAAAAGTCCCCCCCCCCCCCCCCAAAAAGAACCCCCTTCCAAAAAAATAAAGGTAATTTTGACGCATAGCCTCACCTCCCACTCCCCCCCCCCCAAAAAAAGGCAAAGTCCAGACATCAAGTCACTTCCCCCCACCCCAAATCAAAATTGAGTCAAAACTTACCCAGCATTGATGCATATTTTTATGATATATTTTGGCCAAATTACTGGGATAAATTTCTTAAAACATTTTTCTCAAACTTTTATATTTGGGGCCACAGTTGAATTTGAAAAGATTTTTTACAAGTTATTTCTTTTGTTTGGGCAATATTTTTATTCTTACACAATAAACCCAAGTCAAGTTAATGTGGCGTGTGGACTTTGTAAATGGGGACCTGGGTTTAAATCTGTATGGGTTTATATTTCATTTTTGGAAATGTTTTTGGGATGTGTTTGTGGTGTGGGATTTTTTTTTTGTTTGGTGCGGGTTTTTAAAAGTTTTTGGAATTTTTGTGTAGTCCTAAAAAGGACTGATTTATTACAGCATCTTCGCCCTCAATCTTCTCCCTCAGTCTTCTTAATCTCTGTCCTCCTGCCCAGCCAGTGCTCCCTCATGATTAAAATAGTCTTTCAACAGGTCTCGTTGATGTTTGGCCTCCCTTGAGGGTTTCTGAAGTTGCAGTTACGTCCCCATTCCCCCTGGTCTGCCTTTTTTGGTAGTATGTCATTGGCTGGGGTTGGTGGTCTGTCTGCTCCCACCTGATTTTTTCTCAGCATGTTATGTAGTACCACACATGTTAACACATGTCTCTCACTACTGTTGGCCTCTGTTCCATGGTGGTCTGTAATCTGCGTCGACTAAAGCCAAAAGTACCAGGGAGAAGTAGCCCTTGTAGTCGAAATATTCACTGCCCAACTTCTTGGGCTTCTTGATAGCAATGTGTTTTCCATCTAGTGCACTGACTGCATGGGGGACATTCCCCTGTTTCTAAATCTTTCTTCGATTTCATCTGTTTCTAAATCTTTCTTCAATTTTTTTCCAGTCTTCAGGATCACAGGGACACATCACATACTCATGTTGAAATTCTTTCAAAATGGCTTGGCAGACCTGGTATTGCAGTGAAGTGTAGCTTTCCCCTGTGGATAAGTGTCTCAATGTAACTGCCAGTTTTAACTCAACTTCCAGTGGTTTCCTGAAGTTGGTAGTGGACTTCCTGAGTTGGGGGGGGGGGGGCAATTCTTTCCTCAATCAAATAAAAAAATGCTGATTCCATCCTGGTAAAATTTCTGTAGCCTGGTATGTCAGTAACCATTAGCTCGTCCAAGATTGTTTTGTAGCATCCCCTTTATTCTCTCTGTAATATCCAGGGCATAACCCATGGCCTCTGTGGTTTCCTTCTCCTTCTGGCTGGTGGGGGTGGTGATGCTGGCTGGGCAGGTGCTGGGTTCTGCTGTCTTGCGATATGATGACATATAAAAGAAATTTAACTCAATAAAAAACAAAAGGACCCTCATTTGATCTAGCTGCTCTTGATGTGTGTTTGTCATCTTTGAAGTGTGAAATGAATGGCACATCACAGGGGAAAGGGTTTATATAGTATGATATGGATCACGATTATGGATCCCAACTATGGATACCGACCCACCAAATCAATCAGTCCTGTTGGCAAGGGTCAGGAATATGCTCCTGACTTGTCTGTTTGAATCCCGGCTTGTCTGTTTGTGATCCGGCTTGTCTGTTAGGGGTCTAAGGCTTGTCGTAGTACATCTACGACTGGCTGTGCGAAAAACATCCCCAAGCCTACATCTTGTCGGGATTGTCATCACATCCTGTCTGTAACTTTACCGTCCTCTCAGGGTTTTCATAACCGACTCATTTTTGTGCCCTATTTTCTACGACCCTACGACTTTCACAACCAACCCTAGAGTCATAGGGTCGGTTACAGGGTCGGCTCTAGTGGAACACCTGCATAAAGCAAACAGACATTTAACAGCACAGACTCCTAAGATGCACTTTCTGTGAGGTTATTTTAAGGCTTACCTACTGAACTTTCAGCTTGTAACCTGTTAATTTCTTTTCTAACCAGAAACCAGTTATCCCCAAACGTGGTTTGTAACTACTTTTTATCTTTATGTTTATTAGGTGATTTCTATAACCTTGACACTTTAAGATCCACTCACCCAGCAATGCATAGATTTCTCCGGAGTTTGACATTAAAATCCACATTCAGACCCACCACAAGAGGGGCTTTATAAAAACCATGCTCTTCATTTTAATACATGTTACTTGCTTTCAGCCCCAACATAACCCCACACTCCCCTGCAAGACATTACAAACATGACAGGATAACAAATCTACCCATCCAAGGCACTATTATCCCCCATGCCATTACCACCCAACGCTCCTTTATTTGCGAATATTAACCCCCAGCACTAAAGTCATAGATACCTATATCAGGGATGTGCTAAAGTCCACCCTTCCCATCTTGAACTTATCTCCAAAATGCCTCTCAGGCTCATTCTGTAATCCCTTAGGCCTTTGCTTCTCTCATCCCCATTTTCTTCTAGTTGATGGGTTTTAAAATTTCCAGTGTTTTATATAAAACTTTGAAATACCCTATACTCAGTCAATCTTGCTATTTTATACTAACCTGTAAATAAAATTCCTCAAAGACCCTTTTTCTATTACTACACCGGTTTACCGTCAATTCTTAACCTTTGACGTTTAATATTTATTTTGCATTGGACGACTGGCATCAGCACGGTTTGTCAGGACATGCTCCTTCATCTGGAGACTGCTGTAAGACAGTCTGTAATTCATCCTGAAGCTTATTGTGGTTACCTCTGTTTATTAGACTTGGCTAATAGAATTAGGTCGTCAATAGCCTAGTTTATTAGCAAGTTTGGCATCTAATCAAAGGCAATTATATCTGTGTAGTTCGAGGCCCACAAGTGGCAATGCTGGGGACTAACACAACCCTGGCTCTTAAACGGGATGTAAAACTCCAACTTTGACTTAGGCCAATAGAATCAACAGTCACAGTTAACTGAATTGACAATTAGCAATTATTATTTTGAGTTCTGATGAAGAAACAAGTATTTTTGCCCACAACCTACACCCTGGTAAATGTTTGGGTTTCAGGGTCCAGTAGGCTGTCCTATCAGCTGCTAAAAGGCGAAGGTCACATGTGGCCTATTACGAAGTAATTGCTGTTCCCTGAGCCTTTGTGTGATCCTGCCATCAGGGAGTTCTCCTGCTGGATCAATGTAGGCCTTGTAGTTATAGGGATAGGCTGGACCAGGCGGACCCTGGCTCTCCCTTGCAAACTTGGTACTTTCAGACACTTTCTATTGCACTAGACTCGGATTGACACTTGATTTGGAAATATCAGGATGCAGTATAATTGGGAATATTATGGTACGTTTTATTTCTTCTGTTAATGATTGTCATGTCTGCATGGTGGTTTTAAAAATTTTAGATTTATCACTTTTAAATACCCTGTCTAAATGACCTGTAAATAAAATTCCCCAAACACCCTATGCGTATTACTATACTGGTCTACTTTTAAATCTTAACCTTTAGACTTTAACACTTTTATTGGTCGAACTTCAACTGCAGGTGTGAATATAGCTACAATACATAACATTTAACTGCATTTTTTTGGTATTAGTTTTTACGAATTATTTATTCTTGGTATGACAACTTGTGCATTCATATCTTCATGTTTTGTTGAAGAAAATGTTCAAGTTGTTTATTTCAATTTATATTATTTCTCAGAAAAATCTCACTGATTTGGCATTGAGCATTTATTGGATCTATGTTACATAATGCATCATATGATTTCTTGTATTTATGTATTTATTGAAACTTAAATATTTATATATTTGTTCATTCTTTGATTTTTCATTATGGTATTCTGGGTAGAAATTCGGTCGACAGACACTGGTGTTTATACTGCTGTTATAATATTTAAAATAGTATGTGAATGAATGGTGTGATTATAATTACACCAGATAGGAAACCCACGATGATATTGGAAGTTTCTGGTTAATTTATACATAGCCTGTTGTTCTATCCATATTCCACTGAGCAGTGATTTAATGTGAATTAGTCTCAGATATGTCATATTTGCCTCAGCTCTAGTAGCAGTGACAGAAAATCTGTGTATTAATTGTTGAACCAAGCTCAAGGGTCAAACTTTTGAGTAATGTAATCATAAAAAAGCTTTGGCTTACTTAGCTGAGAAATTACCAGAACAGAAGAACTGTGAGCAGTCAGAAAACCCAAGATCAACAGGGTTGTGATGTAAAAAAATTAAATATTTCCTAAGTAGTCCGAATTGGGGGATGGCCTAAGGAAATTCATCGATTGTAGAAGTTTCAGGTACAAGGGTACCTGTGAGTACTGCTGCCCAAATAAGAGGGGTGGGAAATGTGATGGGATACCTTGCCTGTTACAATATATCAACATGTATCATTCAACAAACTTTATAATCCCACATAAACACTTCCCACAGCCATTCCCCATATCCCCTTTCGGGTGGGATAGGGTGATGAAGTTAAAGTAAATAGTCTTTTTTTGCTTAAAATACTTACAATTGTACGAATGAGATTAGTTTTTGTTCTCATGAAAATCTAATCTAATCTAATGTGGACTTTTATAGCGCTTAATCTCCATCTCAGATGGACTCTAAGGTGCAACAGAACATACAGCAAAGGCAATTAACATTAATCCGGGGATATAGCAAGGTCATACCAAGGAGACACAGGGTGACAAGGGAGGCTATGGCGGATAGGCTTTTGCATACAGATAAGTCTTAAGCTTCTTTCTGAAGGAGGCAACTGATGTTGCACTGCGCACATCATGAGGGAGTTCATTCCAGATTTTAGGAGCATCAAAGGCAAAGCTGTGATCAAAATGTTTGACAGACTTAAAGACTGATGGGCGGAAAGGAGGAACAGTAAGATATTGACAATCTGGGTGACTACGCCTGGTACTATAGGAACTACTACTGGGAGACAAGTAAGGTTGAAAGTAGGAAGGGGAGCCACTATGTAACTATGTAGAAATTTATATACTACAGTTGCAGTTTTGAACATACATCTATACTTCACGGGCAGCCAGTGGAGTTGTTTCAGAATGGGCGTAACATGAGCATACCTTCTATGGTTTGTAACAATACGAGCAAGGGTATTCTGAATACTTTGCAATTTGTAAAGATTGAAACATGACAAAGTCCTAAAAAGAGAGTTACAGTAGTCCAGGCGACTACTAAGCAAGGCATTTGCAGCTAGGACTGCCACTTCCGTAGTGAGATACTGTCTTATTCTACGAAGGTCACGCATCTGGAGAAAACACGCTTTGCAAGTCCTCTTGACATGTTCAGAGAATGAAAATTATGCATCGAACCACACACCTAGATTTCTAACAGAATCAACCGGATGAATAAGGCTGCCAAAGATACTAACCGGAAAGTAGGAGGAAAGCTTCTGACGCTGAGACTTAGAGCCAAAGACAATGAACTCCGTTTTATCTGGGTTAAGCTTCAGTTTACTGAGAGACATCCATTGTTGCACATCAAGAAGGCAGGCATTAAGCCTGGCGAGAGCCGCCGAGGCATTTTTATGAGAGAGATGGATGTAAAGCTGTGTGTCATCCGCGTAGAAGTGAAATTTGATATGTGGATGAAGGTGGATGATTTTACTAAGTGGTGTAGTATAAAGTGAAAACAGCAATGGACCGAGAACTGAACCTTGGGGAACGCCGTAGATGAGCTTGCTTAATTCAGATAGAGTAGAGCCTATCTTAACGACCTGGCAACGATCGCCCAAGTAGGAAGCAAACCACTTAAGTACATTTCCACCAAGACCGAACCAGGATTTAAGGTAACTGAGAAGAATGCTGTGATCTATGGTATCGAATGCGGCTGATAAATCCAGAAGGACTAGAGCTGTAGGTTCGCCACCTGCCAGAGAGAGATGTACCTCGTTCTTTATAGACAATAGAGCTGTTTCAGTAGAATGTCCTGGCTTATAGGCTCACTGATGTGGATTATCCAGTTTGTTAATATTGATGAGTGACGTAAGTTGCTTAACAACAACTCACTCAACCAACCAGACACTGGGCGGTAATTCTTAAGGTCATTTTTGGGCAGAGATGCCTTTTTAATGAGGGGGGTGACAACAGCCCTTTTGAAAGCACTTGGAAAAGAGCCATCACTAAGAGAGTAATTAACCAACTTGGTGATAGATGGAAGGAGTATATCAAGACAGTCCCTGAGGAGGAATGTTGGTATGGGATCCAGTAGGCAAGATTTAGTAGGAGACTCATTGATGCACTTTCTGACCTCGTCTTCAGTCACAGGCTTAAAGGTATTGAAGGCGGAGGGCACATAATCAGGTGTATCATTGAATGAACCAGAAGCGGAGAATGTGTCCCTGATTTTACTTATTTTATTTGTAAAGAAAGAAGCAAATGTGTCTGCAAGGTTTTTTTCCGAGCTATAAGCTGGCAGAACCGTCTCAGAGGTGCGATGCAATACCTTCCTTAATGACTGCCAAAGCTTCTTAGGGTCTTCACTATTTGCAGATATAAGATTGGCATAATAGGAACCCTTGTCTTTGTTGGCCAGTCGATTGCACCATGGAATTTGCTTGCGGAGCCTCGACATGTTCGACAATGTCTTATGTTTTCTCCACATCCGCTCAAATTGCCGCCTTAGGGAGCGAGCCATACGATATGACTCAGACAACCACTCATCTGACTGCCGTTTTGCCATGCCTGAGATGATAGGAGCGTGCTTATCAAGTACCTGGATAACGTCAGCCCGGTACTGATCATACAATTCTGTCGCGGTTCCTGCAGGAGAGAGTACAAATGGAATATTTCTAAGGTCTTTGCGGAACTGGTTGATATCAATCCTATGATACCTTCGATAAGAGACCATTTTTCCAATGCAGATTGCTGGGTGGGAGAAATCAAGTTGGCATCGTATTGCAGCATGGTCAGAGATAAAGTCCCCAACATTGACATTACGGACAAAATCGGAGTCACCAGGAGATATCAAAATGTCCAAAGTGTGACCCAGTATGTGAGTCGGACTATTGACACATTGAATCAAACTGCAGCCCTGAAGGATGTCATAGAACCTTGACCTGTCACCACACTCAACATCCAGATGAACATTTATGTCACCACAAATGATAAAATTAGAACCGATTGAAGACAGAAAGCCAGAGAGAGCTAGAAAATCTTCCAGAAATTGAGTAGTGCAAGAACCGGGGGGACGATACACACAAGCTGCAACAAAGCTATTGTATTCAAACCTGAAAGATAATATAATGATTTCAAATGATCTAAACACCGGTGAAGAGACAATACTGGGAGAAAAGGATTTCCTACACAGGAAGCAAACACCACCACCCAATCCAGTAGACCTTGGTTTTTGAATTAATTTGTAATTTGTTGGAGTGACAGAGTTCAGGAGACCATCAGTGTCAGTTGGTCTGATATGAGTCTCAACCAAGCCCAGGATATCGAAGTCACTGCGTTTAATGAGGTCATGCAGAAGAGGGCCTTTATTTCTCATGGATCTACAGTTGACAAATCCAAAATTGGTTGGGCCAGGGTTTACAGCAACATCGCCGCACAACAGGAGGAGTAGGAGAAGGTTTTTTAGTTTCAATTTTGGAGGGACCTGTTTTGAGTTCCTGAGGTAGCAATATTTACGTACAACAACAAGGAGCCAAAATATAGATGGGATGCTTCTGTCTACGTTTTCACAATTCAGTCCCTTGTCAGCATTTAACCAGTTCTGTGAGAAACCAACACATAAAAAACAAATCAATAAAATAGCTTTGGAGGCCAACATTGTCAAGAAACACTATACCAGATCAGAAAACAAAGTTGTAGCAGTCCAGCAATAACAATATTTCTCAGTCTCTGTTTGGAACTAAGCAGAGGCATCAGGAATTACCACTAATTTAACAGTATCTTAATCATAGTAATATCTATATAAAACAATGCAAATTTCATCGAGTTTATCAATCGGTCATTTTCTATGGTTATATTGCTCACTTGAATTTTTTCTCAGATTTGAGTCTTTCTTGGTCTGATTTTAAAGTAAGATAGTGAAAACCACCCTAAATATTATAAGCAGGCATCAGGTGCCAGATATCTGGCTCCTTCAGACTCTGCTTGCTTTTTAGTTGTATATTTACACAATCATGAAATAGTTTACGCACAAATTCATTACATTTAGTTATGCGTATCAAACTGTTTATACTTTCACTTAATGCAAAAATAGGAACTCCGCATCCATTATGGATTTGCAAAAATAACATTTTTAACAGGTTACAAATAGGTAGATTAGATATGGTATAGTACCCCTTGAGTTTATAATATTGAAATGAATTAAATATATCTACAATAAGTGACATGAATAAGCAAATGTGATACATGTTTGCTCTTGATCAATGGGATTAAGTACGGAATTTCTTTTTTATATTTCTTTATATTTTTATAAGGTTTGATGAATACAGTACACAATGGAAAGGTTTCAAAAAGAAAAAAAAATATTAAACATTTTCTGGTTATTGGTAATATTCCAAAGCTACAAAAACTCTACACTTACAAATTCACAATTTTAACACATTGCCTTTTAATTTTTTGTCCAGAATTTTGATATACCAGAAAATATGCATTTCTCTGTCCCTCTACTACTTGATCAGTCCTTCAGGTCTTTCAACATTGCCCCACAATAAAAAAATGTATTGGATCCCAGTAAAATACAGTGTACAATTTAGCATATGACTGATGACATACACAATTCAAAAGCAGGGACAACCAATATATCTCAATGAAATACTCCCTTCATACCACAGGTCTTGGAATACCATATGTATTTGTCAAAAATTGAAATTCCTTGAACTATCCTCGTTCAAATTAAATATCAACATTCCCACAAAGATTTTTCTTAGTTCTTTAGTCATTATACTGCAATGTTTTGGAACTTGCTTCCTCTTCATTTAAGAACTTGTCAGTAATATATTTTAAAACTCAGTAATATACTTCTTCAACTTAATCTTCTCCACATATTAGGTCCCTTGGACTTTGCTGTGTCAATGTCTTAATTAGGTTAATGCACTGTGTTACGCCATGTGTGAAGACGTTGTACCTGCACAGAGGTGAAATGTTATCTTAATTAATAAAGCCATAGAATATGTTATGCCCCTGTTCCACCAAAGGACTAAGTCCTGATCTTGTCCATGACCCTTAATTGTGGACAGTCAGTGAAAAAAAAGGTAAAATGGGCGGGAATACTGAATCGGTACTAAAGCCTGGGATTAAGTTCAGATCGGCCTCAGGAAGCCTGAGGAGGCCCCAGGAGGCCCCACACAGTCCCCGGCTGTTCTGCGACTAAGAACCAATTAAGCCATTTTTCTGGTCGGTTTGAACCGCGATCTTGTCGTAGACATACCGACTGTGTCCCAGGACACCTCAGGTCTCCTGGGACTAAGCCCCGACTAAGCTCTGATTAAGTCCCGGCTTCCTCAGGTGTCCTGAGGCCTCCTCAGTGTTCCTCAGATCACGATGGATGATTCTTGTTCTGCCAAATAACTGGATTTTCTGGGTATATATGTAAATTCCGGGATGTAATTATCATTACTTGTCTAGGAACAAAGCAGGATGCCACCTTTCAATGGAAGACAGCTTCAGCAACAATTTAGGTTTTTTTTAGTTTTTATTCAGTTACATATACTGATGTATTTGCTATTTCTATGTCGACCACCACAAGCAGCACCTCCACCACCACCACCACCACCACCAGCCAGACAGAGACCTAGAAGAAAGCACAACATGTGGGCCAGGCCATGGCTACTACAGAGAGAGGGATTGACCAATTTCATGAGGATGACCCCAGAATTCTTTGAAATGATAAAAACCAGACTGGAACCACGTCTAGCCAGGCAGGCCACCAACTACAGAGCACCGATCAGTGTTGAGGAAAAGTTAGCCCTCAGCATCAGATATCTGGCCACTGGAGAGTCATACACATCATTATCCTGTCAGTTCAGGGTTGGCAGATCCACCATTTCCAAGTTTCTACCAGAGGTCTGCAGGGCCATCCAGGATGAGTTTGCCAGAGAGTACCTCAGATGTCCTACTACTCCAGATGAGTGGAAAGAACTGGAAACAGAGTTCAGGATCAGGTGGAACATTCCACATGCCCTGGGAGCCCTTGATGGCAAGCATGTGGCCCTGAAGAAACCCAAGAACTCTGGAGCCCTGTATCACAACTATAAGGGATTCTTTTCAATAGTAATGTTGGCCTTGGTTGATGGACAGTACAAGTTCAGATGGGTGAATGTGGGTACAGCTGGATCTTGCTCAGATGCCCAGATATTTAATACCTGTCACCTGAAGAGGAAGATTGATGATGGCATAATAGGCTTTCCTGACCCAGCACCTATAAGCCGGGGTGGTCGAGATGTCCCCTACTTCATCCTGGCAGATGATGCGTGTGCCCCGAAGACCTGGCTGATGAAACCCTATGGCAGAAGGATGTTAACCAGAGAGGAAAGGATTGCCAACTACAGAATATCAAGGGGCAGGAGAGTTGTTGAGAATGCTTTTGGCATCCTGGTTTCAAGATTTAGAGTCATGATGACCACTATTGAACTACCCCCAGGAACAGTTAGGGATGTGGTCATGACCTGTGTGGTTCTGCACAACATACTGAGAAGCCAGTATCAAGGTCAACAGCCTGGTGGTGATGAAGATGATGATGTGCCTGGTGATGGTTGGTTGATTGGTGGTGCTGCTGATGGTGGTCGCGACAGAAACCCTGCCAGAGAAGCCAAAAGACTGAGGGATTACCTCAAGGACTACTTCAATAATGAGGGAGCCATGGCCTGGCAAGATGGCAGAATATAACTGCTAGTGCAGTAACCAGTCTTTTCAGGACTAATAACCAGTCCTAAGAAATATTCCAAAAACAATTACTCAGCTGTGCTTGTTCCAAATAACCCAACCATTACCAAACATAGGTCACCCAACCAAAAAACAGACAAACCCAATGCCCAACATAATTCCCACAAAAACCGACAAACAGACACACAGACAAACCCAATGCCAAACATAATTCACCCAACCAACAAACAGACAAACCCAATGCCCAACATAATTCCCAAAAATAACAGACAAACCCAATGCCCAACATAATTCCCACAAAAAACAGACAAACAGACAAACCCAATGCCAAACATAAGTTGGTAAAAGGAATAAATATTGCCTATATTTTGAAATCGACACCCTAATTTCACTTACATTTGGTTTTTATTCTGGAAAAATAACTGAAACTGAAAGTTTTTCCTTTATTGCAAATCTCAAAATTAAATTTTTTTATTCCACTTCAAGGAAATTTACAAACTATAACCACCCAAATGGTTGTCTTTACAGTATGGTTTATCTGTCTGTTGGTTGTGGGGAGTTATGTTTGCAAATTCGTTTCTCAGTTCGTTGGTTGGGGGTTATGTTTGCAATTGGGACTGTCTGTTTGTTCGTTGGTGGCTATGTGATAACATAATATCTTTTAACTCTAGGGATGGTGTCTGTGTTGGACTTTTTTATTACAGATTTAAAGCAATCCCATGGATTTTAAACTACAAATGGGCACATTATTGGCCATATTGGGAGTTTATTTATCTATTTTTTTTCTATGTGGCCTTCTGTTGTTATGTGTATTACCATGGATTATTTGTTTCATGATTGGGATGGTGTGGGTGTTGGGCTTTTTTAAATTTTGTGATAAGTATTTGTACTGTTATGTTTTGGGAGGGGAATTTGAACAACTTGCCACTTAATAATTGTTTTTGGAAGATTTGGGCAGCCCTGAAAAGGGCCTATGGGGGTACGAGACACACCTGGACTGGCTGGCTACTGAGGAGGATGCTGCTGTTGAGGCGGTGGTGTGGTGGTGATGGTGTAGAGCTGCTGCTGTGGCTGCTCAGTGATCTGTGTTGTTGTTAGATCTGGTACCTGGCTTAGTATTCCAGTTAAGTTGTGTCTGCTGCCCTCGTTCTGTACTGTGAGCACTGATGGAGGGTTTCCAAAGCCAATGAGGCTGGGTGTGTAGTAGACATAACTGCTGGAACTGCTGCCTGCTGCTGCCTGGGTGAAACTAGACGCCTGTTGAGTGGTTGTTGGCAGTATCTCGACCCTCTGTGACTCTTTGGTAATAGTGGCTGATCTCTTGGGTAGTACTTGACGTCTATGAGTGTTCTTTACTTCTTTAATGTCTCTAAGAATCCTGCCCTTGAGGTCCTCAAATTCCTCTTGGGTCATCTTTTCAGCCTCTGATGCCACGTGGTCAAAGAAGGGCTGCCTGTCTGACTTCTGCTGCAGGAAACCTGAGATCAGTGTCTTCATCTGGTTAAAGTGCTCGAATATCTTGGAATCTATAGAAACTGGTGTAGATGTAAGAATTTGTTGACCTGTACTCTCCCTCAGGACACTGGACTCAAGATGTTCTGTATCAGTAGTAGATCCACGAGCTTCTTCATGCCTGCTGGTGTTGGGACTGGCCTCGAACCCAGAGCTTCTGTTGCTCCCCTTGCGTCTGATGTGGGTCTTAAGGAAACCCATCTGCTGGTAGACCCAGGACTGTCTCTTGGTCATCTCCCTTGGGGCTTGGCCAGACTGTAGCTTGGAGAGCTTGCCATAACGGGTTTTCTGTGACTCAAAGCACCTTTTGACATCAAAAGGCTGGAGGTTCAGTTCTGCAGAGATTTCTGGCCAGAGAGTCTCCTTCCTATGTCTGTCGTGGAAACGTCCATGCTCCTTGTTGTACAGCTCTGGGTGCTCCTTCACAAACTCAACAATGGCATTTTCTTGGCTGTTAGTGAATGTAGCACAAACCCTGGCTCTCTTGGCTGCTGAGTGGCACTCTGATTCTTCCTCACACCTCTCATCTTCTTCGCAAGCTTTCTCAGTAACTTCTAAACCTTCCTCTGTATCCTCTATCCTCTCTTCTCTCTCTTCTGTCCCCTCCTCTGTCCTCTCCTCTGTCCTTTCCTCTGTCTTCTCCTTCAACTCTCCACCTTTCTTCTCCCTCTCCTCTTGCCTCTCCTCCATCTTCTTCTTTCCTCTCTTTCCTCCTTTCTCTTTCCTCATAACTCCAGTGAATATCACAAAAAAGTTTAAAAAACTGAAATGTGTCTCCTAACTGTTAAATTTGCCCTAACTCAAGTAGAATGTGAAATGTAAAAAAACTGAAAATCCCTAACAGTAAGTGACACATGTCTCTCACTAGCCAACCAGTCTAAACACAGAGAGCGTGTGCGCGGTCGCTTATATAGTCCCAGACCCCCTCACTGCCTCTTTTTGGTTTCAAGCGCACGGAAAAGAGTCGGTACTTAATCGGTACTTAGTCCCAGGCCTCCTGGGGTGTCCTCAGACCATCGCAGACTAAATTTGTGTGGTCCCAGGTGGCCTGAGGAGGCCGGCCTGAATCAGTTTGGATCGGGTTCTCTTATTCCGGGCTTAGTCTCAGACCCAGATTTCTTAGTCCCAGGACACCTGAGACGGTCTGAGACTTCCTGGGACTAATGAAACCAATTCTTTTTCACACGCATGAAACTTCAAAGATCTGTTATGAGTCGGGGACTGACAAACAGGCTTCCTGGGACTAAGCTAGGGATGCCTGGGACGAAGGGTCGCAGGAGGCCTGAGGCAACATAGGACTGTGTAAATCTGGGTCTGAGGAGGCCTGAGGAAGCCTAAGACTGGACATTTTGTTGACTGCGGGAAATGGGAATAGGTTTGGATCGTGAGAAATATCAAACATGTTTGATTTTTCTCACGGCCCCAACCGACAACTACCGATCCATACCGAACGCCTGGGACTAAGCAAATTTTTTAAACTGACTACAAAAAACCCTTAATTGGGAAGCTTACTCGTGTGGTGGAACACCCACATAAAGCAAAAGGACCGAGCCCTTGGGGGATTAGTCGTCGCTTATTTCAAGAATGTGGGGTGTCAAGATAACCAACAAACAATATATATAATCTACTGCTGAAAGTTTTGTTAAATGTCGATTTCAGAAAGATTTAAGTGATCATATTAAAAGGGGATATATAGAAGACTGAGAAAATTACTGCAAACTAAAATATATATGAAAACTTTAAAAAATCGTCCCCTGGGTTGGGTGGTTATGGGCCTCATACATCTTAAAATGTCTGAAACGCTGAATTTTGGCATATATAAACATAATAAATTAATACTCCCAGATGAGATTTTAGGTGAACGAACCACATAGATGTATGGCTATAGGGCTCAATAGTGGCAAAAATTCATAAATCAAATCTTAGACAATTGTGCCCTTTCCCAAATCTGCCCCTGTCAAATCATCCCTCAGAAAATGATATCCTAGTCGAATCTGCCTCCTTGGAAATTAAACCCAAGTCAAATCGGCTCTCTGGAAAAATTGGCCCTGAGTATGAATATTAGATGTTTGAATATTAGATGTTTGGAATTAAAGAAATTAACCTAAAACTCCCCACAAAGAAGTTACATCTAGCACAGTTTGAGATTCATCAGAATTACCATTTTCAAATTACAGTGGACAATCTGTAAAAAATGTTAAAAAATGCCCAAGTAGGGTCTTTATGGGTCTCAAGCACAACTATACCTCAACATAAAGTTTTAATTTTTGCCATATATTAGAATGCATTAATGTGTTCCCAGATAACATTTTAGCCAGATGATTCACACAGTTTTAAATCTGTAGTTTTTGACATTAAGTGATCAAAGGTACATGTATGATATTTCAGTGGCCATAACTTGGGAGATTAGGATCACCAAAAGCTAGGGTTCCTTTCCTCATTCAAATCATGTGATAGATAGATAATGTTTATTTAGTGTAAACAAGAATTTTACAATATAATATGAACAGCAAGTATATATAAAAGTACACTGAATGGTTATGGACAGAAGCATAGTGCTTTTCACAAGGTCCACAACCAAAATTTATGAAGGGAACTTACTTACACTATTTACAATGAGATTTATAGTAATAGCACAGTTATATATAGAAGTTAATCTTTAGTTTGATATAACTTTAAAAGATACGTTACAAGATTTAAGTTCATTTGAAAGAGAGTTCCATATTTTACACCCAACAACACCAAATGAAAATTTCTTAATGTTAGTTTTAAATTTTGTATAATAGAAATCATTGTATTGCCTGGTTTTGTGATCATGAACTGAAGTAAAATTTTTAAACATAGAGGTAAATTGTATTGGGACCTGTCTATTAGCAACTTTATACATCATTATAGCTGTGTCTTTAAAAACAATATCTGTAAATTTGAGCTAGCCCATATTGTGAAATAGTGGCAATGTGCTATGTTTATGATCGACCTTTGCAGTTATCCTGATAACTCTTTTCTGTAATTTTGTTATTCTATTCAAACTTGATAATTATTTCCCCATAGCACAACCCCATAATTAAGATATGGCAGGATTAGGCTACAATATAGTGTTTGTAATTCTTTTGTTTTGAGAAATTTACTAGCCCTTGAGATGACACCAATATTTTTTGAAATTTTATTTTCAATTTCAACAATGTGGCTTTTCCAAGTTAGTTTTGAATCAACAGTAACTCCCAAGACTTTTGTGTACTGTATCTGATTAATCTTAAAATTGTCCATATATAAATCAATATTTTTATTTGGAAACATTTCAGCTTTTCTTTGAAATAAAATGAAATTTGTCTTTTCTATATTTAATGATACTTTGTTGGCTTTAAACCATGTGACAAGATTTTGTAACTCTGAGTTAAGAATTTTCTCAATATGTTTTATGCTTTTATGGGAGACAAAGACATTGGTATCGTCTGCAAACATGACAAATTTTAACAATTGAGAGGTATTGCAAATGTCATTAATATAAATAATAAATAGTAATGGTCCTAGGATGGAACCCTGTGGTACTCCACATGTTATTGGTAAAGTTGTAGAATATGATTGGTTATATGATACAAACTGCATTCTGGTTTTTAAATAGCTGCTGATCCACTGGTATGGAACACCTCTGACACCATAAAAGTGTAAATTTTTCATAAGAATATCATGGTTTATAGTATCAAAGGCTTCCCGTAAGTCCAAGAAAACTCCTGCAGTTGTTTTATTTTCATCTAAAGTATGTCTTACTTCTTCAACAAGGTCTATTAATGCACAGTTAGTGGATCGTTAATTTCTGAACCCATATTGAAATTCAGTTAAAATGTTGTCGAAATTGATATAATGCACCAGTCTGTCATAAAACACTGTTTCTAACAGTTTTGAAAATGTACATAGTCCAGATATTGGTCGATAATTTGAAAAAATATCCTTCTCCCCACTTTTATATATGGGTATTACTTTTGCAATTTTAAGATTATCTGGAAATATTCCCTTTAGCAGTGATGGATTAAATATAAATGACAGTGGTTTACACAAAATATCAGCAGTGTACTTGACAACATCAATAGATATGTCATCATAGCCACATGCTTTATTTGATTTCTGTTTCATAATAACATTAACAATTTCATTTTCATCTGTTTCACGTAGGAACATACTTGCTGGATAATTGCTGTTCAGATAATCAACTGGATCTTTATTTACAATATCTATGTTTTTTGCTAGGGATGGGCCAACATTAACGAAGTATTCATTGAAAATATTAACAATTTGGTCACTGTTTGTTACTTTTGAGCCTCTATAAGTGAAGCTATTATGAGAACTGATTTTTGACACATTTTTGTTGATAACATTCTTTAAAACCATCCAAGTATTTTTTATATCACCTTTTACGCTGTTTAACTTCTCAGAGTAATATTGAGCTTCTGCATGTCTTAAAATAGTGGTAAGTTTATTCTTATACGATTTATACTTTATTTCACTCGCAGTATCTTTTTTGACTACAGACATTTTCTATAATGTATTTTTCTTCCTGCAACAGTTGATTAAACTATTGGTTAACCATGGTTTGCGTTTTGGTCTAATCTTAAATCTTTGTTTTGGAAAGTGTTTATCATACAGATTTGAGAATAATTCACTGAAATAATGATACTGGTCATTTGGATCTGATAAATTGTATATATTTTCCCAGGAAATTTAAAAAATGAGTGCGCCAAACATGAATGAAATCAGTGAAAGCATTGTTTGAGTAATGGTGCACACAAGTCAAAATGCAACACTACAAAAGTGAAAGCAGCAAAACACAGGCTTTCTTCAAATGTTATCTTATTTCAACTATCAACAAATAATAATTACTGAATCGAATAAAACATAAAATACACAGAATAAAATTAACAATTTGAAGAAATATTGCATGTAAAACAAACTAGTTATTATCACGGTCACGGGGTAAGTGCGGCAGCAATTACCGGTTGCTTTTAAGCAACCAATGTCCACTAACACACAGATATCTGTATCCAGTGATCTGTTCAATGTCCGATTACACGGAATGTCTTTATCCTGTGATCCTTTTGATATCCAATGACACAAAATGTCTGTCTAGAGATAGAGAGTTTGCACAACTGTACTGTACTCTAAGATATGGACAATGTCCAGATGCAATAAATCCACTCTCTGGTAGAATCATACACTGTATATAATAAGTAAGTAACATCCAAAATATAGCAAATCTATCCAGGCACTGTATCCAGTTCGCTCGAGTAAAAGTTCACAACACAAGCAGTTTATATCCACTTGATATTAGTTTTAAGACACAAGTAGCCTTCCTTATAGCCAGCGAATACTACGTTCATTTGTGGTCAGATGTACAGTCCTTATATACAGGTATAGAAGTGCCTAGAATATTGTAGAACTAACTTGAAGTTAACACCAGTCACCAGTTCAAGTGAGGAAGATCTAGAACCTACAAGTAGCTGCTAAGGTTTTCCCAAACCTATTAATAGCAGTTAGCCTAGGGGGATTCCCCCCAGTCTATAAATCGATCAATAAACATCAGTACCATATAACACAAAAATCAATAACTCCCTTACTTTAAATGTTAATGCATACATATAAAGCTTAGATTAAATAATGCACAGGCACAGTGCCTACATATTTAACATTATTTAGTCAACTAGTTAAAACTGAATTACCAAACATGCAATCAATATTTGTGACTTATTACTTAAATCTTATTTCATTTTACTTTACTTATTTTTATTTTTGAAATTTACTTGTGCAAATGTAGAGCTTAAATAGTTAAACTAAGTAAGATCATCTTACAATTGTAAATTACATAAAAATAAAAGCAACAAAAATATTCTTACCGACTTTACTTTGAAAGTACATTAAATGCACAATTAAAATGCAAATAACATTCTGTATCTTTGGTCATTTGTCTAAAATCCTCTTCTATCATCTAAATATCTCAAATTCATATCAACATAGTAACATGTAAAACATCAACTTTCAAAATAAAAGCCGTGCTTGTCTTCAGCAAATATGATTGATTCAGTTTAAAAGTCCAAACTGCAGACATAAACATGCTGAAAGTAATTCAACAACACCTGCAACTATATATCAGTCCACAGTGTTTCATTCGCTTATCTGATGTTAAACCAATTCATGGAAGTGTCGTGTAATCAATTCAGTAAAGTTCCCTTACTTAAGCAGCATTGTTGTGTGTTTCACTAAATGACACGCCTAAGACCTTCAGTCTGCTACCAACTCGAAGTATACCATTTTCATCAATAAGAGGGTCCAGGTCGAATAGCTTGTTCCCTTTTCAAGATTCTTCAGTTTTGTATGACTTTTGCAAATGTAACTTTTTGTAATCTTGTCATTTTTAGCATTTCATTTTCACGCCTGTGTTTCACCGGAACATAAATACCCTCTCCTTTGGGCCACTGTCTCTGCAAAAAGTTCATGCCGGAAATAGCCACCTTCAAATTTGTTCCATTTTCTGTTCCGATTCTAGACTTTTATAACACTTAATCTCTGCTAAGGCAGATGCCAAGGTCCAACATCAGAAACCAATTCAATAATCATCATTCGATGACATAGCCAGGTTGATACCATAACACACCTGTAAGTTCATATGCCAAGTTGGGAAAACCTTTTAAAAGAGATAAGATTTTAGCTTTCTTCTTTAGCAGGCAAGAGTTAGGGTAGATCAAACATAATCAGGTAAATTATTCCAAACTGTGGGAAAATCAAACTTGGGTTAGAATTGCGGAACCTTTTGTCTGAACATTTGTATCTTGGGCCATAACTTTCACTGTGAATAGACGAACAAGCCAAATTGCTGCGAACATATGTAATTTCTGTAGGTTTTATACAAAACAATTACTTTCTTTATTTCATCATCTGATGGCAATAATATGTTATGTATGAATCGTCTGAGTTTAGTTTCCTCTCTAACAAGAAAGTAGGTCCAGAGAAGCATGTCAACAATAAACCATGTCCATCCCAGATGCAAAAAGTCCTCTGGAAGTAAGGTCTTAAGGGTTTTTAGCCTGAGGACACATGTCTTCCTGATATTATCTTTCTTTTGGTGAGGTTAGATTCGACCTTTGGCACCTCCATCAAGGCCAAAAAAAGACTACCCAAACTTAAAAATGCTCTTTACTCACTCGTTACAGGTCTTTTTGGATATCTAAATCTAATCTAAATCTACTGCTTTGCAGGCGCAATATCTTCCCAAGGGGAACTCAGTGCGCTAACTAATCATGTATAATTTCCAAGTCATAGTGGGGGACGAGTCCAGGTCTGTATTCCGATGGTTGTGGGTGTGAACGTGGGGAAGAATCTAGGTCGGAAAAGCAGATTTAAAAAGGTGAGTTTTCAGGTGCTTCCTGAAGGATGCAACAGATGGACTGGTTCTTACATGGACAGGAAGTGAGTTCCAGAAAGCAGGTGCATGATGGCTGAAAGATTTGGTAAGATACTTATGAGACTAATGTATTTTAGAGTCAAAAGAAGGAACTTGAAGGAATTTGTATTTTGGACTGCTACGTCTGGTGTTCCTTGATGAGGTATATAGATGAAGTTTATCCTTGAGGTACACAGGTTGACCATACTTAAGGACCTTATATGTGATCAACCCAATTTTGAAAAGAACCCTGTATTTGACTGGTAGCCAATGTAGTTTTTCCAGATTTGGAGTTGTATGAGTGTACCTCGAGGATCTAGTGACTACTCGACAGAGGGAGTTCTGAACACCCTGCAACCTCTTTAGCTCAGAGAGAGTGAGTGAGGCAAAGAGGGAATTACAGTAGTCAATTCGGCTACTGGCGAGAGCATTTGCAAGGAGTATTGCTGTGTTAAGGTCAAGGAGATGGCGAATCCTATATAAATCTCTTATATGGAACCGAGTGGACTTAATGACTTGGGAAATGTGATCTGTGAAGGTCAGGTTGGAGTCGAACACCACTCCTAGGTTTTTGACATTTGAGGCAGGTGCCACTTTATTCCAAAGAATATCAGTGGGAAAAAGGGAATGAAGTTGTTTGCGACTGTGTTTTGAACCAATCAGGATGAATTCTGTTTTGTCTGGGTTTAATTTGAGTTTATTTGCAGCCATGAAATTTTGTATATCATTTAGGCAGTCTGTTAGAGCTGTCATTGACTGACTGAAATTTGATGGTGAAAGAGTAATGTATAACTGAGTGTCATCTGCATAAAAGTGGTGTTTGATACCCCTATGAGATCGAATAATTGAACTGAGTGGATTTGTGTACATGGAGAAAAGGAGTGGCCCCAGGACCGAGCCTTGAGGGACACCAAATTTCAAGTCCATGGGATGTGACAGTACAGAGCCTACCTTGACTGATTGAGTCCTGTCCGACAAGTAAGACTTGAACCAACTCAGAGCCAGTCCATTGATGCCATAGCATTCACATAATCTGTGGAACAGGATCGAGTGGTCAATGGTGTCGAAGGCTGCCGAGAGATCAAGGAGGGTTAGGGCTGTTGTACTGCCTTCAGACATATTGAGGAAAAGATCATCCTGTATATTTAGGAGGGCACTTTCCGTAGAATGGAACCTTCTATAGGCAGATTGGAAACCAGTCAAAAGACAGGACTCGTCCAGGTGAGACAGGAGTTGGGACAACACCACTCTCTCTAAGACCTTTGAAACAAAATTTAAATTAGAGACAGGCCTATAGTTTTTAAGGACTTCTCTATCGAGGGTGGAATCACATGGGCCTGTTTGAAAAATTTAGGGCAGCTTCCTTCACGGAGTGATGCATTAATTACTGATGTGATAGGGGTGATGAGGATATCTAAAAATTCTATTACAAGAAATGTTGGCCAAGGATCAAGCGAGCAAGATTTGCTAGGGGAGTTTTTGATGATATTAGCTACCTGATCTTCTGAAACAGAGGAAAAAGCTGAGAAAGAAGGAGGTGTGAGATCAGAGTCAGTGTATTTAGGGGGATTAGAGTTGGCGAAGGATTGACGAATGTTTGTGATTTTTTCTGTGAAAAAAAGTTGAGGAGAATTTACTGAGGGAAGTACTTTTGCAGCAGATCTATGGATTACATCGTTTAGATTTTGCCAAAGTTTCTGAGGTTTGTCCTGGTTGTCATGAATTCTGGATTTGAGGAAGTCAGATTTCGCTTTCATGCAGATTTTATTATACATATGAACCTTTTTGATATATTGTGATCTGTTGAAACTGGTTTTATTTTTGCGCCAAAGTCGTTCAAAGAGACGTTTTGTTTCTTTTGCCGCAATGACACTGTCATTTACCCACCAAGGGATATATTTGGCTCTGACGTGTTTAGTGATGGAAGGAGCATGTTTGTCAATGAGAGTTGTTAAAGTGGAGTGGTACTGTGAGTACAAGGCATCAGAATTATTTTTCGGATCAACAATAAGTTCAGACGAGAGAAGATCCTTTCTCATGGCTTTCATATTGATTTTATGGTATTTTCTGAAAGTGACGGTGTCACCAGAGATTCGTCTTTGGGGGGTGATATTGACCTTGAATGTGATGGAGAGGTGATCGGAGAAGGCCTCGGTGGCATGGACGTGTGAAATGTTGTCGTTTCTAGATTTGGTGAGAACTAAGTCAATGGTGTGTCCGAGGATATGGGTAGGAAAATTTACCTTTTGAAGGAGGTCGAAAGACCCTAAAAGAGCATGAAATTTTTTTGAGTCGTTGGAATTTGTGTCCATGTGAATGTTGAAGTCCCCGATGATTACCAAATTGTCAGTAGTAGGGTAAATATTTTCGAGAAGTGCATTAAACTGTTCATAGAAGGTTGCAGGGCTGGTTGATGGGGGTTTGTATATATTGAGAAAAAGGCAGGATTCATTTTGTAAGGAGATTTTAATAAGGAGGTTTTCAAAAGAGGAATAAGTATCAGTAGGTATGCGGCTGGTTTGCAGTTCATTTTTCACCAGGAAAGCTACTCCACCACCCCGTCGTGACTCCCTTGGTCATCGAAAAAGGGTATGACCCTGTGGGGAGATATCACTGAGGTATGCCTGTGAAGCATCTGGGCGAATCCAGGTTTCTGACATGGCAAACACATCTGTATTATTGTCCACGATAAACTTTTGAATGGATGAGTATTTGTTTGAGAGGGATCTAACATTGGCAAAGGAGAAATTTATGCAATCAGAAGGACCGGGGTTTGGATTAATATCACCAGCTAGTAGCAGAAGTGTAAGGAGGCTGAGAGGTGGAAGTTTCGATGGAATATGGACATCCTTTTTGAACAAAAAATGTAGGCAAGAGGCAGTTGGTGTACGCGGAGGTTGAAAGAAACTGACAACTGGGGGACAGACAATCTGAGTACTGCCATAGTGTCGAAAAACAGATATGGCAGGCAAGAAAAACAACAGAAATTGTAAAAATAACATCATATGTGGGAGGGAGTTACTTTATAAGTTGTTTTACATAGGAAGATAGAATGGGGAAGTGTTTAAAATTTAAAGGAAATGTGCAAGAAGGTAGTATACTATTGGGCCGATAACGGGGAATGCGGGCGAAATTAGGGGATTTTTGTGATATTTAAATCAAATGTCTAGATAGAAAAGATTTGGTTGAAAATTTAAAGTATATGACGATAAATCAACTGTTGGGAAAGAATAATTAGCTTGGAGAGGCAGATTGTTGTATTTATGGTGAGGTTTACAACGAAAACCAGATTAATTTCAAAAACGCTACTTCCCTCGATGGACACACGCCACTTATATGAACAAGCTGACATATATATTTATAGACCACTTCTTCTCGGTCATGTAAGGGTAGCCAAAACTTCACATCCACGAAATCAACTTAATGTGGACCGCAGAAGTTTGGTAAGGGAATCTTTTGAAGTGGGAAAATTTGAATTTGGACCTCGTCTGGTGAAGGCATAATATTGAAGTAATAATAGTGGCCATCAGGTTAAATAAGTGAATTAAGATTCTTATTTGAGTAGGATGTAGTATTTTAAATTATTCCAAATCAAAATGTTTCATTCTGCCTTTTGCAAACTTGAATGCAGACAACTGTGACCGTGTGAGGGACACATTGTTTCTCATTTATCGAATTTAACTTTTTGAACCTTTTATGTGTTAAGAAACTAAATGCATCATGTTGCCTTGGAATGATATATTGTTGAACCATATAGAAGACTCAGACTGTTTTTACAGTGAAATAGTGAGATCATTTGAGGAAAGAATTTTCAACAGACAAACGCAATGTTTAAAAGAATTTCATACTGCTGCTATTCTTTTAGCAAAAATGCCGTACATCAGCCAGAACAATGTGTGCACATTCCAAATGCAAAAAAAATATATTTCCTGTATAAATCAGGTTCACATTTTTTTTATTTGTGTTTTCTACATTTTTTCAGCAATAAATTATAAAATTTTAGGACATTTAAAAAATTTTGTTAGATTAATCATATACTGTATAAGTTGATTTTTTCGCGGGCACTTAAGTTCGCGAATCAACACAGAAAGCATGTTTTGCGAGAATAAACTTTGGGGTGACAGATACTATATTATTGCCAACAATAACAACAAAGTTATCTACTAATAAACTCCAAGCATTGTTGAAGATATCTTGCTTTTATTGGCTTCCTCACTTGCTACTGTGATAGGTGAGGCGAATGTAAGTTTGCACACCAATTCAGTAGCAAAGGAGTTATAAATTATAATGAAATATGGTAGTACACTGGCTCGAATCTGGGACAGTAAAGTTTAGATTTAGAATTCTGTTAGTACAACCTCATAAATATTCATGAGGTTTTATCTGTAGGTTATTCTGAAGAGTTAGTCGACCACATGTATAGAACTCCCGCTAAATTTGATTATATAAGGGCTGGCAGAAGCAATATACATTGCTGTGAGGTTCATGTTGCCTGTGCACGTGAAAACTCCCTCCCCCCCCCCTCCCTCTTGCTAACAGCTTTTTAAATAGTTAATTTTACTGGGGTGGGGTCCTTTTTGTTGAAAATATACTTATACCTTCACAAAGTCACTGAGGCTGACCTTTAACCTCTTGAATTCACATTAGGATATTCATTGCATGCTAAGAGCCACTGGCCAACGCATTAAACAGTTGGGTGTAATTTTAAATCAGCCTGATGTCTTGTTAAAAAATATAATGACAACTGTAGTGGTTTATACTACCTAAGAATTCATAGTTGGTTTTGTACATAGTAACCTAGTAGTTGTAATGATTGCTTAACATAGACATGTAATCAGATCCAGTAGCAGTAGCTCAACTAAGTTTACTAAAGTAGTTGTACAGGTTCTTGTTAATTCAAAAGTTATTAAATTAGTAGTCAGCAAGTACTGTACTTTGGTGTTTAATTGATTAGTAGTAGTAATAACAGTAGTAACATAGTAAGTAATGAGGATTACTTAGTGATAGAAGATCATGTATAACTGAGTAATAGCTCTACTAATTTGTTGTTTAGTAATGCAGAAGCTTGGTATTTGAAATTTATACATTTGTCAGGTATTTTGCAATTGGTGTTATTAACCCTATCAGGACTAGCAAATTATATGTGTACAGAATGTATGTAACATTATTTTAACTGTGTTTTAATAAACTCCAAGCATTGTTGAAGATATCTTGCTTTTATTGGCTTCCTCAATTGCTACTGAAGCTCAGTGGCTTACCTCCTCCAGTATCTATATGTGTAACTAAAGTAGGACAAAAAAATTTCCCATTTCTGTTGTTAATCTTTCTCAGCCGTATGATTACTACTGTAACACAAAAATGCTGGAGGAAATTCAAAGTTATTCATTTGATAAATAAAATGAAAGGGACATATTTGTCCTGAAAATTTCACAGTAATCATTATTTTAAAAGTTTCTTACAGTAAAAAGTATGATAGCAAACTGCACAGAAGAATAGCACCCCTGAGCTTTTCATGTTATGTAGAATTGAAAGGCTAGCTGAACAACTCCTCCCAGTGGTGTACAGATGAGGCTGGAGGTGATAAAACAATTAAAATGGAGGAGGAGGGGGGAAAAGTGAAATCAAAGCCTCTCAAATTCTGTAGGTCTGGAAGAAAAAAAAGTTTGTGTGTGTATAAAAGTTGATTGTTTTTTTTAGATAAATTTATGTCGCTTGGAATTTTATACGAATGGTAAAAAGTTGTTTGTAAAGTATTCCTGAATAAAATGAATATATGTATTGTGAAGAAAGAATGTAAGTGCAAGTTTTGTTAAAATGATCTGAATTTTATTTATATGGTGGAAAGAGAGTTTTAGACTGATTTTAACTTAGATATGGACTCACTGAAGGTAGGCCTCATCAGTAGTTTTATTTAGTGGGACTTTAATTTCGCGTTTGACATGTGTTTGCGAATATAGCGAAAATAGCCACTTAAACAGTATTTCTCTTAAGTTATGTGCAGACACATTAATTTGTATTTAGAATTTGCTAAATGGCATTCCTATCTCTGCACTTTTAGAAATGAGTCGCCCTGGAAAACATTCCAGACTGTTTCCTAATCTTATCCCCCACCCCTGTCTGTTGAGTTTAATACTGCATGAGATTTTTTTCTCGGTAAATTTCTCAACTATATTAAAATCCCATACATAGTGCAAAATGTCCATGCTGGGGTTAACCCGTCTTACCTAAAATCCAAATCCCATCTTGCTCTTATGGCTGCAAATGGTTTGGTGGGGAGTCAACTTGACTACTGTCATTTCTTGTTTAGGAGTCTCTCAGCTTTTGATTTTTGTAATCTGCAATGTGTTCAAAATAGTTTGGTTAGAATTGTTACCAACACCACAAAGTACTCACACATCACTCCTGTCAGGAAGACTTTCCATAGGTTGGCTATTGAACACTGTTCTATATTCAATACTTCCTTGCTGGTGTTCCTACACGGTGGTTGTCCACAAATTGACACCTTTTCTTAAGTCTCTACATAGTGTTTATAATACACGTAAAAGCCAAGCTGTGCTGTCATGGTGTGCTGCTTGAGGTTCCACACATTGCCACTTCAGAAAATAAGTCTACTAAGCATTTTTGCCTCAGTTTGGATTATGATGTTACAAAGGTTTAGAATGATTTGTCTGATGATGTACCTTTGGTCACTTCTCTCCACTCATTTAGAAAGAAGCTCCAAACGTATTTCTTTGCACAAGCATATCCACCATCATGTCTGTTTTTTTCCGGTTTTACTCCATGAGGCTGACCCCTGCTATGGTTTCAGGTTAACTAGTATCAGTTTCTTCTGTTTCTGTTATGGGTGCCTAGAGTATGTGTTTAGATGGAGATTAAGTGCTATCATAATACTATTACTAATAATACTATTAGCAAAGTAGTAGTAGTATCTGATGAAACCTTTTGGAGACTACTAAGACACAAATGACCCTGTACCAGATAAATATGCCTTATTTTAACTGATAAAAGTAACTGTTGTCTGTGGTTTTCAGCTGGGAGAGAACTGGATTTTGGTATAGCCTATGCCTTTATCTTAATCATGTCTAGAACTACTTCACAAAATTCTGTGCAGACATATTTAAGTATGTTTAAAGCTTGTTCCATTGACTGCCCCATAAATGGAAATCCTATCTTGTTAGTGAACATTTAGAAATGACATACCCGTACCCAGTAAATTGATCCATGCCCTCCCATTTACCCTTCCTGCTTGTTGGGTATCATCCGCGAGATATGTTTCAATCATTTTGAAAATCTGATACAATGTGCTAACATTGTCCCTGCTGTAGTGAAACGCTTCCTACCGAAATATGAATCCCAACTTATGAAACCTAATGGAGATTACTTAGACACAAAGTATGTTGAGCTAAAAAATGTGCCACAACAACTGAAATATGTATGGCTTATATGTAGCTTGTACAAAGTTTGGTTTTGGTCCAACTTGAATCCAATTAAATTTTGAGAGTGATCTGGTTCAAAATCTGGACACACTAGAAAATTTCATTGACAGACTGTGAGTGTTCTTCTTTTTGTTAACTCTTTAGTGTTATAGTGCCGTATGATATTCTATCAAGAGGATACTATTATCAGTTGATGATCTTCAGGTCATAGCTCCCAGGTCAAAGGTTAAAGCAACCAAGGTCGGTAGATGACAAAGGTGAAATGCTGTATGGGATTTTAACTCTTTCGGCGCGATTGGCGACTTCCGTTGACATATATAACAAGCGCAACGCTAACGTAAGTTTTAATCCATTCAGTGCGGATTTGTTTTTCGCAAGTAGCAAATGAGAAAATAGGATTTTTTTCATTGGCTGAGTCCTTGACCAATAAATGTATTATGTTTTCTTCGCTTTCTCATTGGCTGACGGCTATCCAATAGAATTTGAGTATTTGTTGATTGACAGGCTCTCTGCTGGAGATTGGAATAATGAATGTAAGTATGTCTAGGTTCATTGCCGAATGAGAAAATAGTACTAAATTCCTTGCCTCTTTTGCAGAATAATGTATTTTAGGCATTTTAAATAACTATGTGATGCAAACGAAATATTTACAGGTTATTTACACAAAGCAATGACGTATTCACCACGTCATTATCACGGTAAATAATTTTTTACGTCACAGCGATTATTGTCGACTTTCGCGCTTCATAGAATTGTTGACGAAAGGCGACTACCGCGTTTTATACGCATTTTACTACGTGAAACTTGTGACGAAAGAGTTAATTTACATGTTACAACAAGTTTATACAATGCTTAAAATTTTTAGAAATAATATGTGGGAAATTTTAAATTCCACTTCCTAAACAGGTGCATAAAAGACAATATACCCAAAAAGGGGTAATAAGAGATAATAATAAGAATAACAGTGACTACACAGCAGTAAGTGTCTCCAACTTGTGGGCTCGAGTTCATATTTAGGTGAATCATAAGGTTTGCATATCCCTAATAGGACAACATACTGGTTCAAGAACCCCACCCGGGGATAAGGGAGAACAAATGTTGAAAGCTCTGAGTGGAGCAATAAGACAACATAGAGGGGCCCCTACCAAGCTTGTATCCCCGAAAACTCAAAGGCCATATCAATCCAATGAAGGGGTTAGGGGATAGGGGGATAGGGGTCAAGACTGCTGAGGAAGCCCATAAGAGCGGGCTAATAATACCTAGTTGAGCCACTTACTAGGAATATCCAGAAATACATCAACCTATATCAGTCCCAGTGTACAACTCCCTGCCCTGGTACAGGGGTAGAGGCCAGGGTTGCTGAAAGTTTTGACCAAGTCACACTGTCCCCAGGTGGTCAGTCTGTGTCAGGTAAGCAAATTGTTCTGTGTAGAGGAGGGGTGGTGTTTAAAAAGTACAATAGATGGACCTCAATAACATAGTCAGAATGACCACATTTTGGCCACATGTTGACCAGTGTGGGCTACAATGAAGTGCGAATATTGGTGATTGGCTGAATCAAAAATAAACAAAATAAACAGAGGAATATAGATTACTTAAGTTTAGGTTAAGGTAGTGTCCAACTGACTGTACAGGTCTGTAACATGGCCGTGTCACCAAAAATTACACTATTACTGTTCAAGAGTTTTACACAGTCAGGCTGATGTTTTTTCCCATTACATGAACTACCTTTACCCTCAGAAAGAATCACATGTTTTGTCAGTTTCTTTTTGAAAATAGCAAGGCTTCAGTTTAAAATAGGGTGTCAACATTATCTTGGGAAAATAGAATAGTAGCATGGTACCAAATTCTTTCAAGTCACTGTCATATTAATGAAAGATGCTGAATCATAAGGACATTTGAAAAATGCTATAACTAAAACAGATTTTGAATAAGTGCATAAGTAAAAGTAAAGTAAAGTAAAAGTAGAATAAAGTTTTTCAGCAATATATAAATATAAAAGTAAAGTAAAAGTAGAATAAAGTTTTTCAGGAATATATAAATAAAACATCTCCAAAATATTGACAGCAGAGACACGTAATCAATGGTAATACAGTATATGTATACTACTTGCTGTGATAGCACTTGTACAAAACACTGAAGACCATGTTAAGCCAAATCAGCAATCCACTAAATCAATCATCATAGGAAGTAATCTCATGTGACATCCACCCTTACTCGACTCTACTGGCTACCTGTTAACGGCCTCCATATGTTTGAAACTCTTACATTGGTCTAGAAATTACTCCTCAGTGGCTGTCCCTAGCTATTTTGATAGGACCCATTTGGTGTCATTCAAAACTGCTCGAAACTTGTTTCATGTTTGGGCCCATATTTTTTTTAAAAATATTTAAAATTCCTCATGAGCTGAAATATACTAAAATACACACACTGAATTGATGAAGTGGAGATGGATGTCATAAACATACAAACATCTGTATAGTGCAAAATTGATGAATATTCTCTAATGTGCTGGAATCCCAAAAGGGAACAGTCCTTTAAGCCAACAAAGTCATAACTCAGTGCCCCCCCCCCCCACACTCCCTGGAGTCAAGCACTATGGTAGTCGGTAACAATCCCCCCGCCCCAGGAGAAGAAACACAGGGATGAGGACAAGCACTTATTTTGAATATACAGAAACATATGTAATATATAATGTGACGACTAATTATGATTACACACTCTAGCACTAATGTTCAGTTCTTCTGTATCTGGTGACAAGAATGATTGTTCTTGAACTTGTCTATCACACTTTTTGCCGGTAGGTGGACCATGTTTGTTCATACATTTGCTGCACAAATTTTTATTCTTTTCTTAGCCATTTTATAAGTTACAAACGTCACTGCAAAGAAATACACAGAAGAAGTTATCACTATCACGGCAAATTGACAAATCCACACTTGAAAAACTCCAAAGCAACTTATTCGACCTAGATGACAATACAAGGAGGCAAGGTTTAGACCATCTCTTTTAAGCCGGCCTTAAGGCCCGAACAAGCATGAGGTTGTCAAGATGTTGTGTTCAAAGTGAGAAGGTTTGCTCCAGAGTCGAGTGCACACTCAAAGTTGCAGTTTGTAAATATACATATAAACTAAAAATGTTCCGTTATACTGAACGGTAATCATAAAATAAGTCCATTTAAAATCCTCATAAAACTGTCCACAAAACATCAAATTCAAAAACACTTATTTCAAGACACATTGTTATCGTTCAATAACACATTTTAAGCTGATGAAGGTCTCTTTGAAACCCCCTTTGCTGTGATGCTTACCCAATAACATTAAAGTGCAGGGAAGTAGCCAGGGTCATGACCTGACCTTTAACCTCGGTGTAGTTACATTAATGGCCATCAGGGCTTAAGGTAGCTATTAATCCTCCTGGGGCAGAGGACTGACAGGCGTGATGCCTTACATCACTAATGAGTCCATCATGTAAAATGGCGTGATTTATCATGTCCAAAGCTGCAGAAAGATGTTAGAGTAACAAACCTTCCCTCAAACCACAGATGTGGATATGTGATTTTTAATCTTGAGCAGTGTTGTCTTAATTGAATAAAACTCATGGATACTGACTGCAATTAGAAATTAGAGATCTTCTTTTGACTAATGAAGTCATTTAACCGCTTAGCCACAACTTTCTCAATATTAGTGCTTGGCAGATTGTGCTTCAACAAGTACCGTTTAAAAGTGAGATTTCTATCTGGAATCATATGAATGAGGCCCTTAAAGGGGAATGTTTTCAACCTGGGGTGAAAATCGCAAAGTTATTCATTTGATAAATAAAATGAAAGGGACATACTTGTCCTGAAAATTTCACAGTAATCATTATTTTAAAAGTTTTTTACAGTAAAAAGTATGGTAGCAAACTGCACAGAAGAATAGCACCCCTGAGCCTTTCATGTTATGTAGAATTAAAAGGCTAGCTGAACAACTCCTCCCAGTGGTGTACAGATGAGGCTGGAGGTGATAAAACAATTAAAATGGAGGAGGAGGGGGGAAAGTCAAATCAAAGCCTCTCAAAATCTGTAGGTCTGGAAGAAAAAAAAGTTTGTGTGTGTATAAAAGTTGATTGTTTTTTTAGATAAATTTATGTCGCTTGGAATTTTATACGAATGGTAAAAAGTTGTTTGTAAAGTATTCCTGAATAAAATGAATATATGTATTGTGAAGAAAGAATGTAAGTGCAAGTTTTGTTAAAATGATCTGAATTTTATTTATATGGTGGAAAGAGAGTTTTAGACTGATTTTAACTTAGATATGGACTCACTGAAGGTAGGCCTCATCAGTAGTTTTATTTAGCGGGACTTTAATTTCGCGTTTGACATGTGTTTGCGAATATAGCGAAAATTAATTCCACGCGAAAATAGCCAATTAAACAGTATTTCTCTTAAGTTATGTGCAGACACATTAATTTGCATTTAGAATTTGCTAAATGGCATTCCTATCTCTGCACTTTTAGAAATGAGTCGCCCTGGAAAACATTCCAGACTGTTTCCTAATCTTATCCCCCACCCCTGTCTGTTGAGTTTAATACTGCATGAGATTTTTTTCTCGGTAAATTTCTCAACTATATTAAAATCCCATACATAGTGCAAAATGTCCATGCTGGGGTTAACCCGTCTTACCTAAAATCCAAATCCCATCTTGCTCTTATGGCTGCAAATGCTTTGGTGGGGAGTCAACTTGACTACTGTCATTTCTTGTTTAGGAGTCTCTCAGCTTTTGATTTTTGTAATCTGCAATGTGTTCAAAATAGTTTGGTTAGAATTGTTACCAACACCACAAAGTACTCACACATCACTCCTGTCAGGAAGACTTTCCATAGGTTGGCTATTGAACACTGTTCTATATTCAATACTTCCTTGCTGGTGTTCCTACACGGTGGTTGTCCACAAATTGACACCTTTTCTTAAGTCTCTACATAGTGTTTATAATACACGTAAAAGCCAAGCTGTGCTGTCATGGTGTGCTGCTTGAGGTTCCACACATTGCCACTTCAGAAAATAAGTCTACTAAGCATTTTTGCCTCAGTTTGGATTATGATGTTACAAAGGTTTAGAATGATTTGTCTGATGATGTACCTTTGGTCACTTCTCTCCACTCATTTAGAAAGAAGCTCCAAACGTATTTCTTTGCACAAGCATATCCACCATCATGTCTGTTTTTTTCCGGTTTTACTCCATGAGGCTGACCCCTGCTATGGTTTCAGGTTAACTAGTATCAGTTTCTTCTGTTTCTGTTATGGGTGCCTAGAGTATGTGTTTAGATGGAGATTAAGTGCTATCATAATACTATTACTAATAATACTATTAGCAAAGTAGTAGTAGTATCTGATGAAACCTTTTGGAGACTACTAAGACACAAATGACCCTGTACCAGATAAATATGCCTTATTTTAACTGATAAAAGTAACTGTTGTCTGTGGTTTTCAGCTGGGAGAGAACTGGATTTTGGTATAGCCTATGCCTTTATCTTAATCATGTCTAGAACTACTTCACAAAATTCTGTGCAGACATATTTAAGCATGTTTGAAGCTTGTTCCATTGACTGCCCCATAAATGGAAATCCTATCTTGTTAGTGAACATTTAGAAATGACATACCCAGTAAACTGATCCACGCCCTCCCATTTACCCTTCCTGCTTGTTGGGTATCATCCGCGAGATATTTTTCAATCATTTTGAAAATCTGATACAATGTGCTAACATTGTCCCTGCTGCAGTGAAACGCTTCCTACCGAAATATGAATCCCAACTTATGAGACCTAATGGAGATTACTTAGACACAAAGTATGTTGAGCTAAAAAATGTGCCACAACAACTGAAATATGTATGGCTTATATGTAGCTTGTACAAAGTTTGGTTTTGGTCCAACTTGAATCCCATTAAATTTTGAGAGTGATCTGGTTCAAAATCTGGACACACTAGAAAATTTCATTGACAGACTGTGAGTGTTCTTGTTTTTGTTAACTCTTTAGTGTTATAGTGCCGTATGATATTCTATCAAGAGGATACTATTATCAGTTGATGATCTTCAGGTCATAGCTCCCAAAGGTGAAATGCTGTATGTTAATTTACATGTTACAACAAGATTATACAATGCTTAAAATTTTTAGAAATAATATGTGGGAAATTTTAAATTCCACTTCCTAAACAGGTGCATAAAAGACAATATACCCAAAAAGGGGTAATAAGAGAAAATAATAAGAATAACAGTGACTACACAGCAGTAAGTGTCTCCAAATTGTGGGCTCGAGTTCATATTTAGGTCAATGCATGAAGGAGAATCATAAGGTTCGCCTATCCCTAATAGGACAACATACTGGTTCAAGAACCCCACCCGGGGATAAGGGAGGACAAATGTTGAAGGCATATGGTCTGTATACCACTCTGAGTGGAGCAATAAGACAACATAGAGGGGCCCCTACCAAGCTTGTGTCCCCGAAAACTCAAAGGCCATATCAATCCAATGAAGGGGTTAGGGGATAGGGGGATAGGGGTCAAGACTGCTGAGGAAGCCCATAAGGGTGGGCTAATAATACCTAGTTGAGCCACTTACTAGGAATATCCAGAAATACATCAACCTATATCAGTCCCAGTGTACAACTCCTTACCCTGGTACAGGGGTAGAGGCCAGGGTTGCTGAAAGTTGTGACCAAGTCACACTGTCCCCAGGTGGTCAGTCTGTGTCAGGTGTGGGCAAATTGTTCTGTGTAGAGGAGGGATGGAGGTTTAAAAAGTACAATAGATGGACCTCAATAACATAGTCAGAATGACCACATTTTGGCCACATGTTGACCAGTGTGGGCTACAATGAAGTGCAAATATTGGTGATTGGCTGAATCAATAATAAACAAAATAAACAGAGGAATATAGAATACTTACGTTTAGGTTAAGGTAGTGTCCAACTGACTGTACAGGTCTGTAACATGGCCGTGTAGCCAAAAATTACACTATTACTGTTCAAGAGTTTTACACAGTCAGGCTGATGTTTTTTTCCCGTTACATGAACTACCTTTACCCTCAGAAAGAATCACATGTTTTGTCAGTTTCTTTTTGAAAATAGCAAGGCTTCAGTTTAAAATAGGGTGTCAACATTATCTTGGAAAAATAAAATAGTAGCATGGTACCAAATTCTTTCAAGTCACTGTCATATTAATGAAAGATGCTGAATCATAAGGACATTTGAAAAATGTTATAACTAAAACAGATTTTGAATGAGTGCATAAGTAAAAGTAAAGTAAAGTAAAAGTAGAATAAAGTTTTTTCAGGAATATATAAATAAAACATCTTCAAAATATTGACAGCAGAGACACGTAATCAATGGTAATACAGTATATGTATACTACTTGCTGTGATAGCACTTGTACAAAACACTGAAGACCATGTTAAGCCAAATCAGCAATCCACTAAATGAATCATCATAGGAAGTAATCTCATGTGACATCCACCCTTACTCGACTCTACTGGCTACCTGTTAATGGCCTCCATATGTTTGAAACTCTTACATTGGTCTAGAAATTACTCCTCAGTGGCTGTCCCTAGCTATTTTGATAGGACCCATTTGGTGTCATTCAAAACTGCTCGAAACTTGTTTCATGTTTGGGCCCATATTTTTTTTAAAAATATTTAAAATTCCTCATGAGCTGAAATATACTAAAATACACACACTGAATTGATGAAGTGGAGATGGATGTCATAAACATACAAACATCTGTATAGTGCAAAATTGATGAATATTCTCTAATGTGCTGGAATCCCAAAAGGGAACAGTACTTTAAGCCAACAAAGTCATAACTCAGTGCCCCCCCACCCGAGTCAAACACTATGGTAGTCGGTAACAATTCCCCCGCCCCAGGAGAAGAAACACAGGGATGAGGACAAGCACTTATTTTGAATATACAGAAACATATGTAATATATAATGTGACTACTAATTATGATTACACACTCTAGCACTAATGTTCAGTTCTTCTGTATCTGGTGACAAGAATGATTGTTCTTGAACTTGTCTATCGCACCTTTTCCGGTAGGTGGACCTTGTTTGTTTATACATTTGCTGCACAAATTTTTATTCTTTTCTTAGCCAGTTTATAAGTTACAAACGTCACTGCAAAGAAATATACAGAAGACGTTATCACTATCACGGCAAATTGATAAATCCACACTTGAAAAAGTCGAAAGCAACTTATTCGACCTAGATGGCAATACAAGGAGGCAAGGTTTAGACCATCTCTTTTAAGCCGGCCTTAAGGCCCGAACAAGCATGAGGTTGTCAAGATGTTGTGTTCAAAGTGAGAAGGTTTGCTCCAGAGTCGAGTGCACACTCAAAGTTGCAGTTTGTACATATACATATAAACTAAAAATGTTCCGTTATGTTGAATGGTAATCATAAAATAAGTCCATTTAAAATCCTCATAAAACTGTCCACAAAACACCAAATTCAAAAACACTTATTTCAAGACACATTGTTATCGTTCAATAACACAATTTAAGGTGATGATGGTCTCTTTGAACCCCCTTTGCTGTGATGCTTACCCAATAACACTAAAGTGCAGGGAAGTAGCCAGGATCATGACCTGACCTTTAACCTCGGTGTAGTTACATTAATGGCCATCAGGGCTTAAGGTAGCTATTAATCCTCCTGGGGCAGAGGACTGACAGGCGTGATGCCTAACATCACTAATGAGTCCATCATGTAAAATGGCGTGATTTATCAGGGTCCAAAGCTGCAGAAAGATGTTAGAGTAACAAACCTTCCCTCAAACCACAGATGTGGATATGTGATTTTTAATCTTGAGCAGTGTTGTCTTAATTGAATGAAACTCATGGATACTGACTGCAATTCGAAATTAGAGATCCCCTTTTGACTAATGAAGTCATTTAACCGCTTTCTCAATATTAGTGCTTGGCAGATTGTGCTTCAACAAGTACCGTTCAGAAGTGAGATTTCTATCTGGAATCATATGAATGAGGCCCTTAAAGGGGAATGTTTTTATCCTGGGGTGAAAATCGCATTACATTTCACTCCTGACAGATTTATATGTGTTATCTAGAAGAATAAACAAACTCAACTCAGTGCCGAGGTGTTGCATATCATCTACCTGACAGTGAAATCCTCTGTAAAGCTTTACATTCAAAGTAGTGTTACAGCTTTGATATGTATATCTAAAAATTGACACTTGCCATGTATATGGTAAGATGTTTACTTTAGCATCACATCTTTGACCTCTCGACTTTGGGCTTTAATGGGGCTGTCTCACCTTGGTGAGCCGACCATCAACCTCCTTCACGATTGGAAAAAATATTGCATGATCAATCGGTGCAGTTTGAGATAGGTTTAAAGATCTCATCCCAATAAAGCATAGATTACCACAGATAGGTTCCTGAATAGTGTACGGTCGACTTAAAATGAAAAAGATAGGTTTAAGATCCCTGTAAGATGGAAAAGATTGCTTTGCAATTGCAAAGATTGTTTTAAGAGCTAAGATCTACCACCTAAAGGGGTCATTTACAGGGTCGTAAACCTATGGCAAAGCATTGTCGCCAAGGTGGAGAATCCCTAAAAGCAGAAATCAATTAAAGTGTGACCAAGCCAGTAAAATCTTGACTGTATCCCAACAGTAGCTTTTTAATTACTGACATTATATTAGGCCACCTTTGTCTGTTTAACAGAAGCTGACATAAAAATAATTCAAAGTCTAGTTACAAAGGGCAGCTAATGTAAAAAGATCTTTGTAAGAAGTATGTTGATTAATCATGTACTATTTCTTTTGTATTGTTAATAAATTAGTACATGTAAGTAATTATTTTGCTTTCTTAAATTCTTTGGGTTTTTTGGGGGAGCGAGGGGGGAGGGGGGTTGACAGAGACTGTTTTACTGTAGTACAATGAAATAATTGATTTATTATTTCTTTCAGGTTCGGTGTACAAAAGAATACAACAATTATAATTGATGAAAAAAAGTTTATTTTTCATTGCTTTTGCATCAGCAACTGTTACAACAGACATCATACACACCCATCTTCAACCTTTTCACTGCCATCAAAGGTATTGTTTCAGAGTAATAATAGAGCCCAAGTTTTGACTGAGCTTTTTCAATGTATTACAGATGCTTATCCCACATACACGCTCAAGTGTATATATTTGAAGCCAATAGTAAATCAAGCCACAGAACACACATTGGAAAGTCCTTGCTATGTGAGTATAGAATGTATTGTCAATGATGTAAAATTTCAAATAATACTGTAAACTTTAAAATAACACTGTGAAGCTATACCATTTTAAAACTTAACTGGTAATCTATATTTAAAGGGCAATGTATATTTAGCAATTTTTGTGTAAAATATATTCTGATCATAAACTACACTTTTTCTATCAATATTTTGCTATAACTTAATTCATGTAGATTTGTTTACTAACGGTTGGGCCGAGGACTATGTTGCCTTTTTCTGATACCTTTGGGACTGTGTTTAAACATGTTTAACATATAAAATGGCCTATCTAATATGACCTTATCAGATTAAAAGGATCCAACCCCCCCCCCCCCCCGCCCCCCAAATGCGATGCATTAAGACATATGCTCCTAGTAGAAAGGTCATTCTAAAGAATGGCATGCTTAATAGTGTATTGAAGTTCTTCACCGACATTCGAACGAATATGATAGTTTGGTATTTCAGTGGGTTTTTTCCCACAAACTTGTGTCTACTGATTATTAATATCACTCTTTCCACTCCGATTGTACATACCCTAAGACGTCAGATATTTATAACTTAACAAGAGCACTATCAGAGCACATATCTCCACAAAGGTCCGTAAAATAAAGACATAGCAGAATGGCTGTCACACATACTGAAGTTCAATTCTAAATCTAATTGGACTTTTATAGAGTTAAATCTCCCTTTACAAAGATGACCCTTAGGTAAAAAAGAACCAAAAACAGTAAACCAATTTCAGAATCCAGTTACAGAAAATAGGTCAGCATCACAAAGATTGCCAGGAAGAGGAAACATCACCTCAATATACCTGGTCATTTCTTTTGCATACAACTTCATTCAAAAAGACAGAGAATTGGGTAAAAGTTAAAGAAAGTTGAAAAAATAAGTTTTTATATTCAAAGGTGCTACTCGTGGCACTAATAGCATTATTTCCTCAAATTTTAAATGTAGCCTTATTCTACTTTGAATTTTAATCTGTGACTTAGTAAATTCAATATTTATGTATAATTAATTAGCTTATTGATACTAGTTAATTCCATGATGATATACTGCAGTAACTTCCCGATACTATTTAGCCAAAAACAAAAATTCTACTTCTAATAGAAAGGCCACAGTTATGCAGTGGTTTCAGTCAGAGTGTTGCCAATTTCCTCAATGTACCAATATTTCAACCTACAATTCACAAGTCCACTAAGTAGTTTGGCTTCAGTTTCGCCTTTGATGCTCCCACTGTTTCGAATTCACTTCCTGAAGACATCCGTGCATCACCCACTATTGCCTCCTTTAGAAAGAAGCTCAAAACCTATCTCTATGCAAAGGCATATCCTCCTTAGCTCATTTTCTCTTATGACTTCTCCGTGGTGCCGACCTGTTTCTCCCCTGGACTTTGAATTATGCATATTGCTATTGTCTTGTTGCACCTTAGAGTCCACTACACAGTGGAGATTAAGCACTATAAAAGTCAAATTAGAATTAGAATTTTCTCTACCCACAAAACTACCCATCATGATATGAACAGTACAGTTTTGAAAGCTACATAAAACCACAAATAAATCAATCTAGTTCTAATACCTAATTTTTATACCACTTTATCTTAATCTAAACACAGACTCTAGGTGCATGATACAGAAAAAGCAGAAATCCATTGTCATAAACAGAGACATATCGGAAGTCAGTCCCATAGAGAAAGAACAAACAGGTGATAGAAACTTGGGTGGGTACGCTTTTACAGAGATAGGTTTTCAACTTCTTTCTAAAATCAGGAGAGAAAAATGGCTGAAAGTACATCTTCCGGGAAATCATTCCAAATTCCTGGAGCATCATCAAGCTGAGGCCGAAATGCTTGGTTTAAAGTTCAAAGTTCAGGATCTAACGTAACATGCAACAGCCAGGGTCATATTGGGACAGGTCCACAGCATTGCCACACAGTAGAAGCCACACAGAGGTGACATCCTGTCATTAGATGCCAAACTTACTAACCAATAGAACACAAAATACTTGGTAGACTTATATATTGATGAGGCAAAGTATAGGACCTCGAGCAACACACCATCTGATTGTCATGTTATTAATATTGTACACACTATTTCTAGGTTTAAGAAAAGGCTCACTATATTTAGGCTAACTACTTTGTAGCAACTTTTTCACCAAATTGTCGTAAAGAAGACATTTTAATGACATAAGACTTTGTCATGTATGTTTGTAGTTCACCTACAGTTCTGGAATATTCACTTAGCTCGAAAGAACCATGAAAGGATTCTTGGTTGTCTTGTTCATTTGTGGCACCCTGATGTATTCAGGTAATGCTGCATTCACACTTTTTGTACAATATTTCTGTCAACTGTTGAGATATAACTAAGTGTAATGTACTTCAAAATCAAGGCCACTGCCTCAGATATTCTAATTCTGTAGCAGGTGGCAGGTAAGTCTCTGAGCCCCTAAGGAAATGACTATAATGCTATTTCATCTGTATACAAAAGATGTTTTCCAAAAAAGACATTATTTCAAAATTGAAATGGAAACTGCATCACCAACATAGGTTATCACTGTACTTATACATAAGCTATAGTTCCGCATCAAAGGGTATTCTAGATGACGATGATATATATATATTTCATCGTAGAAAGTCCAATCTGGTAGAATTTCAGATTCTACTGGTAGAAAGTCCAATTGGACTTTTTTCCAAGAAAAACTTTCTAAAGGTAGAAAGTCCAATCTAAAAAAATTGGGTATTTCCCTAGGGTCCGAAATCTGATAATGCTGCTGCAGAAGCATAGGTGTTAATTGCTGAACTAAATATAATGCAGGGAGTGACTACTGTCAACATTTAATTTGATAAAGCTGTAGGTTTGTACAACACTTGTTATAGGATAGTTATCCCTCACATCAGTAATGTCTGTATTACAGATTTCCTTTGAAAAATGGTGATTGGATTTGATGCTGATGGTAAAATTCTAGAAATAGACTGGAATTTGAGTTACAGTCTGTGTTACAGTAAAATGTCTTCTTTAATATGCCTTTTCTTCATTTCTGAAAGCTGCACCTGACAGATTTGTATGAATAGAAATCCCACTTTTTTGTTTCATTTGGACTTTCTTTCAAGTTTATATTGAGTTTCTACAAAGATTACATTCTGGTAGACAGAGCAATACCTTAATCTCTGAGATTTGAATATCTATCAAGATTATTAGATTTCGGACCCCAGGGCAATACCCAAATTCCCAGATTGGACTTTCTACCAAGTTTATCTTGGTGGAAAGTCCAGTTGGACTTTCTACTGGTAGAAACTCTAATTGGACTTTCTGCTGGTAGAATTTGAAGACATTTCTGTGCATACTGCTGCTATGTTCAGGTGAAATTATCTCCTCCCATTCATTTGTTCAGTGTCGATGTGGTCACATATACTTCACAACTAGACAAAAAACATCATTTTTTTAAATGTGATTATGACCTCATCATTATCACTTTGTGATTTGCCTTTCATGGTATAATTGTGTGACTTATATTTAACCATAGAACCTATGCTTTGAACTCTATAGAAGCTCTGGACTATTAAAACTCACTTTATATTCTCTATATTACCTAATACCATGTATATTTTTTCCTTAAATTAAGCTTTAAATACAAGTATTTACTGAAATTTTCAGTAAATATGCATATTTACTGATTTGGTCAGTAAATACGCATATTTACTGATTTATTACCTGTGTTATTTCACAAATTTACTGGTTTAAGTTTCAATAAATATGTGAAATGAAACTTTCATGTTCAATGGTTGTTAGTATGTAATATTGAACTGTAAACCAACATAAACATTAAATTACAACATTTTATTTCATTATGATGACTGTTAAGATGATACTAAGCATGCTTCATTTTACAGCACATTAGATGCCAATATTATGTTACAAATAACACTAGACTTTTTAATGTTTATGTTTACCAACTATGTGCTTCCTGTATATGTTTCATTTAAACTTATACTATATTTAATCCCACAGCTACTATTCAAATTTTAACAATTTTTATGTGACTGATACATAAAAAGTGTACTTTATTGGAAATAAATAAAAGTTTAGAAATTAATTTACATTTGAGTTTTAATATTTTAGCATATTTTAACTATACTTTCACTCAACAGAAATTAAATTTTACATTGTCATTTGAAAAAATAAATGATTTAGACCCAAACAATCTGAATGTATTGTTTAAGAATCTAATCTTAATATACTTTCAGTTAGTGGTTTCCTTCAATCAAAGCTTAATATTTTGCTATTTTCTGGTAGACATAGAAGCGTGAATCAGTTTATGGGTCTAAGTTTGGTGAATTTTTTACTTTGAACCTGAATAACACAAAGAGTATTTCATATATTTTCAATGTTAATACCTCAAATAATAGGTGTGTTATCCGTTTATTACTGTGCCAAATATTAATTCCCCAATATTTATGCAAATATTAAAAATATTACTTTTTCTGTCTCTAATTGACCAAAACCCTTGAATCAGTTTTTGGGTCTATTTGGAAAAAAAAATGTCACACTTGACTGAACCCCCAGCTGTTTCAAGTTCACTATATATAGACTGTAACACAAGGACACTGACCAAATTTTGAGCCTATTTTGGCAAGTATTTTGTGTAGTGGTGTGTCTTCAAGTACTTCAATTATAAAAAAATTGTGTGTTGGCTATATAATTACAAATATAAACATATATTTATGTTTGGGTGTTTTATTAGAACATTTTTATTTTTCTGTTCATCACTTTTAATAAAGTTTAACAGTCTGTCGAAATAGACAACATTACATACAGAAATTGCATTGTAAGCTATAGTAATGTGCAAGACAAATAAGTAAGAGGGATTAAATGTATGCAAAATATCAAAACAAAGCAATATCAAATCATTAATTGGTAAACTAAAAGTTGTGAAGCTTTAAAATTTATTAATTGAAGTATTGTTGTCAATGCAAATAACAGTTAGGTAAAATTATCTATAACCAGAGTACTTGGGAGAGTGCATACCTCTGCCAATGCATGTAATAATAAGTAAATAAATAAATCTAAGTTATTTTTTTTGTATCCGGATGATAATCCAGATCACTCTAAAAGTTTAACAGGATCTAAGGTGGACACATCTTCTGATTTCTTTTTAGGAAGATCCAACTAGTAGTATTTACAATATCCTGCTAATGACAAGCAAACAAAGAGACAAGCTGACAGATATAAAAATATTTATTTGGGTTTTTACGTCGCTTTCAACACTGTAGCATTGGTCATATCACGACGAGTAGTTGGAAGGGAAGAGGAAACAAGTACATATAATTGGTCAAGCTTCTGTACTGTAAACTGCTGGCCAACGGCAAGCCACTTACGTGCTCGAAGTCCGGCCAGGATTCGAACTCTGATCTCAGAGGTGGGACGCAAGTGTGTTAACACTGTCCCTCCATGGCCCCCATTATAAAAATGATACCTCCTTGGTGGAGGTAATAATCAGTTGCAGCTCTCTATATATCATTGTCATGAGAGAAATATGTTTGAAATATTTCTGTAGAAAACATTTTGACAGAGTCAAGGTCAAAGGTCAGACTAAGGTCACAGTATGACGTTGCACATCTATAACCCCTAACCTATACCCCTATCAAGTGTCAACATCCTTGGTAACATCTAACAGATTCTGAGATACAGGCCAGACAAGATATTTGCCTCTGCCCACCTGCCCACCCATCCATTCACATGTCAATACAGCTAGTTGCCATGGGAAAAACAATACCTGCATTTGGATAATTTGAACCTAGTGGTTAGCAAGTTTGGCATCTAATCATAGGCTGTCACCTCTGTGGGTTCGAGTCCCACAAGTGGCAATTCTGAGGACCTGTCCCAATATGACCCTGGCTGTTGAAAGGGACATAAAATCCCAACTTTGACCTTTGGATAATTTGAAATCATGATTTGGTCAGTCCTAAGTGACCACAGATAACAGTACATATGTAAATCTCTGAAGTGATAAGTCAAGTATAACATTTTCTTCCAAAATAGACCCATACATTGATCACAGGGTTTTCAGCAAAAAGAAACAAAAAGACAATGTGTTTAATATTTCTGCAAATATTTCGAAAATGATATTTGGTACAATGATAAAGGGATAACATCTGAACTATCACCATGAAAACAAATGAAATACTGGATGTGTTATTAAGTTTTGAACTAAAAAGATACCAAAATTAAACCCATGAACTGATCATTACTTCCACCAAAAAACACTTCATATTCTAGAAATATAAACATGCAGACACAACACTTCACATTTGAAATTAGTAAAACAGCCTCATTATTTGATTACTGACCACATATAATAATGCCATATATGGTACACTTCATATAGTTGAAGTATTCAGTCAGTGTTTACCTTTTTTTCAAAATAGACCCAAAAACTGATTCTAGGGTTTTGGTCAATTAGAGATAGAAAAAGTAGTATTTTAAATATTTGCATAAATATTAGGGGATGAATATTTGGCACAGTAATAAAGGGATAACACACCTATTATTTGAGGTATTAACATTTAAAATATATGAAATACTCTTTGTGTTATTCAGGTTCAAAGTAAAAAATTCACCAAAATTAGACCCATAAACTGATTAACGCTTCTATGACTTTAATGTAGATACTGGCTACTTGATCAAAGAATTGTTGTTAGAAACAATAAAAAGACCAGTTAGCTCCTAAACGGATTTCATTAAAGGCCTCTCAAAGGGACTTTTAAGGCATCTGTGGTAATGGTGTGGTTTCCTCTATCAAAGTTGGGGTTTTACGTCCCGTTCAACAGCCAGGGTCATATTGGGACAAGTCCTCAGAATTGCCACTTGAGGGACTCGAACCCACAGAGGTGACAGCCTATGATTAGATGCCAAACTTGCTAACCACTAGGCCACTGAGGACCTGTTTCCTCTATCAAAGGAACAACATTAAAGCTAGACTTATTAACCCTGATTATGCATCTACATTTTATTGGTGACCTTTAGGAACTTAAGCAAAACAGTCAAACTATTGCATAAAAATTACATTGTTAAAACTGCAGATGAATTTAGTTCTTGAAAAGGACTTATGTTTTAATGTTATTACATTGGTTGTTGTTCCTTATACAAAAAGTATCATAACTTGACAAATATATGGTCTTAATCATTATATTAAATGCATCAACTTGAATATTTGTATTGAAGTCCATTTTAAATGCAAGCTCATGGTTTAAGTTTGTATCACATGTGACTGCTTTTGAAATTATAAAGTGATACAAAATATTTATCACAGGGCTAGATTGTAAACAAGTATCAAACTTTGAAAATGATGAACCCATTTAAAGTTTTAATATATACAATGGATTAAGTGGAATATATGACTTTTTAATGTTATTCATATAACGCAGTATATCGTATATTTCACTAAGAGAAAAAAGCAAATATTAGCAATCCAAATGAATTGTATAAAAACAAGGTACCTTTACAAAAGAAATTGTGTTTTTTTCCAGTGGGAGCTTCAATGGTCTGCAATTGTCCTCGCCCATGTTTATGTTCACTCTGTGTTGATTGCACTAATCCTTGTATTGGTGCTTCCACGCCATCAACTTGTCCATTATTTGCCATATGCAGGTAAGTAAAGTATACTGGACCCGTATCCATTAAACCTCCTTTATGGCAAGGAACCTTTAAAAAGTAAGGATTTCCTCTATGTCTTACTCCTTTGTTTTGGTATTGATTAAACTTCCCCCAAAGAAAGGAGCCTAACTTTCTTTCCTTGAATTTCAAGGAAACCTTAACAATCTAGGAAATCTTTAACTTTCAAGGAAATCTTTAATTATGATATCACAAACCTTTCTTTACTGAGGAAGCCTTCTTTTTGTTCCCTTAACTTTCAAGGTTAGTGTGTGACTACCTTCATGATAAAGGGGAACTTTGGTGGTTTGACTTTTGAGTAAACATTGAGGTAATTGGTGAACTGTTATGATATTTGCCAAAAAATAATGAAAAAACGTTCTTGCACCTTTAACTCCATCTCATATAATTTATATCAATATACTTCTTTCCTTGAAACTTATGGGATATTTAGTTGACATGTCATAAAACCCAATGAAAATGCATTTGATGTGTGTGTCACAATATCTGTAAAGTGGCTATAACCACAATGTGGTATGCAATGCAAATATCTATAAAAGTTAGGTATGCATTTCTTCAAATATAAAATATCACCTTAAATGGCAATAGTAAACACATCTGGGAAAGGAGCCTTTGTGAACAAAGTTTTTTAACCAATCAGATGACTGGACTCCTTTAATAAATGATCCTTTATTTAAGGTCTCCTTTGGTAAGGAAACCACAAGGGAGGATTATTGAAATGCCATTTTAAAGATCACCTTACCAAAGGAGATTTTTCGACCTCCTTTAATAAAGGGACCTTAAAAATAAAGGAGGTTTTAGCGAATACGGGCCAAGGTGTTTATGTTGTAAATCTAAGCTGCTTTCTGATCTCCTGGGCCGGGATTCACAAAAGGTCTTAAGCAAAAAATTGTCATAACTTTGAGAGAAAAGTCTTAACCGTGCAAAAATTTTGTCATAAAGTTAAGACTTTTTTTTGCTTAGACAAAATGGGATTCACAAAAGGTCTTAGACAAAAATTTGTCTTAGATTTTGTCATAACTTTTAACCACTGCAGGGCAGACTTAAGACAATTTTAAAATATTCCATTGCATGTATTTACATTTTACCTTTTGCTATGCCAATAAAAGATATACTATGGGGATCTATACTTCCTATGAAAGTAATTTCTGTGGATTGTAATAAAAATTTACATCATTTAATCACCTATAAATTTTCGCATTTTACCTTCTTGTTGTAAAAATAATGTCATAAAAATGGCTGACTCACAATAAAACACAAATACTACTATTTTTACATAATTTTACAAAGAAAAAGTAACAAATCTGTTTTATAATTTTTAAGAGCATGTTTGGTGTATTTATTGATGAAAAATATTTTTGTTTTACTAAGATTAGTTAATTTGAATTCAAAATAGTTAAGACTTTTTGCACAAATTTTGTCTCAGCTAAGATTTTGCTAAGCACTTTTTGTGAATCCCAATTTAAGAGAAATCTTAGCTAAGACAAAAGCCATAACTTTAAGATTTATCTAAGCAAAAAAATTGCCTAAACTTAAGACCTTTTGTGAATCCCGGCCCTGCTTTATAATTTTGAACATACCTAATAATGGTGCAGAATAGTTTAATTCTTTGCATTCAATCTGGTTGACATAAGACTATTAATTAAGCTGTATGTTGATCACTCACAGGCCAAGTATAATTCATACAGTCACACCTTTAAAAAAGACTATATGCATTTTTCTGTGGCATTTGTTAATAACCTGCACATGCGTCCAAATCATCAAAACTTCTTTCGGATGCACATAACAAAGGCACACGGGTACTGAGGGTGCAGAAATCATTGCCGTGGATTATGAAATCGGAAACAGTATACCTTTGAAAGGTCACAGGCAAAACTGCTAAAAGTGACATAAATAATCAGATGCATTGTAATCTTCAACTTTTGTAAAAACTATTTTGCGTCTGAGACGGGTTATGGCGGTGTTCCACTACAGCTGACCATTGCCGACTCTAGGATCAGTTTATTTCAGGCTTCACTCAATTTCTGTAATCATTTTTGAACTATTTCATACAGAATATTTTAGTGGTGTGATGAATCGATAAAAAATACAAGTGAAACCTGAGCATGCCCAGATGAAGAAAAACATACTCACTCATATATTTCTTTTTATTAACAGACCGGACTACTGTGGTGGATGTGTTGCCAAATGGTTTGTCAATGTAGGTGGTACGTGGATACAGTGTGGTTAAAAGTGTGGTCTTCATGTTGGGTGGTCCCCAGTTACTTTATGGAAGAAACACTTGTATTGAAGAAAAGTTTAATAAACTACAATAGTGAAGCATTATTTCTTGTGTTTTATGTTACCGCCCTGTCCTTATGTGTTGAAATGTTAGAAGCAGACCTGACTAGGGGGAGACTAGGAAACATCTAGGGGGAGACTAGGAAAGTCTTATCTATGTTTATTTCACAAATCATCAAACACACACCAGCTACAACTTGGACTCTTAAGAAGAACTAAAATTAAAGTGCAAGAACACCTCAGTGTTATTCTGCACCAATAAAATCAATAAATACTTTAACTAAATAATACATACAACATGATCACATATACAAGAAAAAACAAAAAAATCTCATGACTAGATATACAGATTAAAATTTTAAAAAGACATTAAACAATATTGAAATAGAATATATGCAGTAAAAGAATGACAAAATAAGAGCCTAACAAATAACTAGAATATACAACAACAAACTGTACAGAAGCAATAAAACAGGTACAAGCCATAAATAAAGTAAAATAAACAAAACAATAAAATCCAGCCTTAGTATTGCATTGTGATAGTTATATCTCCTCAACTTAGTCGCCTCTTACGACATGCAGGAGGACACGTTGGGGCCTATTCTACTTCCCCATACACACAAGGGGACTCCAAGCTCTATAAAACAGTGCCTCCAATTTGCTTGTCATACTAATCCTTTTGGTCTGCCTGGCTATGTTTCATAGAGGACTCAGCTAAATTATAAGCCTGTTTCAGTTCATGACGACCAAGAGAAAGATCCACTGTTATTCTAGGATGGGACCCAGAAGTAATAGGGTGAAAACTCATATGCATGGACAAGATATCCAACATAACTTTTTCCAGTCAGCCTTCTTCTTTGGAGCCAAAGTATTAAATATATTGAGAAGAGTGGACTAAAACCTTTTTGCAATCCCATTTTCCATAGGGTGATAAGGGGTTCTATGGCTGTTATTGATATTTGGAATCTAAAACAGTTCAGTGATCAATTTACTCTAAAAGTTTTGGCCCTAGGCACTATGTAACTTTCTTGGAAAGCTGTAGTGGACAAAGAAATTGTTGAAGAGTGTCTTAGCAGTGGTGTCAGCAGATTTATTGCGAATTGAGTATGCCTGAGCATAAAATGGTTCATTACAACAAATATGTTCCCAATGCCACATCTGGATTACTCAAGTTACAAGAAATCCATGCAAACTAATTGCGTCGGTTGACATACTTCTGTGGTAAGCAGCGGTGATTCTGATGGGAATCTCTCAGGAGATAAAATCACTAACTGATTGGTGTATGCCATCCCAGAAGTTGGAGCAGCTCCAGGGTCCGAGATGACCCATGTCATTTTGCCCATAGGACAGAGGTGACTACCAACATCAATACCTGGTAAATGTTATTCAAATGAGCAGATCAATATGCCATTTACCACCGCAAGAGCTTTCCACTCCTTCCACAGTTTCATTGCCTTTGGTAAAATATTGCCTTAAGCCCTGTTACTAGAGAGTTTTGGTCTAACCTCTGATAACAGGATCCAGAGTTGACTAACAGTCCCGAGTTAACACATCAGGGATAGCCTGTAACCCATAAAAGAAACATTCCTCAGGATCTGTATCTACAATATGAGCATGTAAAATCTGACAAACAGTGGCAGAGTGAACCTCGGGCTATTAAACATAGTAAGTGCATCAGTGGGTGATTTCTTAGCCTGGACAATACGTCAATGTGAAATGGTAATTTACAAGCTGTGCAACCCACCTATTCCGGGTGGCATCCAACTGGCATAGTTGTCTGTGTCCACAGAGAAAGTATATTTATAAAGATAATCGTGAAAATACTCTATGACAGCCCATTTCAAGTGCCAAACCTTTAAGCTAATGAATTGGATAGCTCCACTTAGCCTTGGAAATCCCATGCTTAGCATAAACAAAATAGTCTTTCCACACCATTCTGCTCCTGTGAAAATACAGTGCCTAATGGATCACCACTAATATTGGTGAGTAAAATAAAAAGGCTTGGAATAATTGGTAAATTCTAGAACAGGAACTTCACAGCATCTTTGTTTTGCATGTTGATGTTCTGGTAACCACTGGAAGGAGTGTACTTAACCTTGGTCCTGGTGTTGGTCTGATAGTGCACTATCTAGCACAATTGGATGTAGTTGCTTTGCAAAATTGTGAATGAATATCCAATAGAAACACATAAATCCAACAAAACTTTGGACTTGATTCACAGAAGTTGACACAGGCCAAGAGATTACACTGATTATCTTATCGGGATATAATGAGATATTTTCCTCTGAAATGACATGTGCAAGCATTTTGTGTCCCTTTACAAAGTGACATTTGGACGGGCCCAATTTAAGTGCAGCTTATTTCAGTTTCTGGGACACTGCTTCCAAGTGAACAAAATGTTCCTCATAGGTTTTACTAAAGACAACAATGTCATCAAGCTAAAGAAGACACTATGACAGGTGGAGATCATCCATACATCTCTGGAAAGTAGCCAGGGCATTGGTTCTATCTTGCAGATGAAATCCAGAGTCTCCATTTTCTTCAAATTAGCCCAAACTTCATCGTATTTAGAAGGAGGGGTTGGTTATGGCTTCTCCCTGAGAGGTACATTGTGTCTAAGATGTATATGGTGTCCTACTTTGGTTTGTCAGAAAATGTAGTACAAACCATTCTATTCTATTCTGTACTTTTATAGCGCTTAATCTCTGCTAGGCAGACTCTAAGGTGTAACACAAAAATCAAATTCCAAAAATCATCTGTCCATAGTTGTTGCCAGGTCCAGTACCACGGAGACGCCGGATAGAGTGTATGCTAAGTTGGGAATGCATTTTTGAAGAGATACGATTTTAACCTTTTCCTGAAACAGCGAGAGTTGGGGTGGAACGGACCTCATCAGGCAAATGATTCCAGACCATGGAACATCAAAAGAAAAGCTGTGACCAAAGTGATTTTTTGACTTATGTACAGATGGACAGAATTGAGGAACCTCCAAGAACCTCTTATCTGTATGGTTGTATCTTGTACTATATCTTCCACAACGAGTAGACAAAAGAGGACCAAAGTAACTGGGATGACCATTGTGAAGAAACTTGTAAACTAGAGTGACAGTTTTGAAGATACAGCGAAATTCAACTGGAAGCCAATGGAGTCTTGAGACTAGGTGATGCCCATGTGTATTTGTTACAGTTTGTGACAATCCTAGCACTTGTGTTTTGAATACAATGTAGTTTGCGCATGTTGAGACTGGACAACTCCTGAAGAGAGAGTTGCAGTAATCAAGGCGGCTAGTCACCAAGGCATTGGCTGCCAGGATAGCAACCTCATCAGTCAAGTTTTTGCTGCTTCCCACCATGAAGTGAAACTATTTTCTTCTACTTTATAAACAATCTTTGCACCTCACACACCTTCTCATCAGACAAGTTTTCTTTCAGATAGAGAAATTGTCTAGGAAATTGGAAGACTGATGGATAACACTTCACCAGCCAGAGAATCTTCTCAAGACCAACCACATCCTCTATACCTTTTTCCAAGACTGGTAGCAGGCTGTGACAAATGATTCACTGGGTCAACATGGCAAACTGTTTTGGTCTGTGTTTGACCATAAATAATCACATGACTATTTGCTGGCATGGCAATAGGTTTTGAAGTGCTAAGGTCATCCAGGCTATCAATTTTACTCTGTGCTGCCTCTTGCTTAACAACATGTAACAAATTCTTCCAGATGTTGTCAGGGTTAATGTTTCCATTCTTCAGGTGACGAATATTTTTTTTTCAAGAATAGTTTACCAAGAAGTGCCAAAACTTGTTTGTGATATTCAGTATCAGGCATGACTAACATAACCACTGGAAATTCACCAGGAAATCTCAGGCGATGGTATTGCCATTTCTACCAATACCAGCTATGGAATTTGTGAACACTTGCTCCTTCAACAGACAACATGTTGTCCTAAAGCTGAACGCTCGAGTTTAAAGAAGTGCAAAGACTCTGTGCCATAGTGTTTAACATTGAACCAGTATTCAGCAAATCTTATACCTCCCTGTAACAAACAATCAATGGCACTGCATTGGCCCTGCCAACAATATCCCTTACAAGATCATAGGAGCATTTCATTGGAATGTCAGACTGCTCCCTTTTTTGACCTCTTGCAGTTTAAACTACAGTTTTTCTACAATATCTCCCAGCTTGTTGCACTTGAAACAGCACACGGTTTTCTTGGAATCTCTCTCTGTGGTCTCGAATTTGAAAGCAGGTTGATAAGAGGGAAACTCGAAGGGCCTCTATCAACTGTGTCTTCAGTAATACAGACAACCCTGAAATTACCTCAAGAATGTGGCTAATCTTGGGCTCCACCTTGAAAGTCAGATCAATAATTCCTGTCTTTCCCATCTGCTCAGGCTATGACAAAGCCCCAACAACATTTGGTTTAACACTTACCAAAAGACTTGTCACAGTTAATGTGCAAGAGTCTTACTATCACGATCTTGCTAAAAGAGGGTGCTTGTGATGTCTCAAAGCCACCATCTCAACATATCTCACATCCAGAAAGACAAGATGAATCACCATTTTTCTTGTGGAAGACAATCACAGATGACCTTATCGGGACTGATATGCAATTTCAAGTTTGTACAAATTTCAACTGGTACATAATCAGAGTTCAACCCACTAATTTACATGATTTGATATATCGTCATGATGTCCCTCCAATTCATACAGTATTAGTAAATCATTTTTAAGTGTCTACCACTCAATATATACAAATCCAAGATGTCAGTTCAAACTACACTATAATCCAAAGTGAGAATTCGAAATAATTTGCTACTGCGATAACAAGATCAGATATCTCATTATTTAAATGTTACATGAAAATAAATTTCCCCATGGTTACAAAAGGAATATGAGTCCCAAAATATTTGTACTAAAATAATAGATCCAAGAGCTGAAAAAGGCCTACGTTCACAGCAGAATTGATCAAACATAAAACAACTTGAGTTCGGTATAATTCTTTTACACGTGAGGGTTTAAGGTCACCTTAAAATAAAGCACACCTTCAGGACAACATACAACACACTAAAATTAAATTTAATCTAGAGATTAAGTGCTATAAAAGTAATCTTATTACATTATATCTTACTCTTTTGCTTGGGGATCGACTTGCAAAGTGCTGGGTTTTGCCAATTGCCAATTTGGCAAAGAAGCGAAATCTCCAACAAACATCCTATCGTCTATGAGTGCAGTGATAAAGAATTCCTTTAAAGCAATTCTGGATCCAGAATTAGTTGCAGTTCATTTGTAGAATTAAATCAGATCTATAACAATCCAACTGTGAATATTTGAAGTAAAACAGAATCCAGTAATTGTAAAACCTCCTTGATTGTGTATCACAAAAGTGTGAAGGATACTTGAGTACAATACCCGCTTACTTGTGCACTCGAGTACATTTCTTACTGGCAATCATGATGTAACCCCCTTTTGACATGTTTCAGTTGCTATACATATTTTTGCCATAAATATTTTTACAGTGCCAGTAACACATACAGAGACATACATTATTAGTTCATAATATTATTACTCAATACAATCTTTTTAAAATGCTACTGGGGGGAGGGACACAGTGCAAGAGTGGTAGCACTCTCGCCTCCCACCTCTGAGGCTGGGGTTCGGTCCCGCCAAGGCCTCATGTGCGAAAGCTGGTAGTTGCTTGCTGTTGGTCGGCAGTTTACAGTACAGCAGTTTGTACCAAGGTGAGATGTGACACAGGTCATTTGACCTTTAAGGGGTCAAGTGAGACAAAACGTTATCTCTGATGCTATACTACATGGGTTCGAACCCTCTAAAGGGTAATACTGTACAAAGTCAAAGAAGCAAGGTTTGAGGAATTTTATTTACATGTTAAAAATGATAAATAAAATCCCCTCAAAAGAGGAGTTTAAAATTTTTTACAAATTTTTAAAAGAACCATACATAACAAATATCATGATTATCGGTTAAAGGACATATATGAACATTGCCAATTAGGTGGACACATTAATCTCCTGCACATTATAACATGAAATGCCATCATAATACCATAATATAAGTGGTCAAAGTACATTTCAAGTTCCATTATGCCAGTGGTCAGTGCTACCCAAAGGTCAAACGTCAATGATAGTAACTCAGTCACTATCTCAGCGTATCCTGCACACAATTTGCAGTAATGTCATGATTGAGGGGGGGAGGGGGGTAGAGTCGGTCTGGTCCTGCCTAATCATAATGACCTATGAATCAATCCAGGTGGATCAAACATGAAGGTCAAATGAAAGCAATCCGAATACCTCGGAGCCACATAAATCCTGCTGGAGACCTCCCTCGAGTGGATTGGTCTTGAGGGGTCCAGCTCCAAGGGTCGAAAATTGACCAAAATACATCCTTAGAGGAGGTCAAGCTCCAAGGGGGCTATAATTTAGACATATCCGGTAGGGGGAAGGCAGAGTCCGTCTGGACCACCTAATCCAAGAAAACCTGGTAAACCACATCAATCCGAAGAGACCTCCCAGAGTTGGACCAAGGCTCTGAGGTCAAGTTTACAGGCCGAAAGTGATCAAAATTGCTATGAGCCAAAAATCCTGATATGGGAAAACTCAAAGGAGGATATCAAGCTTCAGAGGTCCAGCTCATAGGTCGAAAGTCGAACCCTAAATGCTCTTGGAGTGGGTTGTTGTCCAAGAGGGCCAGTACTTAATCTGCTGGGGTAGCAAGTAGGGTGCTACCCTATTCAGTGCTAGTAAAAGTTTTTCTTGTTTGTGAACTGACATAGTTATGTAACTGGTTAACCCAGTTTCTGAACATTAACCTCCCGCCAAAAAGTAGCCATATTCATTCTAAATTTTGAAACCAAACATGCAACACGTTTTATAAAAATAATACTTATTCGATTTTATGTATATATGTTTAATTGTTTTGGAAACTCTGGGGTTTCAGAGCACTGAAACATTAGAGTTTCAGTGTTTTACAGAGTTGCTGTCCAGTGGTGTGAATGCTGTCCTGATGTTGCTGAGTTCGAGCCCTGGCTTTTGAGTCGTTATTACTCTTTTGAGTCTGCTTGGACAGCTCTCAGGAGCAGGATTTGAGGGCTGAGTTCATTTTCATTATTTTCAACTCTCTTTTCTTGGTTCCAAGTTCCAAGTTTTCTTGGTTCTTGGTGCCTATACAGGCAGATCCAAAACGAGAAGTGCAATTTTGTATCCCAGAATGCCCAAGAATGTGGAGGTAGTCATCCACGCCCCATAAATTCAAAATGCAAAGTAGAAATGCAAAGTATTGATGTCAATGAAGCGAGTGCAGATACCATGGACACTAACTCTCTGATACTGCAAGAACTCAAGAGTCTTAGCGGCAGAATGGCGGAAATGGAACGGAAGGTCGACGGTGCAGTCCACTCCCCAGGTTCAAGCTTTGCCAGTATCAGCAAGACGACACCTCCAGCGGAAGACAGTGAAGAAGAAGATGATGAACTCATCCTGCCATCCATCAAGTCATTGCAGCAGTCCAAACGCATGCAAGCCCAGGTCGACCAAAGGATCCAGCAATTGAAGGACCTCAATGAACAAGGCAAGTTTAAGTCGCAGAGGGGGGGTAAAGACACTGTCTGGGTCCAAAAAGAGGTCCCCTGGCCCCAGAACTTTATTTTGGGAGGTTCAAATAAGAATAGGGTCACCTATGATGCCTTGTCAATGAGTTAGTGGGTCTCAGGATTTGCCCAAATTGTAAGGGAAGAAAATGACGATACTGTAAAAACCGTATGCTTGAGTATTTGGCTGAGTTAATTGAGGACACTCATGACTTCGGATGGCAATCTGCTAAGGGAAGTCATGCTGTCCTCCTATGTAGAATGGAGGATAACGAAATTCAGTGGCAAGATACTCATAAAATTGATAGGTTGCGTCGGGTTCATGCCCAAAGACTGGCCCCTACCCCTCAAATCAAGCATACCGGTGCCTTAGTCTGTAAATTTTATCAGAGGGGCTCTTGTATGCAAAAAGGTGACCATGAAAATAATGGCCAAATGTATCTTCATGTTTGTCAGCATTGCTATGCACAAGAAAAATCTTATCTCAAATGCAGCACCTACAAGGAATGAAAATTGTAAAAAAATTCCTAGACCGAGTTATTTATAACTCACACTTTAAAAGCATACCGCCACATAACTGGAAGGCAACTTGGCATAACTACTCTAATGTGTCGTATGCAGATATTGTCAAAGGCACAATTCACCAAGCATATGGTAGAAATTCTGTTAATTGTCCTTTAAAGGTTAACTGTCAATTGAAGGCAAGCAAAGTGCAGAATATAAAAAACAAGGTGTCACACCTGGGTACACACGTTGCCAATACTATTTTCAATACTGACAAAAGTGTTACATGTGCTGAAAAATCAAGTGTTCATTGTAAAAATGTTGGAAAACCTCGTGAAAATGTTAACAAACTGTCAACTGACTGTCTAGTTAAAGGTAAGAAATTTAACATTGGTGGTTCTAGTGTCAGTAAAGTTAACTATGGTTTAAACCCGACCCCCAGTAAACCCGACCCCAAAGTCGTATCATTATGTGAAAATGATGGTAAAATCCAAAGAAATAGTGTTTTTGAAAATGTAAATAGATTTGCTTGTTTACACCAAGTGTCAGACGATAATACTTGGTCAGTATTGGATGACAGTTCAACTGTCAGTAAAAATAACATCCAAAAGGATGATGAAACATGTACACACGAGGTGGTCCCCCAAAGTAGTAATACTCGGGTTCTAATTTCAAACTGCAATGTTACAAATGTTAAGGTGATCAATAACTGTAACAAATTAACAAACAACTCTTGCAGAGGTGAGGCGCTTGTTAGTGTTCAATCAGCATCCAGTTCTTCTACAGTCGATAACCCTGGTAGTAATGAAGCAGTACAGACTGTTGATAATGGCAACTTTCTGAATTCAAAAGTGTCTTCAAAAATTAACCAGAGTCGTAAAAATTCTGTTGATTCCAACTCTGACAAATATGACGATGACCTGAGGTTTAGACCTCGCCATAGGGAAGCCGTGGCTATGGCCAAGAATTGTAAGATTGGGATAATCAAACAACCAATAAATATGGCTTTATCCCCCTCTCTGAAATGATGTTACCTAAAACTAAACATTGTAAAAATTCGTCCCTGGCAACCATATTTGACATACATAGGTCTATTGTCGACACCAATACTCACAACTTTATGGAAGCACAAATTGAGATTCAATCACAGTTAAATCCTGATGCATGGGACAAATATTTAAAAAATTATTGGGATCAACAACTACTACTGTTAATACGGTACGGGTTTCCCCTTGAGTTTAATCCGGTCTCCCCTCTCCAACATGAAGAAACTAACCATGCTTCAGCTAAGTTATTTCCCAAGGATATAGCCCACTATTTGCAAGAAGAAACCAGTTTCAAAGCCATTTTAGGCCCCTTTGATGCACCTCCCATAAAAAAACTTGCATATTTCTCCTTTTATGACCAGGCCCAAGCCATCCTCTGATCACAGACGGGTCATAATTGACCTAGGTTTTCCCAAAGGTCAATCTGTTAACCAAGGTGTATCTTCTGATGAATATCTCAACACTTCATTTATTCTCTCCCTCCCCACTATCGACAATATTACTCAGAAAATTCGTAGATATGGCAAGGGCTCACTAATTTACAAGATAGATATCTCTCGTGCATTCAGACATGTTAAGATAGATCCTGACAGCTATTTCTTGTTAGGTTTAAAGTTGGATAAGTACTATCTTGATACTTGCCTACCCTTTGGCTATCGGCACGGTTCGGCCATCTTCCAGCGAATAACAGATTCAATTAGGTACATTATGGCCGAAGCTGGCTACTGTTTGACAAATTATATTGATGATCTGGTTGGAAATGCAACTGTAAGTCAAGCAGAACCTGCATTTCAAAAATTACAAAACTTGCTGGGGGGCTATGTTCTTGCAAAGCCATAGAACACAGTCAAAAATATTGCTCTGAACAGGATGGGATCAGTTATGTTCACACATTGCTGGGAAAAAAGATACAAAGTAGGTACATCAAAAACACCCCTGGGGGTTGTTTGAAAGGGGAATGGAGGGATAATCCTCTGATGTATCTGACAGGTAGTGGATGGAAAACAGCTGAATGGTCAAGGTTATAGAGTGAGGCCATGGTGGAAATGGATGAAAGGTAATTTTTTATGACCTTGACCGACAGAGAATTTTGATGGAGGTATTCTAAGAATGTAAGGACATTATGCAAAGTGATACTAACTGGTAGTTTCATGAATATAATGAAAGCTAGGTATGATTTAAAATGTGTCCTGTGAGCAGAAGTTGTAGACAGTCTGTAAGCTTTCTGGATGATCTGCCAAGCTGAATCCAGGAGTTTGTCAATTCAAAGTTTGTAGAAGTTTGTCAACAGCTTTGTCTGAAAATAATCTAGAGAGGTCAGCAATTGTGCTATTAACACCCTTAATATGATCTATTTGTATTTCAATGTCAAAACTTGCAGTAATCATGGAGATGTTACGGATGCAGGCTGCTAAGAAGGGGTCTTTGGTCTCACTGGTCTTTACCACTTGCACCACAGCAAGATTGTCACAATGAAACCTAACAATGGAGTGTCTCCATATGGTGCCCCACACTCTCAAGTCAGTAGAATGTTAAACATTTCCCAATGTACAATCCCCAACTTAAAGTCAAGGATAGTATAGATGGGGGTGGCACAAACCTTCTATCCCCAGACCCCCCAAGCCTATAAGAGAGGCATCAATGTGCAGAGTATGTGGTTCTTGAAATGGACATTTTATCAAGATGGCAGTGCTGTTAAATTGACAGAGAAACTGGAGAAACCAGTGAATATGTTGCTTCATTTCTGTTGACACCTGAAGCTTATGTGAGTGTTCTGTCTAAAAGTGGCTAAAATCCGGTTAACAAACGTGCGGACTGCTTTTACCCATCTATGTATATAAAGAAATTTTCCTAAGAGACATTGTAATTGTTTCTTTGAAATGAACCTTTTGGGGAGTATTTTTGCACATTGGTCGTATATGGCTTCTATTTTCCCCTGTTCAATACTTAGAGTATTATTTTCGAGATCTATGCATATACCCAAGCATGTGAGAGTATGGGTCGGTGGACTTCTTTTGTCATTGTTCATGGGGAGGCCAAGTTATTGAAGGAGGTCAGTGAGTGTGTTGAACGTTTGTAGAGCCTTAGATTTAGAATTAACTAAGATAAAATCATCAATGAAGGCAAAAGCTTTGAAGCCTTTACACTTTATAATATGTGTAATTATGTCAGCCACTAATTGAAATGATGAAGATCCATGGATCCAGCTGAACGCCACCGCTAGATCCTGATAATATTGACCTTTCCAAGAGAATCCAAACTTAAGTGCATTACCAGGGTCCACCCTGAGTTTACAAAATGCTCTAGAAATATCAATCTTTGACAGGAGTACTCCATTGGGATTACTGCGAATTTCTTCATAGATATTGTCTATAGTAGGAAATTTTAAAATAAATTATTTACCATCACAGTGAAGCTTATCTACATTATCATTCAGGGATTCACTTTTTGGATAAGATACGTTTAGAATGACTCTCCTTTTATCCAGATCTTTAGGTCTGGTAAGCATGGGTGAGCAGTGGAAATTTCAGAAGGAACTTTGGAAAAGGCCCCAATATAGCTCCATGTGCCACCTTTGTCGAGATATTGTTGAATAGCCTTTTGGTATTGAAGGGCTGAAAAATGATTGAATATAACAGTTTCATGGATACTATCCGGATTTGTAAGGGATAGAGGGAAGTCAAACTTCAGATATTGGATTATACTCTAATCCGGATAATCGGCAAGGTATTTTTCCCAAGCAGGTAAATTCAAGTTACTTTTAATAGGAAACCTAGCTTGCTTGTAATTTGGAAGACATGTTGCTTTGGAACAGATTGCTGGATACGGCGGATAAATTTAACTCATAATCTCAGTGGTCAGGTCAGCTAGATCTTATTATTGTATTAGTGTGTTTAGTTAAGAGCATACCAGTTGACTGTAATCATTATTGTTGACTATTAAATAAATTTGTTAAGTTTAACTTTTTGCTTTTTCTGTTACAACTTAAAGACAACCGGTAATTGCTACCGTGCTTGCCCGTGACCGTAACAGGAAAATTGGGGGCTCGTCCGGGATCCAACCATTTGATTACAACCATTTGATCAACGGTTCAATTAACATTTTGAAAATTCATTTGATTTAGTAATTGGTTACAGTCAACAGTGCTCAAAATGGCTAGTGCTAAAGAGTTTGTACAGTCACCATCTATGGAAGTTCTGGAAACTTTTAAAAAGGATATGTTAATGCAGATAGCACAAGAGTTACAGTTAGAGGTGAAAAGGTCAACACGTAAACATGAACTTAAAAGGCTTATTGTTGAACAGTTAGTTGATGAAGATGTTTTACCTGATAGTTGTTTAGAAGTGTATAAGCCTCTACCAATGGAACCTTCTGGGCAATATGAGATCAGGCGATTAGAAATTGAAAGAGAGTTAAGACTTAAAGAGCTTGAAACTCAAGCTCTAGCTCAACAACGAAAAGAAGAGCTTGAAGCTCAACAACGAAAAGAAGAGCTTGAAGCTCAACAACGAAAAGAAGAGCTTGAAGCTCAACAACGAAAAGAAGAGCTTGAGGCTCAACAACGAAAAGAAGAGCTTGAAGCTCAACAGCGAAAAGAAGAGCTTGAAGCTCAACAGCGAGAAAAGGAACTTGAGCTTAAACATGAAAGAGAAATGAGAGCTTTAGAACTCAATGCCCGTAGAATTGCCCATGAAGAGTCCATTGCTACCAAATTTGATTTGGGTAAATATGTGCGACTGGTACCACCTTTTAATGAGTCAGAGGTCGATAAGTACTTTCAACACTTTGAAAGAGTAGCTCAAAATTTGAAATGGCCTATAGACCAGTGGCCTTTATTGCTGCAAAGTGTTTTGAGGGGAAAGGCCCAGGAGGCATACACGGCTTTGCCAATTTCTGAATGTGTGGACTATAATTCTGTCAAAAATGCTATTTTGAAAGCATATGAGTTGGTACCAGAAGCATATCGTCAAAAATTCAGAAATTATCGTAAACAAGAAAGTCAAACTCATGTTGAATTTGCCCATGAGAAAGAAGTGTACTTTGACAGATGGTGTAATTCTAGGGAAGTAGGTACAGACTTTGAGAAACTTAGGCAAGTTATTTTGATTGAAGAGTTCAAAAGGTGTGTTTGTGATGACATTAAAACCTATCTAGATGAACAGAAAGTTGAAAATTTGGCAAAAGCAGCAGCTTATGCTGATGACTATGCGCTAACTCACAAGTCCACTTTCAACAAGAATAAGTCCTTTGGTCCTGCTAAAAAGTCTTATCCAGAAATAGGAAAGAAATCTGAAAATGTAGCTCCAGAAAAGAGTTCAGATAAGGGTCAAACTTCAAATCAGACTATGAGTAAGGATAGGAAGCCCAGATCCTTTGCTCCTGTGTGCCATTATTGTAAGAAACCTGGGCATGTTATGTCTGACTGTTGGCTCTTAAAGAAGAGAAGAGAAAAGGAGGCAACGCCCAACGCCTTTGTGTCTAGCAAGTCTAACTGGCGTTCAAATCCCAATAGAGCAGAGTCTAGTATTGGTTTAGACAAGTCTGAGATTATTAGGGAAGAGTTCAAACCTTTTGTGTCTGAGGGTTTTGTATCCTTAGAAAGTAGTTCCAGTCAGGTCCCCATTAAGACATTAAGAGACACTGGAGCTACTCAGTCCTTACTTTTAGAAGGTTTATTGCCATTGAGTGTAAGCACATCTACTGGTGAGAGTGTCATTGCTCAAGGTATTGAAGGAGGCTGTGTGAACGTTCCCTTGCATAAGGTCAAGTTAGTATCAGACTTAGTTACTGGTTCTGTTGTTGTGGGTACCAGGCCCACTTTACCCATTAAAGGGGTATCTTTGTTGTTGGGAAATGATCTTGCAGGTGGAAAGGTAGTTGCTGATCCTAAGGTTACTTCTAAGCCGATCACTTTGGTTAGCACTGAGAAATTAGAAGAGGTTATTCCTGGTATTTTTCCCTCCTGTGCTGTGACTCGAGCTATGGCCAAAAAGGCCCAAGAAGAACCAAAAGATTGTAAACAATCTACACATGTCTTAGTTGATTTGTCAGATACATTCTTGAACAACTATGACCATGATGTGCAGAATTTTAGTGATACTAATCCCAAGGATAGGGTAGATTCTGAAAAACAAGACCCAATTGACTGCAAAGATGTATCGCTTTCAAAATCAAAATTGATTTCAGAGCAGGAAAATGACCCTGAATTAGCTCCTTTATTCAAGTTGGTCTTGCCACCAGTAGAGCTAGATAAGGTCCCTGTAGGCTATTATGTCAGAAATGGTGTGCTTATGCGAAAGTGGAGGCCACCAAATATCCCTGCATCTGAAGAATGGTCAGTAGTACACCAGATTGTTGTGCCAAAAGTGTACCAAAGGGAGATATTAAAATTGGCCCATGAGTCTCCAATGGGTGGCCATTTAGGCATCAACAAAACTTACAACAAGATAACCAAACATTTCTATTGGCCTCAAATTCGGCACTGTGTGGCAGAATTTTGCAAGACTTGTCACATTTGTCAAATGGTAGGAAAGCCAAACCAAAAAATTCCTGTAGCTCCTCTCAAACCCATTCCAGCATTTGAGGAACCATTTAGCAAAGTGATAATTGACTGTGTAGGTCCCTTACCAAAAACTAAATCCAGAAACCAATATCTTTTGACCATTATGTGCGCCTCAACCAGATTTCCCGAAGCCATACCATTGACCAACATAACAGCTCCCAAAATCTCAAAAGCTCTGGTTAATTTCTTTACTCTAGTTGGCTTACCAAAAGAGATCCAGTCGGATCAAGGGTCAAATTTTATGTCAGGACTATTTCAACAGGTTGTATTTCAGTTAGGTGCCAAACAGATCAAATCTAGTGCTTATCACCCAGAATCCCAAGGTGCACTTGAAAGGTTCCATTCCACTTTGAAGAATATGATTAGGACATATTGTTTAGACAATGAAAAAGATTGGGATGAAGGCATCAGCTTATTATTGTTTGCAGTTAGAGAGTCTGTTCAAGAGTCTTTAGGCTTTAGTCCCTTCGAGTTGGTCTTTGGCCATTCAGTCCGTGGTCCTCTCAAGCTGTTGAAGGAAAATTGGTTATCTGAGAACACCGAGAGCCTAAATCTGCTAGATTATGTTTCAAAGTTCAGAGATAAGTTGAAGAAGGCTTGTGAGCTGGCGCAACAAAATTTGAAAAATTCTCAGTCAAAAATGAAGATGCTTTATGATAGGAAGTCACAAAACCGTATTTTCAAACCAAGTGACAAGGTTTTAGTGTTACTACCTGTCCAGGGAAATACGTTACAGGCCAGATATCACGGGCCATACAAAGTGTTAAAGAGAGTAGGTGACCTGGACTATATCATTGAAACCCCGGACAGAAGAAAGTCAACCCAACTATGTCATGTAAATATGGTAAAACCATACTTTGAAAGGGGTGTGAAAAAACCTGTTATGGTTACTGACTGTAATATAGAAAGTAACAGTAATCAGGAGCATGAAATATGGGACGACACTCCTGATCTTGATGTTGAATGTAAAATTAGGTTGAGTAATTCTGAGATCCTTGATGATTTGGAAACCAAACTGAGTCATGTACCACCAGATAAGAGGGTTCCACTCATTGAATTGCTCTTAAAGTACAAGTCAGTGTTCCCAAATGCCCTTAATAGGACAAATATACTCATGCATGATGTCGATGTCGGCGATGCCCGTCCGATCAAACAGCATCCGTATCGGGTAAATCCTATCAGACTCGAAAAATTAAGGCAGGAAGTGCAATATATACTAGAAAAGGATATAATTGAACCAAGTCAAAGTAGTTGGGCATCTCCTTGTGTTTTGGTCCCGAAACCAGACGGTTCAATCAGATATTGCACTGACTACAGAAAAGTCAATGTTTTGAGTAAAACGTATTCCTTCCCTATCCCAAGGATGGAAGACTGTATTGATCGGATTGGCAATGCCAAATACATCACAAAGTGTGATTTACTGAAAGGATATTGGTGTGTACCTCTTACTGAGCGGGCCAAAGAAATATCAGCCTTCGTGACCCCTGATGGTCTATATCAGTACAAGGTAATGCCATTTGGCATGAAGAACTCCCAAGCCACATTTCAAAGACTAATGAATATATGTTTAAAAGACTTAGAAGGTGTTGAAGTGTATGTGGATGATATTGTCATCTTTAGTGATACTTGGGAAGAACATTTAAAAAGGCTTGAACAAGTCTTGTTTCGGCTCAAAGAGGCAAACCTCACTGTAAATTTGTCAAAGAGTGACTTTGTAAAAGCCAAAGTTATTTACTTAGGGCATGTAGTAGGTCATGGAGTTGTGACACCAATCAAAGCCAAAGTCAAAAGCATCATTGACTACCCCGTTCCTGAAAATAAGAAAGCTTAATGAGGTTCCTTGGAATGGCAGGATATTATAGAAAATTTGGCAAAAATTTTTCAGAGGTCACTGCTCCACTGACTGAGCTACTGAAAAAGAATGTAAAATATCACTGGTCAGAGACTTGTCAAAAATCATTTGACAAAGTAAAGAACCTTCTCTGTTTAGAGCCCGTACTAACTGCTCCAGACTTCAGTAAGCCTTTCCGGCTGGCTGTAGACGCCAGTGATGTGGGTGCAGGTGCAGTTTTACTGCAATGTGATAATGAAGATATTGAACATCCCATCTGCTATTTTTCAAAAAAATTTAATGTTCATCAAAAGAACTACTCTACAATAGAAAAAGAATGTTTAGCACTCAATTTGGCCATCCAGCATTTTGACATATACATATCTTCATCATCAAAACCCACCATTGTATACACAGATCACAATCCACTAGTCTTCTTGCACAAAATGAAAAACAAAAATAGAAGATTATTGAGCTGGAGTTTAATGTTGCAAGAACACAATCTTCAAATAGAACATGTTAAAGGAAAGGATAATATCTGTGCGGACGCCCTGTCCAGAAGCTGTATTTAAAGTGTAATTTATATCCCTGTAATTAGTAAGTTTATAAAGGTTATACATGGTACTAATTTTACTTTTGTATTTAGACAAAAATGTTTTGTAAAATGTTATTACCTGTGTTTGTATACATCATGAAAATCTCTTGTAAAATTTTTTAATCCCTTGGTTTCCAAAATTTTTCTTTAAGGGGGGAGGTGTTACATATATTGGACACTATATTAGTACATTGTATATTACATATATTAGGCACTATATTAGTGCATTGTTTAATTTAAGCTTTATGTTTATACATTGTCATAAAAGATAATTGTGTTGTTGGTTCTTTTTGTGTGTTGACATTTAAAGTAAGGGAGTTATTGACTTTTGTGTTTTAGTGTTTATAGATCTATTCACAGACTGGGGGAAATCCCCCCCTCAGTGGTTATGTTAGATTTGGGGAAACCCAATTACCAGTAGTTTCTAGAACTTCCTCCTTTGGCCTAGATGGCTCAAGATTTATTTTTTGAGTTGGTTCTGTATAATTCCAGAAGGAATCTGTGAATGTATATAAGGAATGTACATCTGACCACAAGAGAACTTTGTATTCGCTTGCTATAAGGAGAGCTATTGTGTTTTGGAATATAATATATACTTATATCACTGTGAACTTTTACTGGAGTGAACTGGATACATGATCTGGACAGATTTATTGTACTTTGGATATTTTGGATATTGTACGTTCATATAACAGAGAGTGAATTTACTGCATTTTGGACATTGTCCACATCTTGGAGCAGACAGTACAGTTGTGTTAACTCTCTAAATATCTCCAGACAGACATTCTGTTTGACTGGATATATAAAGGATAGCGGGACAAGAACCTTTTGTGTTGTTGAGTGTGAGACAGGTCACAAGATATATATATCTGTGTGTGAGTGAACATTGGACAGATCACAGGACAGACCACAGGACATTGGACAGACCACAGAATATACTACAGGACAGATTACGGAACAGATTGCTGGATACGGCGGATAAATTTAACTCACAATCTCAGTGGTCAGGTCAGCTAGATCTTATTATTGTATTAGTGTGTTTAGTTAAGAGCATACCAGTTGACTGTAATCATTATTGTTGACTATTAAATAAATTTGTTAAGTTTAACTTTTTGCTTTTTCTGTTACAACTTAAAGACAACCGGTAATTGCTACCGTGCTTGCCCGTGACCGTAACAGCCAATAAACTCAAAATTGGTTTATTATAAAGATAAAAAGCCCCTGTCCTTATCTGGATCATTAAAATCTGTGATGTTTTTTTGGTATCATCCCACTAAACATGAATTTCGAAAAGTTTGGGTGAGGCATTAACATCAGATTGAATGCAGTCATCCTTTTTATTTGTGTCAACGCCATCAACAATGTTCGACTCGACGTCATAGTCTCTAGGTCTGACAATCGCATTGGTTAACTTGTTTTGCTTTTCTATGAGGTTTAGTATAATTCTGTCCATATACTTCTCATAAGACATGCCAAAATCATTAAACATCTTACAGTCCTGTTTAAAATTATCAGCAATGACCTCAGCATACATTTGCTCTGATTTTGTTACTATTTGTACTTTCAGTGGAAGGTGAACCAAGATGTTCTGGATATACACAATTTGCAAAACATCACCAGGACATGCATCACAATGGAACAGTTGACCAGGACCAAAAGCAACATTACTCACTATATAGTAAAATCTCCTGTGTGACTCCCCGTCCATAGTTAAGAAGACAAGGTGAACATGATAATTGGTTTCTTGGCAAAAATAGTACCAATTGGTATATTTTAAGATGGCATTATGATGGTTGGGAGCATGTGTACTTAAGTAGTGGTCAACCGCAGGCATGGTGAAACAGTTACTGTGACAAGACATTTGCTTCTGTTGATTCATATATATTCTGTTTTGTAAATTCACAATTTTCATTATGCACATACCCACTGCCCCTGTTATGCTGAGTGGCAACCTGGGTACTAAGTAATTCACCTTTGATAGTGGAAACCGCTTCAGCTAGATAAGGAAAATGATTAACCATTTGGTGCAGAATCCTATACACAACTATTGTCAATGTACAACACATTATCATTATCATTCTGTACATTCACATGCAAGTTATCATTTACCACATTGCCAAATGAGTTATCATATACATTCCTACAATTATTACAACCAATAGAGTGGCTATAAGTAGCATGACTAAATTGTTGTATATCGTCACAACTATTCTTATCAAGTTCTTGAGATTGAAAATTATACAATTTATTGTCATTGTCCTGACCCCTACGTCCAAGTGGCAGACCTAAGCCCTAACTGGAAGAGGTTGATGATCTTTCCTGCTTCTTATTCTTAAAGTTACATTTATTTTCAGGATGGTTTTGCTGTGCGACCTTGCCTGCCACAGAATCTACAGTTGTGCTTGCATAGACCATGGTGACTTTCGTGTGTGCATGATCCTTCATTAAAGTATTTACAAAACTTCTTCTGGGATAGTAGAGCAGAATGTGAACCAATCATCAAAACTTGTGACACGCTTAATCTGTTAAGTGCCCACTGTGTGGAGTCACCCCAAGCCAGATTCCCTTCTTCCAGCCCGTGCATTGGGCAAGCCCAAGGATTTTTTATTGCAGTAAAGGGAACAGCATCTTTCATAGCTGTAATAACTTGAACTAGTGCCATAACATGGTCCTGCATGTGAAGAATGTTTGTTAACTGGCCTGCCACCCATTGTGGCATAGATAAGACATCATAGAGCAAGTGTTTTTTTACCATTTTACCAGATCCGCGGTGTGGCTTACCTTGATTGGATTCCTGCTTATTCTGACTGTCATAGGAAGCCAGGATGTTCGAGACAGAGACACTTGGGAGTCGCCTAATAGTCTCTAAATTAGGCAAGACAGAGTCATTGGGTAGATCAGACAGACCAGCCCTCATGTTGACCTTTGGGTGAGGGCTCGAACCAGGATGTTCATTACTCGGACATGTAGTGTTGTTATCAGCAGTAGGGTGGAGGTCTTGCAATCCTTTGATGCTCCCAGTATTGTGATGAACGTGGGTTTCCACTGAAGTGTTTTGTAATACGCGAGATGAACTCATAGCCTGGCCTTGTGACTGTGCCCACTGGTTTGTATGGGAAGGAGATTCTAACGACTGTCGTTCTATTTTTGTCATTCTCTCAGAAAGAGCTTGATTAGATGCCTTGATGTCAGATAACATAGCAGGAATGGTGTCGTGGTTACCTTGTAATTCTGCAGAAGGAGGTCCTTGAGGCGATGAAGTAGAAGATGTGCTTAACATACCAGCTTGTAAGAATGAACCATTCTGATTCTGACTGTTTTCACGAATCTTCTTGGTTGACACTCTAGCATGTGCAGGAAGCTGTCACCTTCTTCTTTTGACCAGATGGAGTTTTCCTGGGGTTTGACGGCATTTCTGTGCACTAACGTTTCTGTAGACTATAACACTTTCATAACACTAAAATACTTTGTAAAACACGTAATTTTTAAAACCTATTTTGTAAAATCACTTGTAAAATCAACTTGTGAAATAACTTGATAAAATACGGTAGAATTCTTTTGATTCAAACATTACACATGTACCTCCTTTGTTTGACACTTTGCAAATGAATTGTAGAACCCCAGCACATGGGGCTAATGAAGCGAAACCAATAGTTGATTGGTGTAATCAATTAATACATAACATTCACCTAGTTACAATGAACAGTATACCCATGATTTAAGGTAGTGGTCAAACTGCCATAGCAGGCTCCTACATAGCCATGCCTTACAAACCCTGACGAACTGTATGTACTGGTTTCCTCTGCCCTTCCAACTACACATCATGATATGACCTGTACAGTGTTGAAAGCGAATTAAAACCCCAAATAATAAATCAATAAATAAATGAATAAAATGCTACTGGGATCTTGTTCCATGCACGACTTTGCTGATGGGAACCTGTCCTGATTGGAACATTGGTGATGGGAAGTGCCGTGTTCACCAACTGAATCTTGAACTACTGAGTCTTGTGTATCTGATTTTCGAGCAGAAAAGATAAACATTAATGACTTTTAAAATCAAAGTTATCTTAGAGAGCCATATAAAAGTTTTCACTTAGAAAATACATTTGAATCTGTATTTTGTTCCAGTATAATGGGTTTCATAATGACTTCCTGCATTAATCAATAATTTTAACATGTAATTGTACATGTACTTTCAAAAGTACTCTCATTTGATTACATTGAAGACAAAATGTACTTGTACTAAAATTATTTGATGTAATCATACTCTTACTCAATTGTATCAACTTGTCTCACCCCTTAGTGCACCTGAGAACTATAGAATTTGATGGACTATTCAAAAACCGTCATTAACAATCAGTTAATTCATGTAAATGAGCAATAACTTAAATTACCTTTTAATATGTATACCGGGGCCACGATGGCAGAGTGGTAACACAGAGTGGTAACACACTCGCCTCCCACCTCTGAGGCCGGGGTTCGATTCCCGGCATGTCCTCAAGTGGGAAAGCTAGAACCCTAACGCGACTGTATGTACTGGTTTCCTCTGACCTTCCAACTACCCGTCGTGATATGACCTGTACAGTGTTGAAAGCGACGTAAAACCCCAAATAACTAAATTTTAATATATATACCAACATTAAAGTGGTTATATATTATAACTATTGTTTTTACATTAAATAAAATTGTGAGGCTATGTTATACGTTGTAACAGTTTTTAGTTTTTACACATTTTTTTCCAAGATTACCAATCATGTATATAACAGCCACTCAAGTTTAAAATAATCTGGATCTTTGGGACCTAGTTAATAATCTGGATTAAATGTTTACTTGTCTGCTGGTTGATATTGAAAAAGATATGTTAAAGAAAAACCACTTAATTAACATATTTATTAAAAATGTACATATCACAGAGGAAGATGACAATATTACAGGCGTTCAGAGTACAGGTATTATTTTTATCATTTACATGCATGAAAGAAACTGTTCTTGGCATGGGCGCTCTCAGAGGAAAATATATCTCAATAGATAATTGTGGTAATTTTCATGAGTATGGTTGAAAAAATAAAACAATTTGAATACACACTTGGGTACCGACAGGAAAGACAGTTAAGAGGAGTTCCTATGATGAGTGTCCAAGTAAAATACTATTTTAAATTATTTTAAAAAAGTGTTCAATTCTTTTGTGAAACTTAGCACAGACAAGATAGGCCACAATAGGGACTGTGATTTTCTTTGATAAAAATTTCATTTTTTTTTAAATTTTAGAAGCTGTTAAGTTGAAACAAAGCAAATACTTGAGGAGAGAATCGACAGACAAAAACAACTACTTAAACCAATGTGCCAATAGTTTTTAGTACATTATGCTACTGTTGTTCCAACAAAAGATACAAGATACAAAATCAAAGACAGAACAATGTGTATACATTCTGAACTTAAAGAATATGTTTTCTGTAGTGCAAAGGACATTCATAATTTCATGTATTGTATATTTCCATAGTTTTTGTCAATACATCATCAAGTTATAAAGGCTATTTTAACAATTTTGTTTCTCCCCTCTACTACTTATGACCTTAGTTAATATGCATTTACAAGTCACATTTAGTGTGCTGCTACATATTTTCACTGTGTGACATCAATTTTTAATTCTTAACTCTTCTTTTCCATGATGCATATTGATTTTTACTGTAGAGAAGGTTTTTCATATAGATTGCCCGATTACTGTGCTAGAGTAATCAGGTTTATTGTTATGAGTTATTCAATGAATTACTACTTCCTGTGAGGCAAAAAATAGAGCAGCTTATAAAGTTACTTTTGAATTATTCGTGATCAGTCGCATACAGAGGCTTGAAAAATAAGTATCAGACATAGCCTCTGATGAGACTGATCAGAAACAATACAGTCAAAATACAATTACAATACAAAAATAATTTTATAAGGCATTCTATTTCTTTGGTCTCACAAGAAGTAGTTATTTTGACCTTAATATACCCAATATATATGAAGTACATAGCATCTTGGGGGACACAGTGGCAGAGTGGTAACACTCTCGTCTCCCACCTCTGAGGCCGGGGTTCGGTTCTTGCCATTGTTCGGCAGTTTAAAGTACAGAACCCTGACGAACTCTATGTACTGTTTTCCTCTGCCCTTCCAACTACCCATAGTGATATGACATGTACAATGTTCAAAGTGATGTAAAACCCTAAATAAATAAAATACACCATCTCACATTAGCCCTACTTTATGTTTTGATTAATGATTTCTTAATTCTAATATGACTTTTATATGACTTAATCTCCATCCAAAAGACAGACTCTAGGGCACAACAACCAAGAAGCAAGACCAAAATCATCATAGTTCAGATACTGTAAAAAGGATAAAAAAATAGGGCGAGTAGGCTGTTATGAAAAGATTCAGCCCCTTCAATAAAAAACAGAAGAAATTTTGCAGAGCGGATATCATCAGGCAACTTATTTCATATTTTGGGAGCATCATCATTAGCAAAACTAAACCAAAATCGCTTAATAATTGTTGACATTGAAAAATTGTTTTATTGTAGTACATCTAATCAACTTATATTACTTGTCACCTCTGTTAGGCTCTTAGAAACATAAGCAAAATTGAAAAGTGATAACTCCGTTCCAACCACTTATTTTTATACTTATTTTCAGAGTTCATCCTTTGCAGGGTTCAACTTATTTTGACCACTATGGGGGGTCTATAAAATTACTCCTGTGATGAAAAGAATGGTTAAATTAAGGCTATTTACAAAGCAAACATACTCTTACCAAGTCTTCTGTTGATCTGATCTAAATCCATGACTGATTGGCTGTTTAACAGGACCTAAATCCCCAACATTGACCTTTGTCCAAGACACTCTTTCTTTGCTGCTAGGAGTTAGCTACTTTCTCAGGATCACTTGTAGCAAGTTGAGGATTTTATGCTGGAGAGTGACATTGGAACATGCGTATAGCATGTTTGTATTGTCACTGGTAAAATATAAAATACTCTTACAACAATGTAAACAAGAGCACTGGGAGAACACATACCTCCGCCCATGTCCAACATCTCCAGTATTGCTTGTGAGTGCAGTAATAACAATCATTTAAAGAAATCTTTTATCTAGAATTGGCTACAGAACATTCCCAAAATTTAGCCAGTTTTATGTTAGACCAAGACCCACCTAAGTTGCTGCAAATTTGTGAAGATTTTATTTTTTTGCATTCTGGCTTACAAACAAAAGTTAACCATCTCACAGTCTCTTTAAAGGAGGTAATAATTTGGACAGTCCACTAATTCCATTCAGTCAAAGCTGGATAATCAAATTGTCACTATAATCTGAAAATAAATATTTTAGGAGCCGAAAGGGGTTTTGGCTTACTAGTGCGAGTTACAAAGCCATCAGAGATGCAAGTAATTCATTCAAACGGTCACCCATCTAAGTACTAATGTAGCCCAATGCTGCTTAACTTCATTGAAGAGATGTGTTCTCATCAGGCTATGCCAATTCTCACGAAAGTCGTGAGAATGAAAAGAAAAATATAAGTGACCTCTTGGACTGGCGCCAAATTAGTGTCAGGCCACTTCAAGCTTTAGAAGCCAACTTGAAACTAAACTATTAAGACTAGCTTACACACCACATAGTCACCCTCCCCTGATGGGCGCTTGCTGGGTTATGACTTTGCTAGGTTCAAGGATTGCCCCTTTTTGGCTTCCAATACATTAGGGGATGTTCATCAATTTTGCACTATACAAATGCTTCTATTCTTCTTATTCTTTACTTTGTGCCATTTCGGTATATCTTTGATATATCAAGTTCTGCCCTAACCTCTATCACATAGGTTTCACTTATTTGTACTGGAGTCATTAGCTACAATGAAACATGCTTTTCTATCTATATTTGTGGTGTAACCACATTCAATCTCTCCCAGTAGGACACTTGGTTTTATTCTACACAACTCAGACTCTGTTTTACATCCGGGACCATTTGTTGGACATGTTATAAATAACTTTCTTAAGCAAATGTGACTGTAAGGACAGGCATGATCTAGCCATTAATATCTTGTCTGTATCACATTAATAACCTTTAACTAACGTCCTCAATTTAGGATATCTTTTTTCTATTTAATTGACGCCACCATAGAAAAACTTAGCCTAGTCAAGCAGGGCAGTAAATATAAAACTTCTTTGTAAGCAACATGCTGATAAATTGTGTTGCCCATTCTTTAATTGTACTGCTAATAAATTAGCACTCGCAAATCACTAGTTTTGCTTAAAATGCTTTGTTATATGGGCGACAGCAAATGTTTAATCGTAATGGAATGAAATATATGATTTTCTTTTCTATGTATTGCAGGTATACTGTGGACAAAACAGAACACAACAGCTGTAATGGATGATAAACTTTACTTTTTGTTGCTTTTGCATCATTAACCATTATAAAAGATGTCAGACCTTTTCACTGTAATCAAAGGTACTGTTTTAAATGATAATAAGATGCAATATTTAAATTATCATTTTCAATTTATCAAAGTTGATGATTGTTCCACAAATATGCATAAGCGTATATATTTGAAGCAGTTAAGTCAATAAAGCCCATTGGAAACTCCTTGTTATGTGAGTGTAGAATTAATTGTTGATGTACAATTTAAAGTAGTACTTTAAACTTTAAAATAATAACACGAAACTTATTCAATTTTAAAGTACTTTTTAACTAGTGATATAATTTTAAATAATGGTGGGACTTCTAGCTGCAGTAATCAAACTAAACCGTAAAATTATATGAACATTTTTGTTAATTAATAGCAGAATACTTTATGAACTGTAATATTTCTCACTGTTTCTTTATTCTGTTTTTAAATGGGCAAATTTCAGGTTTTACGCCCCTTTTAATATGTATAAGGTTATATCAAAATAGATCATGAGGGAATCTTAAATGATTTCATGAGTAGAGATTTGTCCCATTACTGCACAGCTGAGAAGAAAATTATTAAAGGCTAAATCTGTCTGTTTATCATTGCAGCTATTTTACAAATTAGCATACACTCTATCCGGCGTCTCCGTGGTACTGGACCTGGCAGCGGCTATGGACAGATGCTGTTTGAATTGGATTTTGGTGTTGTGCCTTAGAGTTTGCCTAGAAGAGATTATGTGCTATAAAAGTACAGAATAGAATACCCTTTATGGTTTATTGCGCTGTAGAATTTGATACATATCAAGATTATCTCTGCGTGCACTTTTCCAACAGAAACTGGTCAAATTCCATCAACGGGTTTAATCTGTTGTGGAAAGATAACAGAATATAAAAGCAACAGTAAAAACTGGATATGATGACAGGAGTTGCCATAGGGCCAAAACTATAGTAGGCATAGATCACTTTAGGGTAAACATTTCACGAAATGCATTGAAACTCTATGAAATGGTCCAGGCAGTGACAACAAAGTACAACAACATTAATATTCAAACAAAAATGGTTGTCATCACATTTTTGTTTTTGTATTATGATGATGACTGAATCTTTAACAGACTTAGATCTATTTTGGGTTCATATTTTCACCACATTTTATGACAATGTGGCAATTAAGTCGTGTGATACAAAATTTGCTGAACCCCAAAAATTTCCACAAAACAGTTGTCATGGCAATAATGCCCAAATATAATCAGCTGTAAATCTGCAGATGTGCACCAGATTTGTTGAAACTCCTTCAAAAAGGTACGAGCCTTTTTAGAGCTGGAGCTTAAGAAAAACACAAAACTAACAAACTATGTGATTGACCCATGATGTTACAGAAATGTTTGCTTTGATTAAAAATTAATATAGATTTTGTATGTATTTATACAATATCTCCATGGACTACAGGACTCAAAGCACCATGTGACTCATTAGATTGTACAAAACAGTACAGGTCTCAAATTACTCAGATTCCCCTAAGTGAAAGACAGAGGCTAAAGGGTGACCATTTATCAATGTTTTTGAGGTTCTTTAAACCTGCCACTGCAGATAGGACCCAATGACAGAGGACTGCCATTTTAAGTGGTCATCCGAGCCACTATGTATCTGCCTGTACCTGAGATTGAACCCACCTCCTCTGTTTTCCTAGGCGTGTGTGTTACCCACTGGGCCACAGTGGCAGATGTTATACCTTTATAAAGACACATTATAGCTGTAACTTGACTAAACCAGTTAATTACATAAAAATAGGTGGCAGCAACTTGCAGATACTTGTTAACAAAACAAAAAGTCAAAAGTACAAATTCAGTTTCACTAACATACGACTCTTATGGTGTATTTATAGTTTATCTAGAAGTCTTGAACCAAAATTAAAGAACCATGAAGGGATTCCTCCTTGTCTTATTCATTTGTTGCACCCTGCTGTATTCAGGTAAGGCTGCATTCACATTTTTCTTGTAATATTCACCAGTGTTAACCCATATATTTGGAATTGTATTTTCCATGCCTGGCAGAATATCTTGCATCACCTAGAAAGTGTTTGATCTATTCACTTTTTGATCTGAAACCAAACTTGTCAGGTATTATGAAATATGGGCACATTTTAAGACTTTCTTTATAGTGAGGGTCAGGATGCTATAAGTGCCTTGTACATAAGGGGTCTGCAATCTATGCAGTGTGCTTTTGAAACTCACATTAATAATACAGTTTGCATTTCTATAATTTAAAAATATATGTTTTTTTTAGTTTCTTCAACCACTGAAAAACAGATGATTTAAGATTATAATTAACCGTCCTTTGAGGCACTGGCCTTGATCCTGCAATATTATATTGTTAATCTTCATGAGTAGTGTATATTTGTTAGTATATTTTAGTGTTAGTTTTGTTATAATCCATTTTGTATATTATGATTTATGAGGTCAACAAATGCATATTCCAAAATATAATGGGGAAAGGCTCTTATATAAACAAAGGGTGCCAGAGAATGCAAAAGCCTCAATCCTTAACTTGCAATTGCTCAGCCTTTTATGCATGGCTTTTTAAACAGTAACAAGAAGCAGAAGCCTTGTAAAACACCTTTCTAATGATAAAATCTATTTGTACATTCTGAAATATTAAAATACTTCGTCAGTTGTTAACACATATCATCTATAGTGAAGTGGCGATGCTGTATTTAAAAATATCCCATTCTATATGTCCCCTTACATAGGTAAAATGCATCATGTTGTGGATAATGAAACACTTATTTCGTCAGATAGTATACCAAATGTTATATTCTGCTTACTTATTCTACTGACCTTGCGAACACTTTCTGTAAGTTCTTCAATGACAAAATCCTTAAAATAAGATCCACACTGCAGTCATCAATACCATCTTCAGTCATTAGGTCCAACCCCACTAAAATACTCTGTCCTCTTTCACACCTGTGTCTGAGGAAGACCTACTGAAAATTATAAAGTCCTCACCATCCAAATCTTGTGACCTTGACCCAATTCCGACATCATTGGTCAAGGAGTGTGCTGACATTCTCATCACCCCCATCATTAAAATTGTAAATTATTCAATCAAAGAAGGTAGTTTCCCCAACTGTTTTAAGATGGCATATGTCATCCCCCTTCAAAATAAGCCGAGCCTTGATAGAAATATCCTCAAAAATTACAGGCCAGTGTCTAACCTCAGTTTTATATTAAAACTTATCGAGAAGGTGGTGGCAAAGCAGCTAAATGAATTCATTTCACACGTGGGTCTCTTAAATGTCAGCCAGTCTGCTTATATTCCCACTCCACTGAAACCGCATTGTTGAAGATTCAAAACGATATAGCTTTCTCAGTGGACTCAGGAAAGACAGTGACCCTAACATTATTAGACCTGTCAGCGGCGTTTGACACGATTAGTCATTCTCTTTTATATGACTGCTTGCATAACTGGTTTGGTCTAGATGGTACTGTCTTGTTGTGGATCAAATTGTACCTTTCAAACCGAAAACAAAAAATTAAAATAGGTGATAGTTTCTCTGAGGTGGTAATTCTCCCTTTTGGAGTCCCCCAAGGCTCCATATTGGGTCTTCTAGCATGGAAGAGATGACTGAATGCCTCAAGTCAGTGCAGGAGTGATATGGATGGTGTCAAACTAAAACTAAACCAAGAAAAACTGAATTGATCATTACTGGTCAAAAAGCCATCAGACAGCCTCTTGCACCAAATTTCCCTGTTCCACTCCTCCAAAACAATATCTCTCCGTCGGTGGAAGTAAAGAATCTGGGTGTTATCTTCAACTCAGACAACTCCTTTGACAATCATGTTGCCAGGGTTTGCCGAGCATGTTACTATCTTCTTCGTGATTTGTGACGAATTCGAAAATTCCTTAGTGTTGAAACTACAATACTTCTGGCGAATGCTATGGTCAGTAGTCGTCTGGACTACTGCAAATCTTTACTTTATGGGGTAAGCAAATCCAACATAGCTAAACTACAGAGAATCCAGAATGCTCTTTGCTGCATCATCTTTAGCCTTGACAAATTGAGTCATGTTACACCCTTTCTGAAAAAACTCCCTGGCTTCCAATTCAACATCATATTCTTTTTAAGTATAATCTCCTGGTATTTACGGCTATCAATCTTTCACAGCCCCCATATCTCTCAGCTTTAATAAGATCGAGCAGTCTCACTCACGACAACAGGCTATCTTCTCCTCAACACAGTAAGAAGCACATAGGCAAGCGAGGTTTTACAGTAGCTGCACCAGCTGAATGGAAAAAGCTGCCACAAACTGTCAGATCTGAGCAAACAACAGATAGTTTCAGAAGCCAGCCTTAGTTATACCCTGGAAAGTGCTTTTTAGATGTCGACCCATGCCTGTCCCTGGACTCTCCCTTCTTAAACTTAAGCGCATTAGAGGATTTGTATCAATTTTTGCGCTATATAAATCCTACTATTATTATTAACAGGCATATATAAAACTTTAGAGCCTGCCAAAATGTATTTTATATGGAGTTGAATGCATAAGAGGTATATTCAATTCTAACATGACATGGCTGTGTCCGCAATGCTGATTGGCTAAGACACAAAAAAACCCACAGAACCTCATGAATTATATTTTTTGCTCACAATGCTTGAGGTAACAGCCTAGATTTTTTTTATTAAATAGACAAATAATGGTAAACACGATATTCAGGGATTCTTACATTTGAACATAGAATATACTAATATGCATGTGCTGAAGTTTAAGGACCTTTAACAAAGCAGAGGGTTATCTTAATTTGTGGCTCTTCCAATAATTCAACGGCGCCCTTGATAAAAAAATCTTTATAGAATATTCGTATATTTTTCTATAAAATAGCTTCTAAAATATCTTCTAAATGTCATGTCAGAATAGAAATAGACAACTCCGAGCTCAGGGTTATAGGCGATTTTACAATGATTAGCGCATTGGAATCACTCAGGCTCTGCCTTTGTGATCCTAATATCACTAATCGTTGTATAATCGCCTATAACCCCTCACTCGTCATTGTCTATTTATCTTGTCACTGAATGATATAATATATATTAATGACATATTATACATTAATGTCATGCATACAACACACTCTACTAAACAATCCACTTACAAAAAAATAAATTTTAGCACTCAAGAACTGTGGTAGAATACAATGCTACCTTTATAAAATCAGTGTATATATTCCAGGTGAAGCCAACATCTGTTTTTGTCCTCGTGCGTGCCTATGTGCAAGCTGTGTTGCTTGTACTGTAAATCCTTGTAATGGTGCTACGCCGCCACCATCTTGTCCACCAGCTCTTAATCCGGTTTGCAGGTAGGTATCAGTACACTAGTGTTCATGTATTAACCTTAACTTTGTTTCTTGTCTCCGGTTTTGCCAATAAATGTTGGCTGAAATAAAACTGATTGTTACAAAGCTGTCAGCAACATGTCAAATGTAATGTACTCACCATAAATAGGATCAATACTAGAATGGACTGTCAGGGACTTGATCACGCAGATCTGTGTACAAGCATGAAATTTGGCACAGATGTAGATTAGCATATAGTGATTCCATTTATTCAGGGCACCGAAGCCAATGGTCATTTGTATTGGCATACTGATCAGTTCAATATGGTCAGTGGTCAGTACTGAACTTGGAACAGAAAATGCATTGCATGAATTTGTCTGCAGGCATGGTATTGTGTACAGATGTACATTAGGATATTGTGATTTCCTGTTTTTGAGGGGGCTGAAGGCAATTTCCATTTTTATTGGCATACCAGTCAGTCTATAGTTGACACTGGGCAGCACTCAACAGAGCACCAAGAATGGATTGTTGAACTAGTCTACAGGCATGAAATTTGGCAAAGATTAATATTGGGGTATTCTGATCACATTTCTGTAGGGTTGCACAGTCAGTGATGGTTACTTACTGTGAAATCCTAACATCAATAACTCTTCCTCAGGTCCATGAACTACACAGTTTTCTTCATATCTGATACTCCTGCCTCACTCAGCAGACAAGGCATTACTAAGTATAACTGTCTCCTTGATGACAATGGCTTGCAGCTCCCCATCCCTCCTCCTGAGACACAGTTAATACACATGACAGAGCAAAGTTTTATTGTACATAAATTAATACAATGTTATTATATTACTAAATCACTAAATTACTATGTTTATGTGCAAACCATATACATGAAAATAAATACAGTTACAATAAGATTAAAATGTTTACATATACAGACCATTGAGGTTATAATGAACATTTTGAGGTTACAATGTTGTAAACAACATTTAAGGTCATCGTATCATAATGCAATTTAAAGCAAGTAAAGGAAAATTAAGACTGCCATAACACAAGCAGTGCATAAAATAGATAATAGCCGATAGAGGTGCCATAACCCACAGTAGGCCCATGATTCGTGATTCTACCCAAATGACCTTAGATGGGATGAAAGGTCAAATTTACTACTTATACAGCCAATCCTGCTGTGGGCTAGGGACTCACAATCTTATTCGGAAGAATTTGTTGAGTTTATGTTGGAATACATGTACAACAGACTCACAGAGACAGGAAAAAATAGAATTCTGGTAGATATGTAAAATAAAGCATAAAACACCATAATCATTGTAAACATGTGAAAGTGTAAAACTAGATTAAAATACATTCGGGCACGAATATATCATGGAAACATTTTGACATTCGATTCTCAATGCTGGCAGTTTTGAAATTAAGCACACCAGTCCACAACTGTGGTCTTAACAAGAGTCAACCAATCAATTCAAACTTGCTAACTGGTTGCTAGGAAGTAGGGGTTTACTGAATGGAGGCTCCACTGTTCACCAGTCAAGGTGTTAGTTAAGGTAGCTTCATACTTTACCCAAGAGTGAGGGACTAACATGATGTCTAAACATCACTGTTGATAATCTCCAGTTGGCCAGAAGGGATACAATTTGAAGCAAAGTGGCCACCACATTTGCATAAACACGACCACTGCCATTAGTTGGCAGTTTGCACTAGGAGAACCGGGGGAAGGGGGGTTCAGGGGGATCGAACCCTGCCCCCCCCTTGAAAAATAATGTAAAGGGGTTCAACCCGAAGTACAAAATTATTTCTTGAGAGTGCTGTTAAATTTACAGGAAATGCACTATATTTTTACCAAAACTTAATTTCTTTCCCGGGGGGAATGCCCCCAAACCCCTACTTAAAGTATGTCTGACGTGAACCCCCACCTTAATTAAAAGTTGGATCTGTCTCTGGTTTGTAGTACAGAACCTATATGTACTGGTTTCCTCTGCCCATAAAACTACCTATCATAATATGACCCATACAACGTTAAAACCCAAATAAATTAAATAAAAATAACAAAATAGAAAAAAACAACACTCTGTAACACATCGCACACATCGTCAATTTTCATGCCTGTTCATAAATTTGTATAGTTCCTTTTCTATTAAGCCTTTTGCATGTACCCAACTGACCTGTGGCCATATTTGAGTGACCATGCACTGTCATCACCAATAACCATCAGCCTTGGATCACAGTACCCTAAAATACGTCTGTGCCAAATTTCATGTCTGTAGACCAGTTTTCTAAATCCCCTTTCTTTTATGTTTATACCCTATTCAAGACTGACCAGTTGTCATATTTAACTGACCAGTAACTGTGCAGTTACAAATGAATAATGGCTTTGGTACCCTCACAAAACGAATTCACTGTGCGATATTATTACTAGCTGAACATGCGTTACTAGGAGATTATCGCTTCAGAATCAAGTCTTTGAAATGACAGTATTTGATTGCTAGCCACTCCGCTTTCCAATAATGCATATTATTGTTAAAAATATCTTGCTTATTACTGCACGGACTTTTGTCTGACAAAATGAGAAAAAGCAGTGTAAAAATATCTTTCCAATGATATAAAAAATATGTTATTAGGTTAACTGCTTATTATGAAAAAAACTACACTTGTTTACGGGAAAATGTAACCCACCCAAGAACCATTTCCAAAATATGTCATGATGACATATTTTTATTAACCTCTACTTATGTCACAAGAAAATGTATATTTTTTGACAAACACTTTGTCCAGTTATATAAATTCGGTTAATAATCGAAATAAAAAATTTTAATGGGTAAGAAACTGGACCGCCATCAATGATTATTGGCCAGACATATCCATTTGTGCCCAAGGCTATAAAATTACGTTATTGTACTGATAAAAATCTGTACCAGTTTTTATATCGGTAGACCGATTTGCACAATCCCCCGTCTGTTAAGTTTATTCCATAATTAATACTGACTGGTATGCTATTACAAATGACCAATGGCTTTGGTGCCCTCACAAAATAACTTCAGCATGTCCTAGTATACATATGTGCCAACTTTTATGCCTGTAAAACAATTTGCACAATCCCTTGTTTTACAGTTTATTCTGGAATCAATACTGACCAGTTGCCATAATGAACTGACTGCCATTACAAATAACCAATGGCTTCCGCGCCATCAAAAAAAAAAGGATTGACTATATTCTTATCTGCATCCATGCGAAATTTCCTGCTTCTGGGCCAATCTGCGCAAATCACCCTGTTTGGTGCCCTAACACCCTGAACCATATGGTCAAATCTTCAAAACTTGTTGTTAAGCAGTGCATTTATTTTGTTGATCTATTATCTATTAATAAGCTGTAGATGTGTTAAAAATTCATTCTTTTATACTTAACAAGGGCTTATAAGCACTGCCAGTGCACAAACTCTCGCCTGAAATCAGAAACTTGACAGACACATGATAAATTCTGCAGTCCAAATGTGTATCTGAATCATACTGTGGGAGGACTGATATAGGGATAAGAGCTTTTGAAATATAGAGCAGATACTCTTTGAAAACTCTGAAATTTCTATCATGATCTTAACCATCTTTGAGGGGGACCAATCAAACTTGTAGCTCTCAGCTTTTGTATAAATGTCACCCTAGCTTTCTAATGCTTACAGTAATTCTAGTAAATATCACCTATTTTGAGATTTTTTTACCTTCTCCTAAATCCTGTTTACCTGATTTGTGCAAAGGACATTAGGTAGATTGGTCACATCATTGTTTGTAGTTGTTACAAGTGATATTCTTATTTTCCCCCGTCACCCCTCAGGTCTGTGCATTTTAGCTTGGCATCGGAAATCTTGTGACAAGCTTTTAAAGCATTAATAATAATAATAATTAAACCTAGTTTTTATGTAGTGCAATTCTAGTCACTGATTGGCTAATTACTGTGCTACGCACTCTTAAATAGAAAGGATTTATGTCTTAAGCATTATTTAATATCCACTGCTGGAACCACTGGAAATGCTTTATATGCTGTTGCAAAGGGGAATACTTCCAAAATACGAATGCTGACTTACTCACTTAACGCTTTATGGATATTAACTAACCACAAAAATCATCAAGCCCTGAATAAGTCTGAAAATTTATTTTTAGTAGTTTATTTGTAGCTCATGAGACCACTGAGTGGCCAAGGTGTCATGTTAAATGTCATTTGAAATGGCTTGTGATTTTGTTATTACCCTTGACAATAAATAATAGTTGTTAATATGTGTATCCATTTCACTAGATATAGTTTGTCACTTGCAGAAAAATCTGAAACAGTAGCAAAATGTAAGAACTGTTTCCACATGTATGGAGGAGGGCTTGCAGATGTAGCTTGCAAACAAAGGAAAATTGGTTGATCCTTACCATATAAGTCAGCTCCAAAAGGAAGATAGAATGTCTATCTGACATGAATCTTTTTAATTCACCTAATTGAATGATTAAAAGAGATATAAAAATTGAACAACAGGAGCGGGAGGTATGTCATTTAAAGGAAAAATATATTTTATGTTGATTTTATTTTCTGTAAATATAGAAAAATATGAATGTATGGTACACCGACAAGTTGCATACCACATCTGTAGGTCGAGATACACTCATATATTTCTTTTGTATCAACAGGCCTGATTTCTGTGGTGGATGCAACACCAGATGGTTTGTCTACATAAATAACATGTGGGTCCAGTGTGGCTAAAATCCCTAAGTGTGGTTCTCATATTACATAGTTCACTTGGTTAATTTATGGAAGAAATACCTGTATTGAAAGAATGCTAAATAAATTAAAATAAAATAAATAAAACATGCTTCTTGTTTGTTTTAAATGGCTTATTTTCCCTTAAAAACTTCCAAGTTACAGTGTAGCAACAAGGATACAAAAAAAGCTGAATAAAGATAATATAAAACAAATAATGTATTATATTTATATGCACAAATAATCTGGAAAACTTTCATTTGTTTTATTCAACAAGATTTGGTCTATATTGAAGTGCTCTTAAAATATAACAATCCAACTTAATATTAAATTTTACCTCATTGTACCTGGCAACATAAACATATCTTTTAGAAATATTGTCCTTATTGTGTGGCCTCCTATATGGGTAGTGGCATTTACAAAAGGTTGCCCCATAAAGTGATATTACTCCCTTTATGTTAAGCCTTTGTTATATTTTTCAGTTTTCTCGCTGTTCCTAAGATTACTGATAATATATAATATCCCCTTAAGTTTAAAATCATCTTGATCTTATGATTAGTCCTGAAATTAGTCCTGTAGATAGATGTATACTTGACTGCCGGCATGTAGGTGAAAATATATGTTATGTGCATAGAAAAAAAATACATCACAAATGAAGATGGCAATTTGGCATAAATAATAAGTAGAATATGTCCCTTAAGTTTTACAAATTTTCTTGAATGGAAGAGTTTTAGTAACTAAAGGACCTACAACCTACTGTTAATGCGGTACAGTTAATTTTTTCGCAAAAAACATATATTAATTTTTGTTGTTCAAATTTGTTTTAAGATGCCGTTTTGATAGAATTTTAAAAATCTGAAGTATCTCACATGTCAAGCTATTTATGGGTAACATGTGCCAAGGCTATTTATGTTCTTTCTATGCATGTATCCATTTGACCTCCTGACACTTCATTCAAGGTCATCCACGGAATGTCAAGTGTACTCCAATAAACAGATTTTGGTCAGACATACAAGTTCCCATTTGTTACTTATTGGTCCTAGCTGTTGCAGATATTAAACCAACCCATGACATATCATGTCATTGTATTCATTGTATGTGCTCAGATTAGACCTTTGACACATAGTTTTAAGGTCAAATGAGTGTAACTAAACCAAAACATGCTTACAAATCACATTATTGGTGCTACACTTTTGGAATATGTCAGTAAGGTATGGGAAATCTGCTGTTTTTATTCTTTTTATGTGGTTAGATTAGACCTTAGACCCCTACTTCAAGATCAAGTAGTAACTGCAAGTAGATCAAGGAGTAACCAAAATTAAAATCCACATAATCTGCTTATAAAAAGGTCCTAGTGGTTTGGCATGTGCAAACCAAAATATAGAAAGACATGGGCAAGGAACACATTAATGCCATCCCATATGACTGTGGATCTCTTTCACAAGATCAATGCAGGGTAGTCAAAGTTACAGGACCCTAAAGTCACGTTTAGTTCATCCTACATTATAAGGTATACTGCTTGCTCATTAGGTTCACTTACTTTACAGTGGATACAAATAGGTATTGGAAAACCAAAGTTCAGGTTTTATGTTCCGTTCAAAAGCCCGGGTCATATTGGGACAGGTCCTCAGTATCTGCCACTTTTGGGACTTGAACCCACACATAGGTGACGGCCTATGATTGTATGCCAAACCTGCTAACCACTAGGTTAATGAGGATCTATCGTTGGAAAATCAATGCACTGTTTGTAGGTACATTACGCTTTTAACTGGTTGAGCGCTAATGTGTTTTTTATTTGGGGTTTTACGTCGCTTTCAACACTGTACAGGTCATATCACGACGGGTAGTTGGAAGGGCAGAGGAAACCAGTACATATAGTTCGCTAGGGTTCTGTACTGTAAACTGCGGACCAATGGAAAGCAACTACCAGCTTTCCCACTTATGGCCATGACGGGGATCGAACCCCGGTCGCAGAGGTGGGAGGCTCTGCCACCGTGGCCCCTGATTTAAGCGCTAATGACAGTGGCCCTTACATAACTCTCCATGATGATACAACTTCGGTGTCTTTAACGGTCAATCAACGATATTTATAAGTAAACTTGTTTGGCCTCAGCTAAGCTATAACTAGCAAAACAGTTTACGGGACATAATTATAGCCTGGATACAATAATGACTAACTGATTTATCCACAGATAAGAATACAAAACCTCTCAAAGTTGGAATTTCATATATCCTTTTATAGATTAGGTTAGGAGTTTGGAAGTGTTACCATGTCTGAGAATAGTACATGGGATTTATTAAACACAAGTTCCTGATGCATATCTGAACATGTGGGATGCATATTTGAACATGTGTTACTGTAAGATTACAGTAATTCTCATGAGTACAGGTGAAGCAAAAAGGTTAGCAGTAGGTCAGCAACCTAGTAGGTTAGCAACTTTGGCATCTAATCACAGGCTGTCACCTCTGTGTGAGTTTGACTCCCACATGTGGTAATACTTAAGAACTAAATCAATGTGACCCTGGCTATTGAACGGGATGTAAAACCCCAACTTTGACCTTTAAAAGAAATAAACAAGTTTCATACATAGTTGGGTATTATAAGATGTAAGAAAATAGTGATGCTTCTGAGTAAAGCAGTATGTTAAATTATTGCAAAACAGTATCTTCAATCTTCCTATTTAACTTAAATCCAGTACAGAGAGGCTGTGTAATGGGTAGAATCTGATAGAAATTCATATTTTTTACCATTTTTTCCCCAACTGTTAAAATAACATGATGCATCATACTGCTTCTTTGTTGAACCAAATATTGGAAGCTGTTATGTGGAAAAAATGCAATCATTTGAAAAAAATCGACCAACAAAAGCAACTATAAGTCAATGTTTGAACACTTTTTAGAACACAATACTGGAAATGTTCCAACAAAAAATGCAAAACAATAGACTGAAAAATCTGTATACATTGTGAAAGTGAAAAATATCTCTTCTATGGAGATCACATTCATAGCTTCGTGTTTTGCGTGTTTCCATGCTTTTTTCCTTAATACATCATAAAGTTATTAGGGTGTTTTAACAATTTTGTACTGATGACAACATTTTAAATGCAGTTAGCCGACATCTATTTCCATTATCTTACAACATTTTCTAAAATTACTCTTCAGTAGTACTGTGCAGAGTGACCTTTCTCCAGAGAGGATTATTCACAGGGATTGCTTGATTGCAGTACTACACCAAACAGGGCTCATTATTATGCGTTATCTGATGAGTTATAGCATTCAGGAGAAGATCATAAAGCTAATGTTTATGGATACACCACTGATCTTTTCACTCATAATAAATTACATATTTTGTCAGCTTTTCCACAAATTTTCAGCACAATCAGTTATAGCAACCCTGAATTTGAAATAGGCTTACTCTATACTCACAAAAAATGGAACAATGTTATAAAACAAAAGTTTATAAATCTAAAATAATAAAAGCCAAAGTCAAAGTTGGAGTTTTACGTCCCGTTCAACAGCCAGGGTGATATTGATGCAGGTCCTCAGCATTGCCACTTGTGTGACTGTAACCCACAGCCTATGATAGATCCTAAACTTCCTAACCAATAGGCCACAGAGGACCTCTAAAATAATAAAAGTCATGTTTTATATTATAGGGAAGTATTTTAACAAATCATAGCTATACAGATGTTCAGTCTGCAAGCAAAGTGATCATATAATTATAACCTGTACAAAATCTTTATGACATACACACCTTATTAATCTAATCTAATAAGAGATTTTTCTAGTGCTCAGGGAAACTGAGGGGCAACTGCGCATACGCATACCAAATAACTGTAGGTCCATTGACATAGCCAGATCACACCAGACAAGATAATTTATTACAATATATGCATACTATACATGGAAAGCCATGTGAAAGCAAAACAGGGCAAAAAAGTGTCAGTGAATCATACCATATGCATGACACTTACTTGAAGGTACATAAGAAACAACTGCATTATAGTTAGTAAAGATTCTGTGCTGAAATTTATCAAGCGTTGGATTGAAACAACCAACAGTCCAACTTCAGGTAGGGAGAGAAATCAAAACTAGGATCAAAGAGAGGTGATTTCCTTATCTAAGCCACCTCAACCTCAATGTTTCTTCCTAACACAGATGGGCTTATTGATACCTAATGTCCAACACAAGCAAATGTGTGCTTTAAAACGGTAAAAAAGTAGAAATATACACAATATCCATAAAGCTCATAGCATGTTGCATGATAACATGTCACCTTAGCCGCAGCAAATATTTTGGCTGAGATATGGCCTAAGTAATTGCTCACATATAATGATTGACTTTATTGTAATACTAGTATTCCACAAACATTAATTGTCGCCCCAGTTAGGACCTTAGGAACAAAAGCAATTTTGGCAATATTTATCTGTTGCAACCACTTGTATTCATTCTTTTCACTTATAAACATTACATAATATACAGTTATAGCATTACAGCTGATTAATTTAGTTGCAGAGCTTTTGTAGAGTTAAAAACAAGTATCAAAGAGTTTTATGATTGACTTTCTTCTCTCTATATAGGACAAAACTACTCAGACCCATTATAATATTTTTATATAGAAAATAATTATTTATATCACTGTCTCCTGGAAAGAAGTGGCGCTGAAGGAGTCTGAATGAGTGAATTATTAATTATCTATTGTTTCAAGTCACTCCTACTACCTTTTAAGTTATGTTGCGATGGCTGGTTGAAAGGAAACCAGCACATACAGTTAGTTAAGGTTCTCTACTGTAACCTGTTGACAAACAACAAGCAACTACCAGCTTTCCCACATGAGGTCAGGCTGGGATTCGAAGTCTGATCTCAGGGGTGGGACGCGAGTGTGTCACCACTATTCCACAGTGGCCCAGGCAATGAGTCAAGCTTTGAAACTCAAATGATTACTATAATTTGAAAGTAAATGTTTTATGATAAAAATGTGCTTTGACACAAAAATACCTTAATAACTTTAATAATAATAATAAAAACATTTGTATAGCACAAAATTGATGAGGATCCCGTAATGTGCTGAAATCCAAAACTCCAAACAGCAGAGTAAAAAAAATGGAGTAAAATTTGTAACCCAGTAAACACATGGCAGGAGAAATTGACTTTGTTGGCAGGTATAGTAGTCTAAAAAAGGTAAATAAGTTGATATTTTCTGTATAAATATATATATATATATTCACAAAGTGTAATTTAGGGGGAAAATTTGCTACTGAAATCTGTATGCGTAAGTGACACATGGCAGATGACAGATTTTGCTGGTTTGTGAAATCCACTAAGTCTGAGACCACAGACATAGATTAAATTAAAGACATAAGTCTTAACTTTAAGTCTAAGTCCGGTCTAAGTCATTTTGTAAAACTGACCCTTGATCAATAAACTTTGTGTCAAAATGGACAACAAATTTCAGTTATAATACAGAGTAAATAAAATATTTCGTCACTACATTAAATGACTGAGAAGTTCAATCATTGTGTAAAATGACTACATTTGCAATCATTTACCATCATGAGTGGTAACATAGACTGTAATATGCATACACAGATATTTATAGGTTTTCAGTGATACTGTGTTTACAGTGCTACATATTTACCAAAAAAAATGGCACTTGTTCAGGATTTCATAAGATTTGCCATCCTTAGTGGGGAGATTGCATCATTCATCATGCGGTGATGAATAAACAAAACTTGTCAATATATGTAATACATTAGTACGTTGTGATCTTGTGTCAAAAAAGAAGTGTTCCCATGCATTACACGGAGTATCTCTCCCATAAAACTTTCTTTTAATGCCTGACAAATTTTACATTTTTATAAGGAGTTTTCGGAGACAATAAATAGTTTACAAAACAACATGCATAAAGATCATAACTCCACCAAGTTGTTTAAATAAGGTTTTTTTGAAAGCATAAAACAACATGACTGATATTGTCCAACTTTTACAACTTGTACAAAATCACATCTTTTTGAAACATTCTTTAAATGCATTACATAATGGCCACTTTTAGGACAGAAGTTTACAAGACGGTTTAGAGGGGGGCTTTGTGGTGCAATGGCAGCAATGATATCTCCTTTTTAACTTAGAACTGATGGAACAATTTGACCAATCCCGACTGCACAAATAAAACAACAGTACTCAGAGAGTGCATGCCTCCACCAAGACCAATCATATCAAATATTGCTTATAAGTGGAATAATAAAGATATGTCACCTTTAAAACCATTGATAGTGTTGCAGAAACTAGTCTTTGTCCTAGAATTTGAAAAGGAATTTCTGCTTACCAATACTTGTTGCTCACTTTAGAACACAATGGACGTTAGTTTGATCCCACGCATACAGTGACTTGGTAAGCCTCTAAAAAGTGGTCTTTAATTGTTGACTCATATTCCCCAGTTTTGTTTATTTATTTACTTAGGGTTTTATGTAGCTTTCAACACTGTATAAGTCATATCACGATTGGTAGTTTTGTGGGCAGAGGAAACCAGTACATACAGTTGGTTAAAGTTCTGTACTGTAAATTGCCGACCATCGGTAAGCAACTGCCAACTTGCCCACGTAAGGTCACAGACCTCAGAGGTGGGAGGTGAGTGTGTTACCACTATATACAGAAAAAATATGTGATTAATGAAGATGACTGTTTATAATGAAAATGTGTATCATCATAATAATATTGTTTATCTTAATGTGTGATATATTTATTTCATATATGTCTCCTGATGGATATTTTTCACTTCCATGTTTCATTTTAATATGAAGAATGCAGAAATGCACTACTAAATGTAAAACAATAGTTATCAGCCATTTTGCATCAAATTTTAAAGTAAAACAGAAGCACCCGTAGAGTGCATACATCCACCAAGGAATTCAATAATAAGTAAATGGGAAGATCTTTATTATTTTTTATCGGTATTTTGGATCAATCTCCAAATTTAATTGCATCTCAGACGAGGACCCACCTTCTGGCTTTTTATTAATTTCTAACCAATAGTATTTGTGTAACCCTGCTAACAAACAGACAAATAAACAGCTATGAAAATAATACCTCCTTTGTGGAGGCAAAAATGAACACCGGCTCTATCACATACCTTTCTATTGATGTATACAACATATTTGTCATATACTTTTAAAATTATTTACTTAAAATCAAAAACCATTGACAAAGGTGTAACTATAAATATGCAGAGTTCCTGGCACTGGGAATATTTAAAATTTTACAGTCTATTTGGGCTAAATATATATTTGCAATTTTCCTCGAGTGATCAGGGATCTTTTCCTCCTTGATTTGCAAAGTAGGGACTCTTTCAATTTCTATGCAAAAGGAAAACATGGGTTTTCACTTTTCACCTTTAACAACAAGGATCAGATTCGGCCAACACAAAAGAATTGGCTGCATGTGACCAAATGGGTGTTTGAAGGAAAAACTTGATAGCTTTAGATTGTTAAAAGAATTTTATAAAAACTAATCCAATTGAGGCAAAATCCACTCCCTGTTTCACAAACTAGCTGTAAATTCCATTGGGTTTTTAAAAACTCTCTTGGTTGTTAAGTAATTTTATCAAATGGTATAACATAAAATAAAAACACTTTTTGTGTGCTTTTCAGAAATGACATTTTTATCTTGTTTCCCTATTTCCAAATAAAGCCAATTTCACACTTATCCGTTTCATGTCTCTGACACTTACACAGAGTATTGACATGTGACCTTATTTAAATGGACCCTCTATCACTAGGGTCTTGCCATACAGTTGTGTCCATTCATAACAATTCATACTGTATCTTTAAAAATAAGCCACAGTATAAATTGATCCCCCTTTGATCCAGAGTTCAGCTAGTGATAGATGTGGCAGGTTTTTGAAACATCCTGACAAAGGTTGTTCCATTGGAAAAAAGTTTCTAATTTGTACTTGCGGCCCGTCCAAACCAAACATAAATCCTGACTTATGAAAGCTAAGAAAACCTATTATTTTAATAATAATAATAACAATAGAAAGATTTGTGCAGTACAGATTTGATGAAATTCATGCAATCAAAAAGGGGCAGTTCAAAAACCGAGTAAACGTCTTAACCCACTAAGTCCTTCCCGGGGAGGATGACTGTGGTAGTCTAAACAGGTAAGCAATTCCAAGATATCAAACACATCGAGCAACAAACAAGCCCAGACAAGTTAAATATTTTGCACACATGTATAGCTTGAGGGGCAAGCACAGGTCTCTGCGACCTAGTTGTATAATAGGTTCCCAACCATTTTGGGAAAGTCCAAAAGGGGTTTTGATCTACTAGCGCAAAGCCATCAGGGACACAAGTAGTGCACCGAAGCGGTCACCCATCCCAGTACTAATGTAGCCCATTGCTGCTTAACTTCAGTGAAAAGACAGATCAACATCACGCTGCACCACAGTTTATGAAAATCCGGCGACAAAAAAACCCCGAAAATATAAAAAAAAAAAAAAAAACAAAGAAAAAGTGATTCTCACACTTTCCCCAATCAATAAGTGGGGTCATGTTGGACAGTCCCTCAGCAATGGATCTAGTGTGAGTTAAACCAACGCAAAGGTGTGATTTGGTGCCACATTTTATGGTGCATTTTTCAGGGTTAGTCCAAAGCTATATATCATGACAAGCATCTTTTGATTGCATCAACGTTTGTTTTGTCATTGGAGAGAAACTAATCCATTCAAGGGAACTCAGTTCATCAAGTGCAAATAGAAATTCCTTTGTTATTGCTAGGAGTTCAGTAGTGCCCTAATGTTAAGGTGACCTTAGTTTAATTTTTATTTATTTGGGATTTTATGTCGCTTTTGACACTGTACAGGTGATATCACGATGGGTAGTTGGAAGGGCAGAGGAAACCAGTACTCACAGTCAGGGTTCTGTACTGTAAACTGCTGACCAACGGCAAGCAACTACCAGCTTTCCCACTTGAGGTAGGGTCGGGCACCAAACGCAGGCCTCAGAGGTGGGAGGCAAGAGTGTTACCACTCTGCCACCATGCCCCCTAGTTTAATACCTGTCTTAAAGTACATTGTACTTGTTTCAGTAAAAATTAAAATAGTATTGACAAATGTTTTGAAATGCAAGCTATGATATATTTAGTTTCATTTGTGTTTATATACCCAAACCAATGTAGTTATATACCAAAGTTTCAACATATTGTTCATTAATTAATTTTTATAATTCACACATGGTAACAGTGTAGGTATAAACACAAAAATATAGGTTATTTACAAACAGTAACACACTAGTAGCAAATGCAATGTCTCTTTTGTCTACTAGTTGTGGAAGATATAGTAAAGATACAACCATCCAGATAAAAGGTTGTTTGAGGTTCCTCAATTCTATAATTCTGTAGATGAATAAAAACGCTTTGACCACAGATTTTGCTTTTGACGCTCCCATGGTTTGGAATGATTTACCTGATGAGGTCCATTCTGCTCCAACTCTCACTTATTTCAGAAAGGCTAAATTCATATCTCTGCAAACAGGATTTCCCAGCTTAGCATTTACTCTAGGCGTCTCTGGGATATTGGACTTTTTTTTTTTTCTTTTTTTTTTTAATTTTGAAAGATTTATTTTCTTTTGTGATGAAACTACCATTACATTAATACTGGGGGTACATACACCCTGGTAGTAGAGGTGTCCCAGTAAATATAATTGATGTAAACAGAGTAACTGTGACAAATACAATTAATCACTTACCACACTGCTAAACACATTTGAAAAAGCACATTTAACAAAAACTTTTAAAAATAATTAAATGAACACAAATTTTTTTATTGTTACTCATTTATTTCCTAATAAAGGAAGAAAAAAAAATTCAGTGTAACAACATTTCTATGAGTTGCCATTTTTTTAAAAACACTTCTTCTTTTAAGTCCATTTTTGCTAGTAATTTCTGTTCGTCATAGATAATTTGAATTTTTTGCTTGAGTTCCATAATATTTAAATTCCTGGACATTCTTGAGTTTGAAAAGATATAAGTTTTGACAGCTAGAATGATCACATTAATCGAAAGAAAGTTATCAGTCTGTTGATATCCTAGAATGTGTTCCAAAGGGCCAAGATTTAGAGTGATATCCGTTCTACTTTCAATCCATACTTTTACTCTATCCCAAAAATTTATAGTGCAAGGACAAAGGGAAAACAGATGAATGATAGATTCTGGATGGGATTTACACAACAAACACTTTGGAGTTGATGTTTTACCAATTTTTGAAAGCAGTTTCTGAGTACCAAGAATGCGATGGAGAATTCGGTACTGAAACCATATTAGACCGTTATCTTGTATTAATTTAAAACATATTTTAAAAGCCTTTTGCCATGTATCTTCATCAATATTGATATTTAGTTCGTTATTCCATGCAGTTTTGAAACTCATATCTGCACAGGTCTTGTTCAAAAGTTTGTAAAAATGTTTTGAACCTTGGCTATGGCCAAATAGAGATGCTATTTGTTTTGGTAAGCAGGGTTGGTAAAACAGTAAAGGACCTTCTTCTCGATATCTTTTAAGGTAAAGTTCCACACATATTTTAACACGCAAGTATTCTAAGAAATTAGTTTTCAAAAGGGTATATTTTTGCTCCAAATCTTTTTGACTAATGAAATTACCATTACTGTGAAGAAGGTCACCCACATAGCTTATTCCATGTTTACTCCAATTGGGTAGGTTAAGTTCCATTTTCGAGATTTTAGGATTATATCATAGCGGGGAGGCCAAAATGTCACTGGAATTACTTATGGGAGTATTATCGGACAGTTTTCTCCATGATATCAAAGTTTCCTTCCAGAAATCATTTTGTGTTTTGTTTATTAATATGTCACACCAAGTCGAACCATTGAGTGCTAATTTTGAAATTGGTGAAATTGTTTTTTCAAAAAGTTGAGACCAGGGTTGGGACTCGCTTTTAAAAAGTCTATTCATCCAGGTTAATTTCAACGATTGAATAAAGGACTCAATATTAACCATTCTTAAGCCACCATTTATATAGTCCTGTGTGATATACTCCCGTTTAATTTTATCAGGTTTGTTGTCCCACAGAAATGCAAAGAGACTTGAATTTAGTTGTTTAATGAAATTGTTATCTGGTGAAGGGATAGTCATAAATAGGTGGTTAAATTTGAAAGGATAAATGTTTTTATCACCATTATTTTTCCAAACGGGGTTAGATTTTGTTTATTCCAAAATGATAAAGTTTTCTTTGAATTTTCCAATGCCTTTGAATATTTCAAAGTAATCATTTCATTTAGGTCAACTGAAAAGATAATTCCCAACAAATTAAAATGTGTTGTTCCCCATTCTAAATCAACTGAAACTTGTAGTTTATCCTTGGAATACTTCTTTCTTCCAATCCAAATGACCTTTGTCTTGTTTGTGTTCATTTTTAATCCAGAATAAGATCCAAAAATTTCAAGCGTATTCAGGGCAGCCTTTAAAGAGCTTTGTGAACCATCCAGAACAAGGGTAGTGTCGTCGGCAAACTGTGTTATCTTTATCTCAACCGAATCAATAGGTATGCCTTTAATTTCAACATTGACCTCTATCATATAATGCAGTATTTGCCCACATAAAAGGAACAAGTATGGGGCTATTGGATCCCCTTGTTTACACCCTCTCTCAATAGGAAAAAAATCTGATTTAACTCCAGCTTGCAAAATAGAAGCAATAAAATCTGTATTCATTAATTTAATCCAAGATATAAAGCTTTCACTGAAACCTTACAGTTCCGAAGTATTATACATAAATTTCCAAGATATTGAGTCAAATGCTTTTTCAAAATCTATCAGCATCAATAACCCATTTTTATTCGTAACTTCTGTATAATTCATGATGTCGTATATCAATCTAGTTGACTCCCCAATATACCGCCCCTTAATAAATCCTGTTTGACATTTTGAAACTAACTTATCTAATACTATCTTCAGCCTTTCTGCAATAGCAGAAGAAAGTAACTTGTACAAAACACTCAACAGGGAAATAGGCTGCCAATTTTTCAAAAATTCTCTATTTTTATCACCTTTTGGAATGCAATTAATTATTGACTGGCGTCATGATATTGACAGTGTTCCTTTAGAATAACTGTAATTTAAGACTCTTGATATCAGAAATTTTAGCTTTAACCAGAATACTTTAAAAAATTCACATGGAAATCCATCAACACCTGGTGTTTTATTATTTTTCATTTTTTTTTAATGCAGCACTAAGTTCTGATGTTTTCAAAGGTCCTTCCAGTGATGATGCTTCTGATTCAGACAATTTAGTGATGGGGAAATTTTTAAAAATTTCTGCAAATTTTATATCTGGTATATCTTTATCTTTACTTTGAAATAAATTTGCATAAAAATATTTTACATAATGCAAAATACCAACTTGTTCTGTGATTGTGTTACCATTGTGGAGACAAACCTTTTTAATTGTTTTGTCAATAAATTTTTGGCGTTCGAGACTACAGAAATATTTAGATGGTTTCTCTCCATTTTGCAGCCAATTTACTCTTGATCTTACCATATTTCCCATCAATTTTTTTTCCGTAGATTTAATAATTCCTCTTTTTTGGCCTCAAGAGTATCTAGTAAAGCATATGTTGAGTTTGAATTTTCAATACTGTCGATATCTTTCAACAGTTTCTTTTCTCGAATAGCCTCTGCTTTTTTTAGTGATGAGGAATAGCTAATAGTGATTCCTCTTATTTTTAATAGTAGCATTTCAAAAAGGAGGTTATCATCAATTGTAAATTGCATGTCCCAATCATTATCTGCATTGAGATATTCATAGGTATATATCGGAACTGCATATTGTAGTTTTGTATTTATGGCTTTATTGATCATATCTATATAATTTTCATTTTTAAGAAGACTACAGTTAAATTTCCAAAGGCCTTTACCCCGCTGAAACATGTTAATTTTTACATTAAGTTCAAGAATAGAATGGTCAGACCTATAACCAGGATTTATTTTACAACTAGTTATTATGTCTGTGAAAGAGTTTGATGTTATAAAATAGTCTAATCTAGCTTGTTTTATAGGGTTTTTTCTTCTCCATGTGTATCTTTTAGTTTCTGGATGCATATGTCTAAATACATCAGTTAAATTGTACGTTTCCAGGATTCGGAGAACTAAATTTCTTGATTTTGGGTTATTGATGCTCAGATAATTATAGCTATCTAAATTTGGATTCATAACTAAATTAAAATCCCCACATATCACTAAGTAATCTTGTTTATTTTGCGCTATAATTTCTGTCAGATTTTGAAAAAAGGCTGGAGTATCCAAGTTCGGGGCATATATATTAACTAGTCTAACTGATAAGGAGGCTATGCTTAAATCAAGTACAAGGAGGTTGCCATCCAAGTCACGTTGGATATCATGAATTTTATATTCAAAATTGTTTTTTATAAGAATGGCAACACCTCTAGAGTTAGTTTTGGAACCAGAAATAAAACATTCTGCACCAGACAGTACACTTAAGTCATTTTCATCAGTTTGAATCAGATGGGTATCCTGTAAACAAAGTATGCTTGGATTGTGATCATTGAAATAATTAAGAACATCTATCCTTTTGGATTTGTCTCTCAAGCCCTGACAGTTTGCCGACAAACTTATTTTGATTTGATTACCCAATATCATGTTGATTACGATTCACAACAGCTCTCCCAGAAATGCCCATATTACCTGGTACTTTTTTAACTAATATGGAACTCAAATTAATATGTTGACTCCCTCTATTAAACATCTTTTTAGTATCATCATTTAAAGTATTATTAATGGTGTATCCTAAGGAAGCCACCAAAGCTATGTTGACAAAAGATATGCACAAACCATCAGTTAACATACCATGTTTTAGAATTATTTCATTGAGTCTGTCACACAGACGAAATAACAGTAGAAAAAGTAACTCATCACAAGTAAAACAAGTATAAAAAGAAAAACAAACAGTCAACAGAAAGAAAAACATAACTAACCCAAGTATAAGAGGTAGAGGCATATTTGCTTAGAACAAGGTTATAAGATTATTGGAGAGTTTCACTGGTGTTATTTTATCAAAAAAATATTCATCGAAGAATTCTTTGAACATACAAGAAGAAAAGGAGGTGCAGATGTGCCTGTTTTTGAGATTATTTAGACCTATTTTACCAGAGATTGTGCCACTAGACATATTTTGTGATGGAACAGGTTCAACCGATACCATTTCTTCAATATCAAGATGTCATTTCATGCTTTCATAAAAGGGAGTTGTGTTAATTTAAAAAATTTTAAATGACATTTCTGTTGATTTACAAATGTAATTGTGTGTATATATCCATCAATCCTTAACAAATAGGTATCAACAGCATTTTTTACAATAAAAGTACCAATACTTATATTAATAACGAATATAAATAATCCCTAAAAATTGTAAATATATCTATCCATCAATGCTTGAAAAGTAGAAAAAAAAATCATCAACAGCACTTTGACAAGGTTGGTAATAGAATACTTTGTCCTAATACCAAAGAAGGTTGTATATTTTACAAGTAAACTATTCAAGCCAACTATAAGTTTATTGAATATATTTATTTTAACGGTTTTACGTCATTTTTAAATAACCGAGGTCACGTCAACAGTCCCTGGTAACTCTCCAAGTTTGTAAGGAGGCTTTCAGGGGGATAAACCCAGAAAAATACTCTTAACATAAAATAGATTCAGTTTCACCGTCCTTGTTGAAGGAGCATCATTTACTGATTATATGATTACACAAACTCAAAACTTTCATAATTTGTAGAAAAAGGAATAAAGCTGCAATAGAACTAGATATATAAACATCAATGTGTCTACATAATTTATTAGTAAACTATTTTAAGCTTTTCAGTGTAAAAATCCAGTCTGATATCACCGACCTTTTTTCTGTCATGCAAGGCCAAACATTTATACAAAAGCTGGGGTCATATCAGGACCGTGCATCAATGGAATTCATGCTTTTTCATAATCTAGAATTAAACTGATGATCACAACCTTTTAAGTACAAAACTTTTAAGGACTCACATGCACATATTTATTTGCATTAAAAAAAACATATCAAGAAAAAAAAACACACACCAAATAAAAAGGTTTGCATTGTAGACTAATTAACCAAGAACCAACCTTTAAATGTTGACAAGTTTGGCTATGACAATATAATTTATCATTGAATTATCCATGGTGATGCCTTTTTAAAATCCACTCAAATACCATTGATCTCTTTGCACCATATAAGGCAAAAACCATTAAGTTTCGTTTCAACAACTAGGGTCATATCAGGACCATGCTTCATACTCAAAAAAAAATTTTTTTAATTCTAAATACAACCTTTCTAGGAAACACATACATATATTTATCTAAAATGACAAATCAAGAGAATATGACACACACACACAAGGTTTGTGTTGTGGAATAATTAATCAAAAGTCAGAGTTTAAATATTTACCTTTCTAGGAAACACATACATATATTTATCTAAAATGACAAATTAGGAGAATATGACACACACACACACAAGGTTTGTATTGTGGAATAATTAATCAAAAGCCAGAGTTTAAATATTTGCAAGTTTGGCTATTACACTAAGATATCATGAATCGTTGTTACTATGCAAGGCAAAACATTTAGTATCTTTTCAACAGCTTGTGTCGTATCAGGACCATGCTTCAGTGAAATTCTCATGTTTTATCAGTCATACTTCAGGATTGAACTCATGATCTCACTGATTAGTGATGATAGGAACAGAGCTCTGTTAATTCTTTTTTTATACCGGTATATTCCAGTACAACCTTTTAAGGACACATCAATTTTTTTATATTCATGTACAGCCTTTTAGGGAGACATAATGATCTGCATAAAAAACTCTCAAAATAATATAACACTCACAAAAGAAGTTATGTATTGTTGACAAATAAACAAAAAAAACACAAACAAATGTTTACAAGTTTGGATGTTAGGCAATAATGTTTATCATTGAACTGTCTAAGCCAATGCCATTTTAAAATCCACTCGTATACAATGACCTTTTTTTCTATGCAAGGCAAAAAAACATTCTGTGTACATGTATTTTTAACAACTGGGGTCAGATCAGGACCATGATTTTAATTCTAGCTACAACCTTTTAGAGATGCAAATGCACCCACTAATCTGCATAGAAAAAAACATAACAGGATAATATATTACACAAACAAGTAGTTTGCACTGTAGACTTATTAACCAAAACCCAAAGTTTAAATGTTCATACGTTTAGATATTAGACAGTGAAAAGAAAAGCCTTCCACAAATGTATACATTTTAAACAGTCTTTCGATTTGTATATACACTGAATATTAATAATTGCTTTCGGAACATGTTTATAAGGTTTCACGCAGTTCCATCAATAATTTGCCCAACTGATTTTCACCTTTCCACCTTGATTCAATCCATACGTCAGAATCATTTAGTCCAATTCCAGCACCCCAAAATCTGTCAAAAGGATTGGCTTCAACTAATAACATCTTTTCTGTACCTTTTAAAAAGGATGCAAGACCAGCATTTTGCGTAAACTTAGGACTTGGCAATGGCTATGGAATGATGATTTTTTAAATTGGATTCTAGTGTTGCGCCTTACAGTCTGCCTGGCAAAGAATAAGCTCTATCAAAGTACAAAATAAAACAGAAATTATATTTACCTAACACATGTAAATGATAAACTGTAATATTATGATGATCAGTTGGCTCGAGTTCAGCTTAAGACAAAATGTGTGATTCATTACAGGGGTGGGGGCAACTTTAGTGACATTCGGTGTTGCTGAATGAGATCTAAAATGTTGAATTGTATATTATTGTAAATCAATCGATAACATAACAGTTGATCATCCGATCATTAAACTTAAATTACACCTTTGACTTTTTCTTTTGTTAAAAGTCTCCAATATGTTTCATTAATGACCATTTCACTCAGTGATTATGACTCATAAATGGAAGCTGTTTTCATCCATTTCTAAAGAAACCCTTAGACTAAAATGATCATAAAGACCCAAAATACATACCTAAAACATAGAAATAATAATGTGAAACATCATCTTAAGAATTACACATTAGTAAAGAGGAGTAATTTAAATAGCCTCGTAAGTGTCCAATATTAGAAAATAATGGATTTTTTACTTGATCCCTTCGGGACCTTGCAAAGAATGCATCATGAATATTTTTGAATATTGGACACTTACTTGGCCATTAGCCTATACTTAGCTAAGGAGGATTAAATGGTGTCTCCCAAATGCACTCAATAAACGTGACTCTAATTTTATTGTTACATTTGGTTGCATGTTTCAATGGGACCAAATTTATTGAGGGTATTTCATTCGGTAATCTCTCCCCAGATATTTTATCCTTTGTAGTGAAACAACCAAAAACATTCTTCAATATCCAATCTTACACAAGAGGCCTCAGTAACTGAACCTTGTGAAATACAGTATAAGCATAGTAGTGGTTGCCAATTGCTTTAAAATTGTAACAGGCAAAGAAAGAAATATTTACTGAACAAATGTTTCTAACAATCAAAATACCAATCACATTCAACAGAAATACTCTGATTGTTGTTAAAACTATATAAACGTTGGAACCTCATCATAGAAATCAGCCTATCTTAAGATAGGCTATAGCCAAACTTGGGATACCAAGTTGAATTGCCCACTGAAGACTTCTTAATTGGAATTTTACCTATTGTCTCTACATTCTATTGATGTTGATTAAAGTTGCTTAGAAAAGTATGATTAAAGTGATCGTTTTCCTGGTAAAACTCTTTTGAGTTTCAGTATAAAGTCAGAATTAAGAGATATAATTTTACAGTAAGATTTGATATTGTGGTGCCCTAAAGCAGAACAATTCCAGCCATAATTTAACAGTTGCAGCTCTCAGTGGCGGCACATGGTTCTGAATAACCCTGCGTGACAGGTGGTTCATATACAAATATTCTAGGAATGCCAGTGAAGTCCAAACAGAACCAGGCCGAAAGGGGTTTTGGTCTACTAGCACGATCCACAAAGCCTTCAGAGACATGAGTAGTGCACTGTAGCGGTCACCCATCCAAGCATTAAATTAGCCCATTGCAGCTTAACTTCAGCGAAGAGAAAGGCACTCATCATGCTATGCCACAATTCATGAAAGTCAGGAGACCAAAAACAAAGGAAAATCAAGTGGAATAGACATAAACGAGCTAAAGACAGTCCTGAGCTGAGTTTTGTGAGAAGTTCTTGCAGAGTTTCTGCACGCCATAGGAACCCTGATGTTGGCTGGGGTAATTAACTGGAAAGAAGAGGCTATGCTATCTATAATTGCAATTATAAATTCAGGTTTGTAAAATGAACCTTCTCCCAATGACATTGAGAAGACAGACCAACCTTATGTTCACAGGTAGGTCAAAATATCAATGAGAAAGTGTGTCCACAATATCATTACTTGGACGTGACGCAGATCTAAATTAATATCCCACACAGTTGAAAGTAGTTATGTATGTAACTGTTTTTATTTTTATTATTACTATTATTAATATCTTTAACTTTTTTACTCAGAAGAAATCAGGTGATTTGTCAGTTTTTCAACCATTTCTTAACAGGGTTAATCTTCACAGTCTCCAAATCCAAGTCCCCCCCCAACAATTTTAACATTGGCTAAGTCTTCCATAAAGTCACAAGGGTGAAACACAGGTTGTGTAGAAACCAGCTACAGTTTGAACGTGGATATATTAAAATAGTTCTTTCAAAACTTCTGCGGTTTCTCAGAAAATTTATTCTGATTTTTTTATGATTGGTCATATACAACCCCCTTTTTGTTGATGTGTTATTTTATGAATCACTTAGGATAAGAGAGATTGAGTAATTACATACCGATGCTATAAAATTTGACATTAAAAAAATGTCCTGCCAACATTAATCTTTATGGCTCAAAATTGTCTCTAGATGAAGTATTGGTGGAATTCCATGACAGAAAACCATGCTTCAAATAACTTCAGTAATTGTCTTGTCTAAATGGATTTATGATCATCTTTATTGATACAAATGCTTATCCAACTAAAGCTACGTTTCCATACAAGCGACTGAGAAATCTGAGTTTAAGGCAACAAAAATGCTTGGATGTTGTAAGAGTACCAAAGGTTTATACTAACAATAGTTATAAAAGCAAGAAGACTCAGAAAGGTCAGACCTCTGCTTAGACATGTATAGGACATGTCTGGACAATTTGGATATTCCATATTTTTGTATCCAAGTGATTCGGATCACTCTCCAATTGAATGGGATCTAAGCTGAATCAAGACCTATTTAGTAATTTTTTTTTCAAGAAGATCCAATCAATAGTATTTACGAGATCCCGAGAACAAATGAACAGACAAGCAGACCAACAAACAAATGGTAATGAATTTAATACCGAAGTAATAAAAATGAACTGGCAAATTGATCCTTTTTATTATTATTATTATTATGTATTTATACTCAGCGCAATATCTCCATATACTACAGGACTCAAATGGCTATTTAACCAATCTGACTGTACAGGTACAGCCCCAACTCTCAAGTAACTGACATTCCCCTAACTGGAAGATAGAGGCTCAAGGATGACCATTTATCAACGTCCTTGAGGTTCTTTAACCTGCCACTGGGGATAGGACCCAATGACAGAGGACTGTCATTTTAAGTGGTCATCCGAGCCACTATGTATCTGCCTGTACCTGGGATTGAACCCACGTCCTCTGAGTTCCTAGACAAGTGTGTTACCTGCTAGGCCACAGTGGCAGATACTTTTGGGTGTTTGTGGACAAAGAGGATCATCCAATCATCAAAAAGATTCTGAGATACTTGCATTCAAACTGTAACATAAAAGAATGACAACTCGTGTTTCGTTGTGGGAAAATACCTTGTATTATCAAGCCTATGCTTATAAATCTCCAAATTTCATGTTTACTAAGCTCTAAAATTGGTACAAAAGTGGTAATCTGCACTCTAAGAAAAATCTAAATTTATTTAATATATTTCTATTGTAATTTCAGGCTACACCTTGGGAAATACACCATTGTTGCAATTAACAAAAATCAGATAATTAGGAGACCATACTTCTTATGTAAAGGTGTTTGTATCAATAAAGATGATTGTCAAGTTTAAAATCCAGGCAACACAATTACAGTTTACACATTTGACCTAGGTTTGCATTACAACTTATTAAATTTAAAACATGTTTTTGTTGTGTTATTGTAGTTTGTAATAAGAATATTAAAAATACACATATCCGTCTACATAAAATTACACCTGAAAGATTTACTTTTCTTAAAAGTGTCCATTAGCATACAGATGTCCCCACTTAGTCATTTCTTTATGAAAAAAAATATGCAAACCATTTTTGACATACATTCCCACATAAACCCTGTCACTTTGATTTCAACTGTATGACCACAAAATTAAAAACCCCAAAACTGATACCAAAATTATAAAAAAGTAAACAGTACTAACGTTAAATATCATCCTGAAGTTCTTAATCAATGTGTGTGTTATTTAAACAGATTAATAGCAAAATAAAGGTCCAATATTGGAAAATATTAGTACTTTATTTTCAAAGATTGGAGATAAATCTACACATTATCCACTGTTTGGAATCGCTAGCGGTTTCCGGTACTACTGAAGACAATCCAAAGAGTAAGAGAAGCCTCCGGTCAAGTGTGAATCTACCAAAATAAATTGAAATAAAACAGCAAAAGGGTCATTCTCATTTTGCTATTTTTTTCACGAAATGAATGTATGGGTACTAAGAGTGACTTTTTGTGACTTTATGGCAACCATTAATTTACATAAGCATATATTCTATAACCATCTTTGTCAGTGCAAATTGTGATGATGCTGATGTATAAAGAGCTTTAGAATTTGTTGTCACACAGTGTAAGCATTTGATGAGTTGGAAATGAGGCTTCTGCACAGACAATTATTGTCACTTACAGCAGGGTATTTTTGTCTCTATAATCCACTTTTATGATCCTTGATATCCGATTTTTTATTCTGGGAACCTCAACACATGGATGGGCATTGTTAGAGGAATGTAACCAGGCAAGGTAATATAGTGGATAGCTCATATACTTTCCACCTTTGATGGCCATGGGTGAAATTGGAAAGCCTGTAAGTTTAATAAGTTACCCCAATGTCATACTTACGTGATGGTGGTTTTCAATTTAATTTTAAAGTAATTAATAATAATAATAATGATTTTTTACATTTTAAGACATCAACTGAAGTCCTCAACTAGTACAAGCAGTGAATATAGTAAATATACGATGACCACTCTACATGTAACTAATTTATATAATTAATACACGTCTATATATATATATATATATAGGGTATCATAAGTAAACTTCCCGAATATTTTATACAGAAAAAATATATCACAAATGAAGATGACAGGATTATAGGAGTGTGTAGCACGACTAATATTTTGTTAATCTTACGAGTGATATATTTTTTCTGTACATGTCTAATAAGGGATATTTTACTTTTATTATCCACCATTTTATATGATTTATTACTTAAATAAATTCAAATTTGTAGAGAGAATGAGAAAAAGACTGTTATATATATATGTGGTCACCATTGCATATAAAAACAATTTTTAACTTACGATGTCTCAGCTATTTCTGCATGGATTTTTATGCAACAAAGACGGGCAGAATTGCTGTAAAATTTCCTTTGTAATGATATATAACACATATTTTTAGGTTACATAGTTTCCGAGATATTGGGGGAAACCCAGTAGATATTCACACTAGTTATCCATGGTACGGAGGTGCCATTCTATATAAAAATATATATTCCGCTCCATATATCCTCGTATACTGGGCCAAATACAGCTTGCGATGGATAATAATCTATCAGATTCTTTTAAGTGATATTACCCAATCTATAACCATAACACCATACGCCACATGCCATGACTGAATATTCAAATAGACATTGATTACTCTGAGTGAATAATCAAATTTATGATAATTCAGACAAGCTTTGAAATATTACCAAATATTTAAACAGTAATTTTTGTGGTTCACTTTTAGCCTTTGAGAGTTTAATCAAAATATAACCTTGTTTAAGTACATCAAGAATAAAACAAGCCATTCATGATTTTTAAAAGACATTTCCCAATAATGAGTAAATGAGATGTGAGCTTTGGTATTTTTTGTACCCGGTTGGTGATCCGGATCACTCTCAAAAAATTTATAGGATTTAAGTTGGACCAAGATCCATCCTCTCATTTTTTCAGGAAGATCCAAACAGTAGTATTTGCGTAATCCTGCAAACAAACAGATAAACAATCAGTCATGAAAGTAATACCTCCTTGTTGATGATAATAACCTGGCTTAAGTAGACCAAGTATAAAAAAATCATAAATGATGATTATTATCTTGCTCAAATTATTGTCCATTCTCAAGCAGAAGGATCTCTTAAAAGTTATTTATTTGTTGCCTTGAATTGTTCACACATCGTCAAAACAATTACCTTAGATTGTCATCTGACTGTTCTGGCAAAAAAGGCTCATTTTACAGCTGTTTACTTTCATAAGAATGACATAAGATAGAGAAAATAGATGACCTTGATCATTTACATAGAACAAATGCAATTTTCACATACTACCTTAAAAGCCACACTCAATGTGGTTATGTTAAGATTAACATCTTAGATATGTTAAGCAAATGTTAAATGGAAATAACAAAATCATCATTTGTAAATGAAATAAAATAACAAGATTTAATGTTATTAAGCTAATAAATACTTCCTAAGTCAACATCAAAATCTTTCTACTTTTGGAATCTGTTCTTGAAGAAAGTTTGTGCACAATTGAATGATGTTTCTTTAAATTACACCTGAGAGATATTCTTTTGTTAAAAGTGTCCGATATCTTTCACTATTCAGCAGTTGTTCTGCTCTCTGATTTTGGCCATTATATACAAGCCTTTTCACACATTTCCAAAGAAAAACCTTCTACATTTATATCAACTAAAATGATCATTAAAACTTCCAAAAATACACACCAGAAATATAGCAATGAAAAGTAACGGATGTTGAAAAAAAACTTCTTTAAAATAACAAAGTAAGGTATAGGTGTAATTTAAATAAGTTTATAGACTCGTAAGTGTCCAATATTTCAAAATAATCGATTTTTGACTCAGTCCCTTTGGGACCTCGTAAACCCTACATCAAACCACTGCAGTCGGAAAATAAAACAGCCATAGCACTTAAAATATGGAAATGGGGAAATTTGGATCTTTGATATTTTTGTATTCACGCAATGATCCAGATTAGTCTCAACATTTAATGCGATCAAGTTGGACCATCATCTAATTCTTTTCATAAAAACTCAACCAGCAGTATTTGGGCAATCATGTTACCAAACAGACAAATAGACAAATGGTCATGATAAATATACACCTAAAATAAGTTTTTTTTCAATGTACTTCTGATAGCAATACTGAAATAAATTGACAGTTCACTCCTTGTCACATAGTAATGCCCATTTCTGCATCTGTTGTCAACAAAACTACTTAATTGGTTGACGCAAACACTCAACCAAGAGCCCTTAGAGCTGCTACCTGTAGTAATGCTGTAAAACATGATTATTATTGCACCTTGTAAGGCAGTTAAGTATGTCTATCTCTGGCACTGTAGCTACTAATGATGTTTTGAAGGGAGGGAACTGGTTAATTTGCTCAATCTGTGTTCACACTTACCAGGCATCTTATTATCCATCACATTTTGTCTTAGACATACATTCTTGGAACCCCCTGCGCCGATTGCAATGTATAGATACTGTTACAAATCCATCAACTAGTGCAGATTTTTCGTAAACATTACAAATATAACATGACAATGATTTTAGTAAGACATCTAACAAGAGCCACAAACATTAAGTTGTGTTACGGCATACATAATCTTTCAAGTTTCACTGTATATTTTATCACGAAAGAAGGCTTTATGTATCTGTATTATTAGTTGTTTAAACCATTCAATATGGTTGTTGTTTACTTCAAGAAAATCATAGTTCTGTTAGAATGTAGATGAAAAACAAGCAGATAGTCCGTTAACACAGACTTAAACTCAGAAAATCATCAACTGGATAGTTACAAAATAAACATATTTATGTTTGTTGATTTATATTTGGCCTGTTTGATTTCATTTTTCCTGACAGAAGGATCGTTTAAATTGACTTTTTTAATGTTGAAGTAATTTATTCAATTTTCAAGAGAACATTTTTCATGAAATCTTACTGTGTATTTAGAATGTCTTGATTAAGTAGAATTATCTTTCTCATACATTTGAAATCTGTCTTGATAGGTTTCAATTCTAATCCAATGCATGACATTCTACATTATATTCTGCAACAGGTTAAAGAAGAATCAGAAATTAAATTTAAAAATCATATAATCTAAGGAACAGCAGATACTTTATTGCTGAACAAATATGATTACTTGAATTATTCATCGCAATATCTCAACTCTCTTACAGATTGGACATTTTTCCAGTATACTTTCAATGTACAATTTGCTTACTTGGTTTTCTTATCTTGTTATTTGTTTGGACAATAAGATTGTTTACGGCAAAAATTCATTTTATCTGATGGCAAAACTGCCTATTTGTTAAAGAGCCGAGAAAATTATATAATCTGGACATTATAATTGAAGTAATAAAATTATAAATACTTACATAAAACAATTTACATATTTGCACCAAAAAATAAAAAAAAAAATTTAATTACTGATCAACAGAAACATTTACCGCAATTTTATTTGTAATTTTCAGATACTAATAAACATATTGAAATATATTTTATTTGTAATTTTCAAGACACTGATAAACATATTGAAATATATTAGAAATATAGTAGAACTGAGATCTGAAATAACGCATCATGATATAGCCAGTCTTGAAATAACTTATACAGTTGAATGGAATATAAAACCCTGTATAAAGTGTGACAGGGGTTTAACTGAAGCCACTTCAGAATCCACAAAGCTTCTACTACTTGTATACAACTAACAACTATTGTTAGTGCCCCTTATGGGGTTTCTTTATTGGGTTATTTTCAGCACTATATCCATTGATTATGTTTTGAAGTGAGGATAGCGTTGCTCATTTGGGCGTTTGAAGGTTGTTAGGGTGAAGAGGATTATTACTGGGAGACAGGAAGGAGACATGTTAATAGTCTTGTTCCCAAGGTTCTGTTAGTTTTATACGTTCAATTTAAAAGCTGCAATTCGAATTCCCATTTTACTATCTATTGTAAGGTATAGTTGATTTTCAAGTCAGGGCTCTTTGACAAGTGATCTCCTGTCTTAAAATGGGTGAACAAAAGTACATTCCCAATCAATGTTGTGTTGGTTTATATAACAACAAAATAGGGCAAGTACTTGGCGAGTGCAAACCTCCTACAAAGCAGGTAATAATAAATAAATGAGAAAATCTAGATCTTTGATAGTTCCTTGTTTCCAGATGGTGATTCAGATAAATCTCAAAATTTTATTGGATTTAAGTTGAACCAAGACCCATCTTATGAATTTTTCATGAAGATCCTACCAGTTGCTTGTTTGCGTATTCTGGCTAACAAAGAAACAGACAGACAGATTGACATGGAAGTAATACTTCCTTGATAGATTTAATACTGAGGAGGTATTTGTAAAATACCAAACTGATCTACATATTCTCTAAGGTTCTGAAGTCCAAAAAGGAGATAGTCCAATTACCAGAGTCTGACTGCAGTCTCCAATAGAGAAGAAGATTATGTAGAGGAACAGGCTAGTCTAAACTCAGTGGCATTATCTTTACTGGGGATTGCCACGACTGCAAGCAACTTAGCCAAATCTATCTCTTCATTTAGGAAGAAGTTGAAAGCTTTTCTCTTTGTAAAAGCTTACCGACCCTAGTTTTTTTTTGGTCTTGTTTTGGTCTTTCTCCATTGTGATGACCCCTGCAATGTTTCTGATTTAATGATTACAATCTCTGATTTCTGGCATTCTGCATCTTAGAGTCTGTCAATAGAATGAGATTAAGTGCTATATAAGAGTACTATTAGAATTAAAATTAGAAACTAGATTTTTTTTTTTTTTTTTTGAAAAGCACATGACATTTGACTAAAAGGAGTTGGGTTGGTTGCACAATTCCCATAGATAAACCTTATACAATGTTTCTGACATCCACAATTCCAAACTAGCAAAGCACTTGGAGAAAGCAAACATCCTCCAAGACCCAATTCCTCTGCAATGATAAAAAATCCTTTAAAACTTTCTGGATCCAGATGGTGATCCAGATCACTAACAAAATTCCCTGTACCTTGTGGAATTGTAGACATTTCCCAACAATTTTATCAAAACAAATCGTCAATTTTCAGAGTTATATTGGAAACAAATAAATTTACACCATCAATTACATATACATCTTTGTTGGATTATAGATGTCAGGCATAACTCAAGTTCCAATTACTTTTGATAAGCAGAGAGAAAATTGTCAAAGTTGTGCAATTAATGTTTGTTTCTTGGAACAAGATCACACGACTCCATTTTTCACAGATGGATGGGTCAAACAAAGAAGGTAGATCCTTCTACCCCGGACCCTATATGGGAAACGTTGTAGTTCCTTACCAATGGTCAGCAGTTTACAGTAGAGACCCTTGACCAATTGGATGTATTGGTTTCCTCTGCCCATAACACTACCTGTCATGATACGACCTGTACAGTGTTTAAAGCAGCATTCACCATAAATTGGCACTAGTAGGAAGTAAATAGCAATGTTGAAATCAAAACTTATCACAATCGTAGTTATAAAAAATACCACTTTTGCAAGATAGATGTTGATCTAGTGTTTGACGAATAATTTCCCAATTTTTGCCAATAAACTCTCAAAACCTGGACTGTCTGAATATTTTTACATATTGTTGTTGTTGTTTTACATTGCATTCAACAGCCAGGGTCATATTGCAAAGGGTTGTTTACGGATGGAGGGACCAGTGCATACTAGTTCATCAAGATTCTGCACTGTAAACCACTGGGCAATGGCAAGTAACTACCAGTTTTCCAACGTGAAACACCTGGGCCCCAGATTCAAACCAGCAACCTCAGAGGTTGAAGGCAGGCCCTCTAACCACTACACCACCGAGCCCCCTATACCTGTATCAAAAACGAGTGTGAATTAATATGTTGTTTCCAGATATCAAAAGTTAATTTGTGAGCCATCATGCCAGATTAGGATTGGTGTTATATGGGTTTAAATCCTGACTGAAACTTAAAGTCAGAAAGGTCCTAGATTTTGCACAGAAAACAATCAGTAGTTAGGTAGCACATTGGCTAGTCTGTCGTTATTCACAAAGAAGTTAAAAACCTATCTGTTTGAAAAAGGATACCCCACAAGTTTTCTGGTCTTATCTCAGTCTTTCCCTGTAGCGATGATTCCTGCAATGTTTCTGAGTTAATGATAATGGATCTCTGCTATCTGGTATAATGTACCTTAGAATTTGTCAATAGATGGACAATAAGCTAAATTTCCCACTTTAAGTTCACATTAAGTTTGACTTTGTGCTCCCAAAATTCTGAATAAAATATCCTTTTCATTTGAAACTCTTACAAAAATTCAATTTGTCAATTGCACATCGTGTAGTTTGTTGCATGGAATGGTCTAAAACCTTCACATCTAAATAGGAATATGCTTCGCCATCAAAGGGTACAAAATATAAAGTTCTATTTGATTGACAACTGCAGAGCATGTAAGCTGCCAAGTTTGGAAAACAGGCTGTTTTTGTTCTTATTTTTGTGAAATATTATTATGAAAGGAATGATGCAGCAACAAATTGATAAACAACTTCAAACGCCTTGTCTTTCAACATGGATTAACATATACACAAATGGGTTGTCATCAGAAAAAAATTGTATGTAGTTTTAAGTAATCTAGCAAGTGTCAGCAAATAACAATTACAAAGAATTGATGTTCAAATTCAATGTCAAAGGACATTACTGCCTCCTTTGAAGTTGGCTTGGAGAAGACAGTTTATAAAATTGTTCTTTGATGTTTTATCAATATGAATATGTTGCCAACAAATAGCTTTTTGTATTAGTAGAAATATTTTCAGGTAAAACTGGAAAGCACTTCAAGAGTGCAAGGCAGCCGAATATTACCATATTGTAATTTCCCCAAATACTATTTCTTAATTTTATAAAGGTACCTGTTACCTGTTGATCTGGCTAAATGTTTTGTATCATTTCCTTAGCATTTAAACACCTCTGAGGCCGGGTTTCAGTTCCCAGCAAGGCCTCAAGTGGGAAAGCTAGTAGTTACTTGCTGTTGGTCGGCAGTTTACAGTACAGAACCTTGACCAACTGTATGTTCTGGTTTCCTCTGCCCTTCCAACTACCTGTCATGATATGACCTGTACAGTGTTGGAAGCGACGTAAAATCCCAAATAAATAAAAATAAATGAAAATTAGCATTTAAAACTTATCATCTTATTACTAATATTTCACAATCAGACAAGTTTATACTTATTTTTTGACACTGGGTTTCATTTCAACATTTTAAAATCTGTAATACATTTTGTGTAGTACACTTTTCCATAAGAGGGCTAGGGGAGTGGCTTGTCGGGCTAGATTCACTTATCTGAAGGTTATTCTTCTGCAAATATAATGTACTCATGTATGTCATGTCCAGATGTAAAAATTTTAGCTGTTCATTGTAATCTGTAAAAATTGACAAATATATGTAATACATATATTTAACCCAAATCCTGCTTCTTGTTCTCATATGTCCTTGAGGAATGTCCACCACAACCCAAAAATCTTTGAAACTATGACTGTTGAACTGTTGAGAAGTTTTTGTATCCAGAACATGATCCAGTTCTTTTTCCAAACTTTAATCACATCTGAATTGATGAGGCCCTACCCACTTAGAAAATTTCAATTTTTTTGAGTAACCATGAACACAAACAGACAAACAAACACGGCACAACCATAACCTCGGCATAGGTCATAAATACAATTTCTTCTTTCTTATGAAGTTAAAATATTATAGACTAGTTAACGGGCAGTTAAGAGGATCAATAAAGGCATTGCATATTGGCAGGAAAAGATTCTGTGGTGACAACTTCACAATGACAAAAAAAACCCTAAATGTCTGACTTCCGGTAACTGCCTAGAAGTAAGAGTGTTACAATAATGCCAACTTTCAGCCACACAAGATCTGAATAGAATTTGTGTTTTGCATGAATTTTTATGTAAGAATGAAGCATTAAAAAGCACTAAATTGATGTAGACATACTCCAAGGCGCTCGTATACAAGAATAGATAGGGGACAGTCCAATTGCTAGGAAAAATCTATGTTAACATCTCATATGACAGAAGACTATGGGGGGAATAGGATCATTTAAGTAGATAAGTCTTCAACTGTTGAAAAAGTTGTACTAGTTGCCTACATAGAAATGTACAGAAAGTCGTGTCACAACATTGAGTGTGAGAGGGTTGGCGTTGAGTCACAGGTCTCTGACAAGTCACAAGTACCTGGTTTTGGGTTTTATTTCAGCTCACACAGGCGAAGGCCTGTCATTACATGCAAAACCTGCTAACCAACTAGGCCATTTAGGGCTGTACAAACAACTTTATCAACCTTCATCATCAAGACAAATTCTTCAGCTAACTGGGGGAGCATAGTCATGGAATGGGTAACCTACTTGCCTTACAGATTTCAGTTATTAATCTGACACTGAGGCCTAGTGGGTAACACACTCTCCTAGGAACACAGAGGATGTGGGTTCAATCCCAGGTACAGGCAGATACAGAGTGGCTCGGGTGACCACTTAAAATGACGGTCCTATGTCATTGGGTCCTATCCCCGGTGGTAGCTAAAGAACCTCAAGGATGTTGATAAATGGTCATCCTTGAGCCTCTGTCTTTCAGTTAGGGGAATGTCAGTAACTTGAGAGTTGGATTGTACTTGTACAGTCAGATGGGTCTTATAGCGCTTTAACTGCTGTAGTATATGGAGATATTGCGTTGAATATAAATATAAATACCAAAAAAGTAGCGGGTTCAATCTAAGTGCCAACCTGAAGCAGGAAAATTATCAATTGCCTTCTGCTAACTGCTGGTTTTCTGTGCAGAATTTGGACCAACTAGTATGCAGTGGATTCCTCCATTCCTTCAACCTCATATATGGAAGTTTGCCATAGGCTATATCCCAACATGCTGTTGATTGATTGCAGTGAAGCATACAGAGCTATTCCGCCCAACAACTTAATTTACCCTTCAATATAAAGCTTATTACATGTCACCTTTATGATAGATTGCTCCAATTTCCCACAAAGAGACTTGTAAACTGTACCAATACTGCCTCTACTGATTCAATAAATAAGAAACAAATGATAGTGAGTGATGTATTATGGGAGTTCTGAAGTGCCATTTCCTTTCATTTTGTAAAATAGCATCTGCCAGTTAATAACCTGTAATTACACTAGTGATTTAATCATGTATATAAGTTACTAACTCCTGTGAACCAGTGACCAAGTCATATGTTTAAGTTTAAGTTATACTCATGTGTTTTTCTTTTCATTACATATCACTTATTAACTTATGAGTCTATGGGTTTGTAACCTTTACATACAAGTCAGTAACTTAACCACATGCCTTAGAAGAGTGTCTACATGTGTCAAGACCTTAAATGCCAGACTTACTAACTTGAAGATGCTTTTTTTGATTTTTGATTAATTAAAATATCTGTTTCTGTTATTTGTTCAGCTCTTCATTTTGCGTACAAATAAAATGGATTTCAACCGATTAGTACTTCCTATTCTGAAGTGACACAGTGTGTATATAGTTACATATCCACGAAAATGTAAGCAGGCAATATTTTAGAGGGAGTGAAGTTTCATCTCTTAGGTCATAGCAAATAGAGATAACCTGACTAACCTGCAATGACAATAAGTATAGCAATTGTTGATCTTCATTTTCCAAAAAGAAAATATTGCTAAAATCTTATACAAAAGGGTCAACTGATACAATAAACTGTATATAATATATAGATCTTCATCAAGTGAACCAAATAGCGAATAAACTTTCTAAATATGTCAAGAAATGAAGTAATTCTGATGATTTTAACTTTTACTCTTTCCCATTTTCTGCCAATATAGTAGATATTGTATAAATCTTTTATCATTACTTTTAATTATTTACCTAATAAACAATGGATGGCAAATATTAATTCCTAATGAAATATCCAAAATAAATTAATCTCCTGAGGAGATTCTAGTGAACAATATATCTTGTAGCTAAACTTTTCTCGTGTGTGGCCTTAACAGTTTAATTTATGGTAAATTAATATCCAATTAATTAATAATTATACTAAAAACTACTAAGTCTGGGTTTACTGGCTTGTATGATATACTAAGCTACACCCCTGGCTGAAGCACTGCTTTTTTACATCTACCAAAGAGGTATCATTTTCAGGACTGTTTGTCTGTTGCTTTGGTAGAAGTATTATACAAATACTATTTTTTGGAAAAAATACTAATTTTTGGGAAAAAAATCAAAAGATTGGTCTTGGTCCAGCTTAGATCCCATTAAATTTGGAAAGAAATCTGGATCACTGTCTGGATGCAAAACCAATCCAGATTTTACCATCTAGTTATTGTTACTTGTCTTGGCAGAAGTCAGCGCTCTCCGAATGCTCTTCTCTCAGATTGCATCCCTGTCTCTGAACAAAGGACACAAAAACAGCAAGAAGCCACACTGCGAGTTTTATGTCCATTTTATGGTGTCTTCAGTCATTGATTGATGGCTGCTTAACAGGAAATAACTACTCTAGATGCACTAATGAAAGCGGGGATAGATGTCTCCATGGACTGACTTTACATCTCTCAGATCAAAATTAAAATCATACTTGTTCTTTCAAGCTTATCCACTTTAGTTTTCTTTTTTACTGGCGTCTTTGTACTGGCTGATCTCTTTCTTGTCCCCCCTGATATCAGATTTAAGTCTCCTGCCAAAGGATATCTTGTGTCATAGACCCTCAGCGGAATCTGAGAGGATTGTAATGTTAAGTACTGTAAAAGTTGAATTACCAATTACAAATTGCAGCTACAAAATACTCTTTCATATATATAAAAATTGGCCAAATGGTTTGCAATCTTGATTGGCACCACTCTCGTCTTAGGTTTAAATCTAGCCCACAACATTTGAGAATTACTCAGGGTAAGTCATAATATTGTCTTAGATGTTGAAATGAATCTAAAACCCCCTAAATGTGACCTTTGACCTTTTAAAAATATCTAAAGCTATTATTGATTACCCAGCATGCACTTGCCAGGGAGGTTTGACTATGGTGGTGGGTCTACCAGTCTGAACAGGTGGGTCTTCAGTTGAGTCCTTGAACCCAGGGATGGTTTGCTGGGATATGATATTCAGTGGCAACGTGTTCCATTCTATTGCCGCAGCCATCTCAGAAGAAACCACATAGGATCTACCTTTTCAGTGTGGACTGAGGAAACTGATTTTTATAAGTTAACATATTACCTCAAGTCAGCTGAAAGGACTCTAGGTAATCTCCCCATATAAATTCTCAAAATTTTAAGTTAATGTTCAAAGCGTACTGTGTATTTTCTCATGATTTTGGCTTGTGTACGAACTTTAGAGATCTTGTATTCACCACATAGAGTCACTTCCTGCCAAAATGGTAGCAAACATAAACAAGACAGAAACTTGTCACAATCATTTTTAGAATGAAAACAGTATGACAGAAACAGTGTGTGAGAATGTGCTATGCTCAACCCTGGGGAAACTTGGGGAGGAAATAGAGGAACGAGTCCTTAGTTGAACTAACTTTATGTGAGAATATAACTTAATGAATTTATTTGAAGCTGTGCACGTAGATACTGCAGAAAAGTATCAATATAGGGTTAAAATAGACCTTGGTCCAGTGTTTAGCTTTCAATTTCAACATATTGCGAAACAGACAGACACAATTGCAATACTGTAGCCCTTTCTCTTTATAAGGTAAGGTTGAAGATTTAAAAACACTTGCGTATTTGTCACTCCAGCTACCTAATATGGTTGGCAGAAACGCATAATTTTGAATAATTTGCTTTTAACGTCGCTTGCAACACATTGTATGAATCTGGATCTATAATCTGGATTGGTAGTTTTAAGGACAGTGAAAACCAGCACATAAAAGTTGGTCAGGATTCTGTAGTGTAATCTGCTGGTCATTGGTAAGCAACTACCAACTTTCCCACATAGGGTCCCGTCCAGATATTGAACCATCAGTAAGAGAGATGAGAGGCAAGTGGCAAACTGCATGACGGTAACATGCAACAAACATCAACAAATATTCTGTGTTATAGATTGAGCCAAATCATATGGTTTAATATAACACAAAAGCAAAATTTTGTAAAGTTTAAATCGCCTTCCAAATAGTTGCATAGTCTTCAAATTCAACAAACAAATATTCAAATAGTGATTTCCCTCTTTGTTTCAAGCCTTATACAATATTACTCTAGACTTACTTCCCTTTCATGTTGCCAAAGGCCAATGAAAAAAAATATGAAACCTTAATGAAACCCAAAACTAATAAACTTACCATGAAACATTATAAAGACTCACTTGTGATGTTTTCAATCGTCCAACATCCCACAGCAGCAAATAGCTTCCGGCATTGTTTGATGTCAATTTTATTATCTCTTTCAAGGCAGTTGATTGGTGGGCCCTTTGCAGGAAATAACTTCTCATGAAGCCACTGCAATCATAAGAAGAACAATGCCTCATTATACAACATTCACATTTCCTCGCTCAGAAAGCATGTTGTACCCACATGTGCAGAAACTGATCTTTAATTTGTCATTCTATGTCAGACTGAACAATACCAAAATGACATTGTTTCACGCTGGATTTACAAGCTACACACAATCATGAAATATTTAACTCATCCAGGTCTATTTTGGACTCTATGCATTCCATGTTTTAGTACTATCCACTTGTGACAATAACACAAGATTAGTAATTGGCTAGGGCACATTTGATTTAGAACAGATACAGAGCAGACTTTAAACATTTTTCCAAATGTTTGAAAACCTTTCACGAACTCTCACATGCTAAACTCAGATGCACCCTTATGCTCCATTCACATTACACAGGGTATGTCCCTTAGTTACAGGTTTTCCGAGGCGGTGAAACCACCTCCAAGGATGCCTCATATCTTCTGAGATTTGTTGTAGCATTCACACTACAGGCGGTATAAATCCCTGGTTATAGGCGTTGACCAAAACATCCCTGTCCTTCAACTACCATCAGAGGTCCATATGCCACCTTGAGACACAGTGGCAGAATGTCTATCATCTCCACTTATGATGCCATATCACACAGAAAGTCTACCGAGTCACAATCTTATAAATACCGTAAACTACATCTTCAGTCACCATAGCAAGAAAGTCATCTGTGCACGCTTGCATTCATCTGCACACACCCACGGTACTAAATTGAGAGGCCAAAGTTTTGAACATTTTAAAACTTCCATAGAACACGCAAGGTAATGGACGTTTTGCCACAGTGTCACAAGACCGCATGGGAACCTGGGGCTGTATTCGTAAAAAAAAGATCTTAAGTTTAAGACAAAAAATAGTCTCAGCTTTGCGATTTGATCTCAGCTGAGACCAAATCTCAACTTTGTATTCACAAATAGGTTCTCAGCTGAGATCAAGCTGAGACCAGCCTCAAGTCTTCCCAATGTAAACAAATCATTAACTTGCAAATATATCCAATATTTTTAAAAGATCAATAGTTGTTGTGTGTTTAATTCTTAACAAATATTATGTTGTCTATTAAAATAAAAACATAAATAGAAAATTGTGTCAATTGTTTTTTATTTGGCATGTCACATGATCTACTTCTTTGTTGCTATTCAGTCAGAAAACTGAAAATTGTCTCAAATTAAGGCACTTTTGAAGCTAAAATTTGTGCTTTCAGTTGTTACAAATGTTTAGGCCAAGTAGTATATATGTTGTAATTTTTTCTACTTTACATTAAGCCATAAAAAGTAACAATATGAATCTTAGTTAAAATGAAATAATGCTTGAGACTTGTACCAAAATATTTGAGACAACTATGCACCAGTCTTAAGTTTGAGACCAAATCTGAGACTAAATTTGGTCTCAACTGTTTTGTGAATAACTAACAAGTTTGAGACCAAAATGGTCTTAGACTTCAGACCAAAACTTAAGACTTGAGACAAAATTTGGTCTCAGCAAGTTTTATGAATACCAGCCCTGGGATGGTAATTAAAGGACAGGGGTGTTTTACCATATGCAGATTACTGAGAGGGATAAAGCCTGTAGAGTGAATGGGGTATCTGCAGTTGAGCTTGAGTTAGGAATTATTTTCTCTAGTAAGACTTTCTGACAACTTTCTTTGGTTTCATTTGAAATCTGTGAGACAAGCTTTGAGAATTATACAAACAGTATAAGGTTACATGTGTTTATTGTTTCAACAGGTACAAACAAGGTATGAGAGTCTAGGCATAAAACCGGAGACACTTTGTTGGTAGGCTTATAATTGAGCTGATCACTCAGCAAGATCTTAAGTTGAGTATCTATGTTACAGTGTACAAAAAAAAGGATTTGGACTGAAAGGCTACAGTTTGAGTTTGAAATAGGCCTGAAAGCTGTTTTATGAAATTGTCTCAAGGACATTTAAAGGTCGAACACAATAACCCGGAAGAAAGTCAGAGTGTAGTTGTACAAAGGTGTGATTTGGTGACATTATTATCACACCCCTCTGTGACCAAAGAGAGCGATTGCTATATTATGCGAATGAATGGGTGTACTAAGTATGTGACATAGTTTCCCCAGAGAGACTCAAGCGACACTTAAAATGCTTAAATATTTTAGTTACTGACGGAAATAGTTGCTGGAAATCTAAATATAAACTTGGTGGGGTCCAAAGCTATTTTGCTGTTCAGGGTAGAAAACGGATTCATTAACTTTAAACGCATGTACACTTTAACATTGGTCCAATAATAATGTTGATGATCATATACCTTGTCTTCCCCAAATAACAATGTTATAGTACTTAGCCAGTCCAAAGTGAATTTAAATTATATACAACAATAAATATAAAAATAACATATTTTCAATTTTATCTAATAAATATATGACCAATAGACAGATATTATTACAGCAAGTGTTAAAAATAGGTCTTTGTAAATTTCCAAGATTCTATGCTGTTTGTTTAAGGAGTTTCATTTCAGGCCTGAGAGGATGGTGCAAGGTTAGTAATAGAAGTCACAATATCAGACATCCTGAGGATAAGTCATAGCAAATAAAAGATAAGTGGTAGGCAATTTAAGAACTGAATGATTGGTTATAATAATTTAAGAAAAATTATTGTCTTGTTTTCAACATATTTAAATAATGGGGCAAGCACCTACTATCATTGAGGTAAAACTCCTTACCTGTATGAACCAAATGGTAAGTCATACATCTAATACGATTATACACTGGAGTATATTAACAGGTTCGTCAAATGGAAAACTTGTAATTTGGATTTGATTTTGCAGTTTTAAGTTTGGCATATTGATGATCAATTTAGTGGATGAAATTAAGCTATTGAACTAATTATCATAAAACTTAAACCTGTCCAGTCTACAAATATACATCTCTGAAAAACTAATGTCCACTGTCCCAATCTACAAACGTGTTTTTAGAATATAATCTCGAAAATAAATTTTTTGAAAGGCTGAAATAACCAAAAAACAGAAAACTGTGTGAAAAGACATAATTAACCTTTAAAAGAAATAAACTATATATGCTTGGACTTTATCAGCAATTCAATCACAAAAATAGCCTCAAAGGCCGAAGGCTGAACTCCATGCATATGTAATTTATTTCGGCAAGCTATTTTTGGGGTGATGTGGATTTGTCCTTTCTTACTTGTTTGCAAAAAAAGTTAAAAAACTGAGGGACTTACTTTGATAATTTTTTTAGGAAATATCAACAATGGAATAAGGAACAAAGTAGTACATTTTGGTGCTGTCCCACATAGCTATCTGTGACCAGGATTATTTGAAAGGGTATTGGTGACACTGTTCCTTGGCAGACATATGCGTTCTTTGAATGCTCTTATTATTGTTCAATCGATTGCCCCTTTTTATAAGAGTGTAACATGCCATTTTTGAAGCTCTTTGAGTAGGGATTTTTGTGAAAAATGCAATTGCTAGAAGATTATTTTTGTTCACAAGTCTGCTCAATAAACTAGTCTTTAGTAGGAAAATAACATGTTTAGGCTCCAGATTAATGTCTGCAATTGATGAGAATTTATTATACATTTAGACGGTTAATTTTTGTACTTCATGCAAAGTGGTAAAAAAATTAAATGGTGATATATAGCATGATTTTGGTGCTTTTTGATGCACTCTTACAATTACAAAACACAATGAGTTTCTCCCATATAAACATCATTCACACTTACCATCTTATGCCCCATTTACACTACAGGTCGTCATCCAACGGTGAGAAGTTTTTCTCTGTGGCAAAACTCCCCACAGGTGGACCCATTTCGTCTGAGCTGTTCACACTACAGGCAGACGACCACTGATTGGACACGCTGTTTTAACTGTCAATATGGTTGGATGACAGTACTCCAAGCAATGGTCAATGAGAGACAACCACCATGAACATTAACTGACCTTTGGCAAAATAACCAATACCTTAAGTCACATCTACGCCATATTACACCAAAAGATGACCAAATCACAACCTTATGTACACCGTGAACCACACCTCCGGTTACTGTAGTAGAAAATTCATATGCATATGCACAATATAGTCTGTGCATGTTTACAATACCAAAATCAGTGGACGAAACTTTAAACAGTTATCACCTGTAGTGTGAAATGGGTATAAGACACCAACTTCACTGGTAATCAGTGAAACTTTGAATTGAGTTCAGTATAATGACTTATGTCTGTAAAATTATCTATCAGTTGAAGGGTTTGAACCTAGATGTAGTAGAGCTGCATTCTACAAGATATTTCTCCCAAGTTTTAACATCAATTATCGATTAAAAGGATACCTAGCTATCTATGGGATAGCAGTTTTTCCCTATGGTGTACGCTATTGCCTGTTGGGGCTGCTAGGCCAAATAGTCCCTGGTTTTGTCCAAATCATTGTACTAGAGAAAATGGTTGCAAAGACGTTAGCGATGGGTAAACAACAGAATCAGATGTACTAGCACCAAAATTGTCCCTAAAATCTTAATTTACATGAAACATTACATCTTGCATCTTTGCTGGGAGCAGAAACCCCTTCTTACCAACTAGTGAGTTTGTTCTTTCAAATTTTGTTGTATTCAGTGTGACACTGGGTTCACACCTTTCCTTAATGTAGAGTCAAGCTACAAAGATAAAGACTTGAGCGTTATGGTCGAGGTTCAGTCTGCTTTCTCTTTTGGGATGCTGTCATTGAAATTCATAGTTGAGTTGGACACCTTAATTCGACATAGGACACCACTTGGAAAGAATTTTGCAATGTATTTAACCCTCAAGCGACCAAGTGGGGTCATTTATGACCCGGGGCATATATATTTGTGAAACATTTTTACATTTTAATAACCAGAATGTCTCCTGCCATGAATTTACAATCTATGTCTCTTACATATGTTCATAGAATTTTGTAAGGATCGGCCAATCTATGTGGCAAGGGTAAGCAAAACTTCTGCGAGGTCACTTATGACACCAGGAAGATCGATGAGATTTGTGACATCATCACTTAAGATGGTATTGCAATTTGTCAACTCTGAGCATTACAATCAACTATTATGGGGAAAAGCATGGCCAAAAACCTAGAAAAGAAAGATTTACAGCTGGACAAGCATTGAGACAGATTCTGAATGCCCAAAATGAGGATAAAACTAACACCTGCCTATTGATGGATATGAGTCAGCACGTTATATAAACTGTAAACATGATGTACATACCATACATACAAGCAGGGCACCATTATGACAAAGTCATAATATAGACACCACCAGGGATAACAAAACAAAACCATGATATGAGGCATCAAGATTTCCTTTGCTTATTACACCACAGATAGATCTCATTGTATTAGAAACCAACAGGGATGCTAAATAAAAACAAAGAGAGCTATGAAACTCATCATGAAAATAAAAAATAACAGTGGAAACCAAATGACAGTACAAAAATCTGTGTCGTGATCAGGCCTTTTGTCATTGGGTGGTTGTAAAGAGGGAACCATGGCCCATAATAATTTGTGTAATTTAAAACAGATGAAAGATGCATTGTCTCAGCTAAAATGCCAAGAACAACAATCAGATGCATTCTGAAGTACCAAACTTTGATAACTGAACAATCAGAGCAAACAGGCAGGCCACGGCAAATGTTGACATTATCTTTTCAAATAAGACACAAATCTCAATGGCTATATAATTATTGATTTATTACTATATCCAAGCATTTAATATACATGTTCTTATGCATTAGCAAACAATAATTTGATGTTTTGGACAAGCTTGAACAAAAGTAACTAATCTGTTTTTGAGTTTAAGGAAATGCCTTGGAATATTTGAAAAGCACTGTTTATTCTACACATTGATGCATGCTAATAATTATACTACCATATTGAAATATCTATTTCATACAAAGGAGCTTTATTTTTTATTTACTTTTATTATGATTTCATGAGATTTTAACAATGAAGAAAATACAAAAGAAATGAAATTTAACATGCATATTGCAAGATGCAGCAAGCAGGGGTAGCCTGAATAAACATAATATTGTTTTCATTGTGTGTTTTGGCAGCTTTCTTGTGAAAAAAATAGGTCAAAAAGATACATTTTAGCATAATGTGATGTACAAATGTATTAGAAAGCGTAACAAATAGAAAAAAATGGAACACGCATGTATATATAAATATTTCTGGTGTCTGGTTTGATTCTGATTTCTCATTCTCTTGCCATGTTAGGAAGGTCTGCAAGGCTTGTTTTGCTCATGTCCGGGATCTTAAGCGACTCCGAGGACATCTGACACATGAAGCTACTCTTATGGCTGCCAATGCTCTGGTCGGAAGTCGACTAGATTACTGTAACTCTCTGTTCAGAGGTCTCTCAGCTCTAGATCTGCGCAAACTTCAATGTGTTCAGAATAGCCTTGCCAGAATTGTTGCCAACACCACCAAGTACTCACACATCACTCCAGTTAGAAAAGCACTACATTGGTTGCCAATTAAGTACCGTACTATCTTTAAGACTGCCATGCTGGTATATAAGTTCCTACACAGTGGTAACCCCAAATACTTTGAACCCTTCCTCATTCCCAGACATAGTGCATATAACACTCGTCGAAGTCAATCTGATGGCATATTTCTTGAGGTTCCCCACTTTGGTTCAATTTTCAAGTCTCGAAAACATTTTGGACTCAGTTTTGCGTATGACGCACCTATGATTTGGAATGACCTTCCTGATGAGGTCCGCTCTGCAAACTCACTTGCCTCTTTCAGGTCAAAGTTGAAGTCATACCTCTTTGGAAAAGCATACCCACCCTAAATTTCCAATCTCCTTTCTGCTTTCTCCGCGGTGCTGACCCCTGCAATGTCTCTGGTTTTTGAATATTGAACAATGTTTTTGTGTGATGCGCCTTAGAGTCTGTCTTTTGACGGAGATTAAGCGCTATAAAAGTGCTATTAGAATTAGAATTATAAATATTTCTATATAAAATCAATGGGATCATACATAAATGACCCCACCTGGTCATATTAGTTGCCGAAATAGCTTGGTCGTTTGAGGGTTAAGAAGAAACCTCCTAAAAGAATTCACAAGCTGTAGGGGCAAATCTGAGGTGTGATGAATATTTGGGCAGCTAATTTTCTCGATTTGTTTTTCCAAATATGATGGTCTTTTTGGACTAATAAGGCCAAGGTCATCTAGGCGAAGACACCATAGATACTGCCATAGGGAAAAGTATGATTAGGCCAAAGGAAAGTTCTCAGGGGTATACATGAGACAATTTGGCTTTTTAATAGGATAGCCCTAACACTAAGTTATAAGTATAATAATTACAAACGTTAAATTGGGTAACATGATTAAACATATACATCACTGTCTTTGAAATATGTGGGATTATTATCACATGTTGCAGCCAGCATCACACTAAGCAATGATATTTACAATGTTGTAAAACTGTCTTTCGTTCTCAGTTGACAGGTTATTTTTACTACTGGTGGAACCTTGTGGAGCATATGTTTTTAAACTGTTACAATTCATAACCTTACTACCCCACCTTCTTTACCCAACTTATTTTATATATTTAACAAGATTTTAGCAGGATGTCCAGGTGGTAAGTTAATGTCTTAACTGGCGTTTTGTTGTCTCTCCCAATTTCTTGTATTGATTTATGACCAGCAAAAGTTGCAAAAAGCACAATTGTGTTGCTACTGCCCCTGATTACTTTCACCAGAACATACTCATACATTTTAAAGCTTAAAAATTGTTTAAAACTGTGTGTTGACTGACTTGTGTATTCGTCACCAAGATTTTCTAATCACTGGGTTTGCTTTTGCTCTATTCCAGGTTACCCGGATTCAGGTCAAAGCCATGGCATAGTCTAGGCCTTGCATATGGCTGTAGATATAAGTAGAGTCATATTTATCATGGACCAAGTGTCCTGGAGAAGGGCATGCCTAGCCCATTGATTGATCCCAATGTGATCAATATTTCAGAGTTGACTGTAATCCATCCTGGTAAGGTTAGTTCATAATCAGCCACTTTATTCTTGGTTAGAGATGCAAGAAATCCCTCATTCGGCCAATGGGTATCGGAAGCAGTGTTGCTGATATCAATAGTATTGCAGTGACCTGGTGCTCAGGGCTACTTACCTTGCAGAAAGTGTATTCTTGTCTGATTCGCAAAAGAGTAAGACATTAGTTGAAGTGTAAATTTATTGATGTATATGGGGTTTTACGTCGATTGATATACTGTATAGGTCATATTACTATGGGTAGTTTTGTGGGGAGAGAAAACCAGTACATACAGTTAGTCAAGGTTATGGACTGTAAACTGCTGACCATCGGTAAGCAACTACCAACTTTCCCACATAGGGTTTAGGGTTTGAACCGCAGACCTCAGAGGTAGGAGGCGAGTGTGTTACCACTGAGCCAACATGGCCCCCTAGATGATAAAGTGTAAAAGGGCTACAGGAAGGCTTGGTTACTCTATGCCCCAGTGTAATGGGTAGGGCTGTTTCTATCTGACTGCCCATCAAGTAGTTACTTTTGGACACTGACCCTGGGTAAGGTTGCATGTGGAATCAGTGGAATCCTGGGGTTTGATTGTTACAACCATCTGGTGGCAAAACCTTTGAACTTTCTTGAATTATGCCACTAACTTTTTTGGAGATTCATCTAAAGTTCAAAGTTTTATTTTATGTCCCATTGGGGACAGACCCCCCAGAATTGTCACTTCAATGAGTCGAAGTCACGCATAGGTGACAGCCTGTGATTGGATTCACAGACTTGGTAACTACTTTGACATGGAAGATCTCTGTAATGGTTCGTTCCTAAAGCACATCATTCACACATTCTAGAAATCCATAAATGAGACAGTGTGAAAGCAGTTTAAGCAATTAGATTTTTGGTCAAAATGATATGAAAATTTCCAAGCTTTGAACAATAGATAAATGGGACTAATTTGGGGGTTCAAAGTAGGATTGTGTATTTGTTTATTGATTACCTGATATATAGATGAGATGATTAAGGAAGTCTTTATGTGAGAAGTAATTTTAATTTACTTGTCAGATACATTTTTGTATTTTAGTATTTGCAGATTTTTTGTCCTTTACTAACTCAATCTAATAAAATAAAACTTTGAGGTTTGACCTGTCTTTCAAAGAGCTAAGGTTATGAGTGGCAACCTTCTTCACCTCTCGTACATTTAGATCACATTGTAATTTGACAAAACATATTTGACAAGACATATGTACATTCTTTCAATACATTATTTATACATGTGTAGCTCCCCATAGGTGATATCATTTACAAAACTGTCTGTCTCTTTCTCTGTCTGTTTGCTTGTTTGAAGCAGGATTGCATAAATACAACTTATTGGGTCTTCCTGAAAAAAAATCACAAGATCAGTTTTGGTCCAACGTAGATCTAGGGTACAATTTAAAATTGGCCTTATTACATACAACATTCTCAACCAAGGTCAACCAGTTCACCTAAGAGAATTAATCCACCCCTACAGCTCTTCTAGAAATACTAAGCATAATATTCCCAAACTTAAGTTCCTTCAAACCCCCACTTTCGACCGTAGAGTTCACAAATCAATCAAACATTCTTTAATTCCTACAGTCACTATGCCCCAGGCCTTTGGAACTCTTTCCCCTTTCATGAAAGAAACAGTCCCTCTGTTGCATCTTTTACGAAGATGAACCCCCAAAACCCACCTCTTCAAATCTAGTTTCCCAACTTAGTTTTCTTCCCTCCTGGTCACACCCACAATCCTGGATTACTGACCTTGAATGCCCCTCGACTCTCCCTATGATAATGATTTTGTTTAAACAGCACACTGAGTTCCCCTTTGTGGGAAAGATATTGCGCTTGCAAAGCAGTAGATTAGATTAACTTGGCTCATGTCCTAACTTGGCACTAACTGAAAATATTTTATATTCACATTATCAATACCATTCACATATTTTCGGTGGAGATGCTAATAGCCAAAGTAAAAATAGAATTAGTTAAATATTTTGTAAGAATTTGTAAATAGAGATTTCAAGCTTTGTGATAATTTTAAGCCTTAATTTCAAATAGACATTGTTGTATCACTCCTAAAAAGCTTGCTGTTTATAACTTGTGACCCAAATACAAATGAGATTGACAGATTTTATTTGAAACATAAATATTTACCCACAGACCTGAAGGGAGGGACTATGGTTTTATAATTAAGTCCTTTGGTCTGTCCATGTGCTTAACTATTTACCACATCTGGTTGGTATATTTAGACAGAGTGTGGTCTATCCATGGCTAAGTTATCCTCAACTATAAATTTGGATTGAGTGCAAGACTGACTCTTCGTTTCACTCACACCTATAATGTGTTTTAACACAAAAGTTAACAGCACAGAAGACTATACAGAAAAATACAAGGAAGGTGTATAATTGGGTAACAAAGTACAAACCAATTACAGGGTGAGAAATACCAAGACAAGATAACAATAGTGAGACACAGTGAGAGCCTCTTTTTTTCAAAAATTCAAAATGTTGGACCAAAGATGCCTGTATGGCGAGATTTATTGATGTTTTTAGGGGAAAGCTCTAGTCAAACTCACGCTTCTAGAGAACACTTTCATTTTTTCTCGGGACTTTCATGAATTGGGGTGTAGCATAGCGAGTACCTGTACTGTGACGATCCGCAATCGCGGTAGCGATAAATGGCTTTGTTCACGGTTTTTAGACAATAATCTCATGAAGTGAGATGTCCAAATGAATTCAATGCTCCGTGAGCGATAAAAGGTTTTGTCTACGTCTTTTGGACGAGAATCTCGTGGGAGAGTGAGATCTCCACGTGAGTTCGTTCTGTATATAAGCAGGGATTTCTTGGTGAACTTGGCAGTCTGAGAGAGACAACCGACCAGCACACACCATTTACTGAGCTCTGATTCATCCAGCATACCATAAGATGAACTACCTACAGTCTACTAGGTGAGGATTGCTTAGTGATAGACCACTGTGCTTTTTTTAGCCTGAAGTGAAGTATCAGCCTTCTTACAGTAGACTTGATAGATTCAACTTTGGTCCTTTACAATTTAGTTCTCCATATTTCCTACATTTAATAGTTTGGGTTTTCCATTTTCAAAGTCCTATAACTTCATTTCAGTAATAGTGAGTTATTTTATTGATTGCTATCTGTAGAAACTTTGTTATGTCTTAAAGTGTCTTTTTCTGCTGTCTGCCAAATATGTACATAGGTAACTTGTAAAAAGGCTTCTAGTGTTAGTTAAGTTTTAGTGTGGAATCACTACCAATTATTCTTTCAGTGAGGAAATTATTCATGAATTACCATTTTTGTTCTCTAATGTTTGGGACCGTTATTTTATGACTCACAGCAGTTGGTTATTCACCTAAGGATTATCATCACCTGAACTGTTTCACGAACCTATTTTAAATGTAGATTCCTCTGGAACGCTACAGTAATATCACTGAAGTTAAGTAGCACTGGGCTACCTTAGTACTGGGATAAGTACTCATATCTCTGATGGCTTTGCTGCTCAAGCTGATATACCAAAACCCCTTTCAGCCTTGTTTTTTACCGGGGGCAATAGTTTTTGTGTTCTTAGAAACTACTTGTAGTTTTGTGGGGTTTTTTTGCATTCTTGACTGAAATATCTTGGCAGATTTTGATATACCCTGTTAAGTTACCCAGCGTTACAATTATATCGAGTATGATAGATCAGAAAAGTGTGAACCATGGGTAAAATCCATTATTCATTATTGTGTTAATAACAAACAAGAAAGGGTAGTTTTATCGCAAATGTCATTCTTTTATCTATTTTTTTTTTACTTTTTCATTCAATTTTTTCCCTCACCGATTGCATTTCTTTCAGTGGTTTTTATATAAATTCATATTTTCAAAGGATTTCACAGCGAATTAATGAGGCTTTTAGACTGGTCTGTACAAGCATTCAGGAGATGAGGAGACCATAGAAAATATGTTATATGCACAGATGTGTCACATTTGAAAAATTTGTCTCTTGTTTCTATACACAACATGATCTTGAGCTTTCTCAACATTTTACGAGGAAGTGAGACAGGCGCTTAAAGTTAGTGAATTAAAAAGAAATATCACTGTTTCAGAAAGGCAACAAAATGATGCTGTTTCTATGGGCAGCTAAATTGAGCTGTCTGGATTGTGTAGGTTTTTTCTTGATCAATTCAGTAAAATATCTCCATTCAGAAAATGTATTGACTTTCATCCTGTTAGAGATGTTATCAGAACCACATACTATGGTAATTTGTCATAACACGAACACAAAAATCGTTATTTTTGCTTGTTTGCCATCTACTGTGGCCGATTCAAGTTTAATTACAGGATATATTGAAACAAAAGTTCAACCAGAATTTACATTGAAAACCACAAAACTGTTTCATCTTTTAATCGCCTTTATGTGCTGATAATATAATAACGCCGCCCCCTCCCCCCACCAGAGGGTGGGGGGGTGGGGGGGTGGGTGAGGGTTTAGTCATCACATCATTCTGTTTGTCTATTTGTCGATGTAGCTTGAAAGCTATGTATAAAATCTGGTTTTTACCTTCATACAAGGTGGGGTCTAGCTGCTGATGATGGTTCATCCTTAAATGTGATAAAGATCTGCAATGAAATCCAGAATATGTTTAAATGATTTCACATGCACAATGTCAAAAACTATTCATCCTAGCTGGCCCGTATTCTACAACAATACTTAGACCATTTCTAACTTAGATTTAAGTATTTGTTAGATTTCAAGTAACAAATTTGGAAACTGACCATTCCTTACTTTTGTTTTGTGAATACAAATTCAAAGAAAAAAAACTTAAGTGAAAAACCTTCCCTTACTTAGATCTAAGCTGACCTTATCTAAGCATTGTTGTAGAATACGGCCCCAGGTTTTTTGTTTCACATGAAAGATGAAGTCTATCTATTGTTTGTTTCTGCTCAAAGTAGATCAGAATCTGGCACTAAAAGCCAGTATTTTATTATTTTTTTTATTTCACTGTGCAAGATTTGGTGCCTTCTGACCAAATGGTGGTTTTTACTTCAGCTCTGACAAAAAAGCGGTAATTTTAAACTTGAACAATGCATGCCAACACATTCAATATTGCTTATTCTAGTGCAATGAAAAAAATAAAACTTTTATGAATTCCTGACTAAAGAAGGTAGGCTTGATCACCACCAAAATTAAATGATCTATTTTTTGTGCAATTTTCAACATTTCCTGCAATGGACATAGAAAAACTCCAAGCAAACACCCGGATAGATGATGTCATTTACATAAAATCTTTGGCAGAGTTAGAAAAATGGTTACTTTTGCTTATTTTAAAGGAACAGACTACGAAAACAATGAACACCTGGATCATATAATTAGTCGCAAATATGAAATAATTACAATAACATTTAACAATTAAATCATATACTGTTCCCCACCACTACTTCATACAACTTTGACACAAATTCCTTATTTGGGCTTGTTTTAAGTTAAGTAATATTAATTTCATTAGATTAAAACATGCATAGACACATTGTATGGATTAAATTAAACAATTAATAGCTATATCCACTTGTCATAATACATTCAAGTAACCACCATCAAAATTTACTTAAAAATAACACAGCTCTGGTTTTGGTTCAATTTACATGTAAACAAGAGAAGAATAATATCTTTTAACATTACCTAATCTATTAAGGCTTACCTTGTCCAATTGCTTTTCCCCCTTTTTGGACATCAGCGCCTTAGATGATGTTGACATCATTGATTGACTGAATGAATGAATAAATGATTGATTAATGATAAGAATTCATTCATTCATTTATTTATTCACTTGAACTGATGAAATTTTATTTGCCAAATTATAGCATGGCATATTTTTGTTTCAAATAAAAGTAATGACTGGGACAAAATAAAGTAGTTCATATATTATTGGCCATAAGATTACAATTGTAAGCGCCAGCCATTTAAATTAGTGCTAATCACTGGATATTCCTGAATTTCTACCATATCTTTAAATTTATTCAAGTCAGGAAAGTTTGAAAATAGACAATTTGTACAACATTATGGTTTGTAACTATTATTTATCAGAACACAGATATTTCTAATTTAATGTCTAAAGGTTTACAACAAATTCCAATGATTTATGACAACTATGTCATGTTTATTGAATAATCAATTTTTGATTATATTTCCCATTTATATTTCAGCGGTTCAAAAGTAATTTTCAGTTTTTTTGTTCAATTCATCAAATCAATTTAGAAATGGGTGACACCTATGGAGTGGCTTCTTGTCAATCAATCTTTATTCTTGATTGAATATACAACCATAAAGGCCTGTTCACACACCTACGTGTGTTTACAACAACTCAAATTTTAGTGTCGCTTCTCAACTTCATCCTTATGACTCCAAAAAGAGAGACCTTGTACTTTGATACTGTACACTTCAAACTGAGCTGGTTCATATTGCCATTTCTATCCCCCCCTCCTCACTCAACCCATTTGGTGTGCACATTCTACTTTAGTATGTGAGAGAGCTTGGAGCAAAATTTTTTGAAACATTTAAAAATTTACGTTCATGCTGAAGACACAATCCAAGTTGCATCCTACCCAAATTCAAAAACCGGATTATATACATTTGCCAAACCAAAAGAAAATTTCAAAATATTTCAAACAAATTTGAAAGTCATGAAGGGACAAAAGAGCTCGGAGAAGTTAAACGTTTTGTAGCAGTATGTAGTCCATGAGGTCTGTACGGAATTGTGTGAACTAAGTATAAGGAAAGAGTTTCCAATCAAATTTTCTGCCATATTCCTCATGCAAAATGTCTGGAAATTTCATTTGCCAAAAGACTGATACATTACGATGACAAACAAAACACTGAACACTTGAACAGATGAATACAATTTGCCAAATAATAACGGCAATATGTTTGTTTGACATAATTAAAGACACAGGGTGCATTCATGAAAGTTCTTAAACTTATAACCCAAGTCACATTACAGGCAGGATATCCAGTGGTTATAGATTACAAAAACATAAGAGCACTTGGAGGGAGCAAACCTCTGCCAAGGCATGTAGGATTTCTAACAGCTAAATTTGAAGTCAATAGGAAAATCCGATTCTGTGATATTTTTACATGCATGGGAGGTATCCGGATCACCCTCAAAATTAATGCAATCTAACTGGACCAAGACTCATCTTCTCATGTAACCTCTCGCCAGTGTTTTGCCACAAAATATCAGCATAAGAAAGGACAATGGTCAAAATGTGACACAGAACATACACAAAAGTATTGGAAATATAATAGTCAACAACATTTTTGAAGCATATATACATTTTTCTGCTACATTCAGTATTAACTATTTTCGTGTGTGATATCATTTTATAAAGTCAGTGCTGCCAACCGTTACAGATTTCAAGCAGAAAATGGTTTTTGCCAAATAAACTCACCAGTGATATATATATATTTAATTTATATGTTTTTGTGTTACTTTGTTAATTTGATGAAATTCTAAGTAAAATAGAAATGTAGGGATAGAGTTATATTGGGGTAAAACATACAACTTAATTGGCGATGCACTAAGATAATGACACAGAATGTAAGGGAAAAGTAGCAGAAGACCTACTGACACAATACAGCACCTTGCAGTTAGAAGAGGTTATCGAAAGTGACCTTGAAACCGTTTGTATCAAAAAATTAAACAGTTAAAAGATCTGTTTGTATGAAATGAGAGAATATAACAGAATGCAAAAGCTACTAACATAAATCCTGCAATGACCGAAGAAATGAAGAGCTCTATAAAACAACTATAACCATAACAAATACCACGTCAGTTTGATAATCAGTATGCCACCCGCCATAACTTGGCACTCGCCTAAATTTGGCCTTAAAATATAACATCTAAAAGTGGTTCATAGCTGGCTGTCATCATTCATAAACTTCTGGAACTTTATTGTGTTGAATAAGATGCAGATATTGGTAGTTAAAGAGACAACAGACATAAATTTATCATTAATTGGGAATATTCCTGTGTAAACTCAGAGATTCGTACCAAACAGGGGTGCTGATTTGAAGTAGAAATTACACTATCAGCCTATAAAAAACACTGTACAACGTCAAATGATTTTATTTGTTTGCTTTGGTGATTAAATATTTTATTTAATTCTAATTGTAATAGTACTTTTGTAGCACTTAAGGGGGCCACGGTGGCTGAGTGGTAACACTCTTGCCTCCCATCTCTGAGATCGGGGTTCAGTTCCTGGCCCGATCTCAAGTGGGAAAGCTGGTAGTTGCTTGCCGTTGGTCGGCAGTTTACAGTACAGAACCTTGACCAACTGTATGTACTGGTTTCCTCTGCCCTTCCAACTACCCATCGTGATATTACCATTATGTTATTATGGGCACTTTAACTTCTGAATATATATGTAATAATAATAGTATTAACAGGATTTATATGAGCGCTTGATATACATTATTTATAATTAACAGCCCATGAATCATTAATAATTAATACTGTACTGATGAATTATAAAATGGTATGCTGCGCAGTGACTTTGGACACGTCTTTTGCGCAATGCTGGCATCGCGAATATAGAACGGTAAATAAAACAACGCTGTTGAATTCTGCGTGCATCGTACCTTCACGTACAAATGTAAACAAACAACTCACGGTAAAATAAAACATAAATTATATGCAGCAAATATAAAATCAAATAATTCAGTGGGGATTTTTATCAGTATTTCATTTAAAGATCGACTACTCATTAATCTGAGATCACAGAATTATATGGGGGATTTCCTAACAATATTTTATCCAAAAGTTATTTGTGGCTTTAATATTCAGCCGATAAATAGTTTAAAACCATCATGAAGCACTCAAATACGTCTTTTATTCTTATAATACATAATGTTTTAAAATTGTACATTACTGTACCACTAGCATTTAACCCAGAAGAAACTATAATAACATTTAAAAGTATATATGCCTAAAAACAAACAGAAAAGGGATTGACACTGCCAAGAAAAAATACTGTACTAATGAAATATATACTGTTTTAAAACTGTACATTACTGTACTACTAGCATTGAGCCCAGAAAAAACTATAATAACGTTTTAAAGTATATATGCCTAAAAAAACTAGCAGAAAATGGATTGATACTGCCAAGAAAAATAGGAGACAGAAACATGGTTAGAAACATCATGGAATTGCCCAGGGATTCAACTCTGGCATGTTTAGAATAACAAGTGAAAAAGAAATCAAAGTATTTGAAGGCTGTTACTGCTTGCTGCCACAATTCAAACCCCTATTCAAAGAGAAATTGTTTATTACCTTTGACTTCTAAAGAAAAGGAAAGAGAGTATATTGTACTCACATCTGTTCATTTGTTTGTATGTGTGAATAAGTCAAAAACTATGCATTGAATCGTGGATTATTATTGGTGCAGTCCTCCTGAAACAGAATTTGGATCCATGTACAAATCCAGTTTTTTTGCGATTATTTTAGGCAATATCCACATGCTTAACTCAAATATTACTCATCAGATCAGGGTTATATTTGGACACAATTTTGGGTCTACCTGTGACTGGATCTTCTTCAAAGTTGATCTGGATTTCAGATTGATGATCCAGAATTGGATCTGGATTGAAAATCTAAAATGTTTTAGTTTTGTTTTTCAGCACTAAATTCAAGCTAGGGATTTTGTATTCTGGGGCAAAGCTTGTTTGCACTTATTTTAACAATCAAATAATATGTGCATTAGCATTAAAGATATACATGCAGTTATAAGTAAACTTCAATTTTCAAGTGGTTTTGGTATAGTTTCTTCAGTGACCTAAATTAGTACATAACCATTCAATATAAGGTTACAAAGAATTACTTTGCCTCCCACCTCTCTGAGGTCGGGGTTAAAACCCCAGACCCTATGTGAGAAAGATGGTAGTTTCTTACCGATGATCGGCAATTTACATTACAGAACCTTGACCAACTGTATGTACTGGTTTCCTCTGCCTATAAAACTACCCATTGTGATACGACTTGTACAGTGTTGAAAGTAACGCTAAACCCCAAATAAACAAAACATGACTTTGTTGTATCAGCAATACTAATTGGCTGGAGTTGGAAGCTATACTAAAGTGTTCATGTTTTGTGCCAATTTGTGGTGTGTGTTGAATTATGGCAGTAAGCACTGTGACATAGCACCAACACTTGATATTGGAATTTGACAATACTCAAATCTAGGGTTGTAACATAGATTTTATAATCATAACAGATACCTTGTAATTATGATAAAACGTTTTTGTCCACCACACAGTGTATTTGTCCTAAACACTGAGACATACGGATAAAGCAGTAGCAGTTATTTTCTATTTTTGTGGCCTCTTACCACACTTTATTACAGTCTTTATTTGTAATATATTTATTTTCATACGTCATTGCCAAGGCTTTCTAGTGTATCTTGTAATTAAGATATATTGTTATCTTTGGATCATGAAAATATTATCATCTTTTGATCATGATAATAATGATGACAAATCATGTGAAGTGAAACATTAAACCTTTCCCCCAGTAGCTGACAAGTATGGCAGTGATCTACATGGATTTCTCCTGATAGTATGTGGAAAGCAATGAGATTTAGTTCTAATGATCAAACTATTGATAGGGTATAGTCCTCCCAACGAGATCAGGAAGAGTCTATACAAACATCTTAAACTCAGACCTATTTTCAAGCTTTTTTGGAAAGAATAAGATTAATGAGGCACAAACAGAGGACATAGGACAGATGATAGTCAGAGGACATATGATAATCCAGTAAATATTATTTCTCATCAATCACTACTACTTAATACATTGATGTCTCTAAGTTCTGAAAGAGTTAGTTCAATTACCATAAAGGGTCTGTCTCCAAATTAGCATCTGATAGTTAGAGGATGACGTGCAAAGTTAAACTGATAGATCTTAACTCTGTCTCCTAAATGCAGTGACACTTTTGGGTTATGATGGCTAGAGAGAGTTTGTGCAAACAGAAAGACAGTTACCCTGTCTGAGGCCACTAGGTTTGATGACAGAGGAAATGAACTTAGGTTGGTTAAGAGTGATTTCCTGGCATTTGAGATAGTTGTATATCATCAATATGTAGTATTCTATAGGCAGTCTGTGTAGTTTATTCCAGTTCTTCATCACGTGACTAAACCCATTCTTCCTACACACAATGTGACATGAGAAATTCAGGATTCTGAAACCTACCGATGTTCATTTTTGTTGCGTGATACAGTGAGGAATTGCAGTAGTCCATCCAAGCACCGACCAAGGTGTTTGCCACCATCAAATATCCCTGTGATTCAATGTTTGGATATCCTATTTAAAACAACAGAAATATTATACCATTCAATTCTATTCTGTAGTTTTATAGCACTTAATCTCTGCAAGGCAGCAACTTGCCAAGTCCCACACCACAGAAACGCCAAATGGAGTATATGCTAAGCTTAGAAAGCCGTTTTGAAGAAATATGATTTTAACCTTTTTAGGATCAAGCAAGACACCAAGGTTCTACATAACAATTGCTGGATGCATGAAATTACCAAATATCCTGGCAGGGAGGTAGGATTCTAATTTCCTGAGCTGAGCATGAGATCCAAAAATCATTAACTCTGTTTTATCAGGGTTTAATTTGAGGATATTTGGTGACATCCATTCATGAACATCTAGGATACATAAAATCAGTTGGTCTGAAGAAGTATGACAACTCCATAAGTCACTGTGATAATGCACTATGAAAGATCCAGGGTCTTTAACTCTTATGTAAACCACCTAGGGAAATGACTGTGCCTGGAATATATAATTATAGTCATTAATAAACTAGGTCACTCAGCAGAAACCTCATAACTGTTACAGAGAGCTATGTACGTCAAGCAATGTTCATAACAGATTCCATACATTGTAATTGTTGGTAAGGTTTTTATTTATTTTTGCTTTAATTTGACAAGTACCTTAAATTGGCCAATATGTGGATTAAACAAGGAAATTGTGGCCAATTGCGGAATCACTGACTGGAAATTCTAAAGTGCAAGACTTTTAATAAGCCGACTTAATCAATTCTCAAACAATGGAACAGCATTTAATCCTGCAAAAAGAAATTCTGGGGCAAAAAGAGTTTGTAACGCTTAGAGAGATGTTAAAAAGACAATTAATATTATTTGTCATTGTTAACGTCCCTTTAGCCAATGCTCACTGAAAGACATTGCACTAGTGAATACACTTTCATGAATACACTTTGATTGCTGACTGATTGGGTAATAAAAGGGTTGAGTTTCTTTCTTTGATGCAATATTAGTACCAAAATCTCACACACTTTCCATTGGCCAATAAAAATACCTGCTTTAAAGCAACAATTTTAAATCAAGAGTTATTCAAGTATCAATATGTAATCTGCATCATAGTTTTGTTGTTTTTTCATGTACTATTTGCAAAAATTTAATTCTTTGTTGAGGGAACAAAAAACAAAAACAAAGAAAAAACAAATTTCAAACTCACTACATTCATTAATTTAAAAGTAAACCTCTTCCAATGAGATTATTCACGTTTTAATAAAATTGTAATCATGTATTGATGGGTACAAAACAGGGTCAACATCATTAATTAAATAGTAGTCAAGTCAGACATTCTAAACTTTTTACTTATTATTATGATTGAAGTCTGGTGGGCCAAATTGATCAAATATGGTCCAACACAATACATTAAACTGTAGGAAATGGTTAAAGGAGATATTTTAAAATTGATCTATCAGTAAAGAAGTTCAGTTAATATTAAATGGGGTCCCGTACCATATTATCAGTATTGCTATGAAACTAATATATAAGCTGAAAATACCAAACTTACCAACCACAAAGTCTCAAGCCTTGAAATGCCATGCTGAATGCCACACCTTGATTGAATTTGGCGAGAAAATAACATTACAAAACAAATTATTTCCAACAGTACTTATGCAAATTAAATTTGTAAAGTACTGATACATTAAGAGAATAGAAAACATCTTATGCAGGGTCACACTTCTATGGTCAGTTGTCTCAGATTTAATTCTGACTATATAGATTTTAACACTTTGAATCACCTTCATAGAAAAGGTTAAATGTTGACCTACTGGTTAGTTTTCCCTGTTCTTTTTTTAGGTTTCATTGGCATGAGGAGACTGAGTTAAGTTTCAGTTTATTTGGGTTTCCCACACTGTATAGGTCATATCATGACGGGTAGTTTTATAGGCATTTAAGCCAGTACATACAGTTGGTCAAGGTTCTGTACTGCCGATCATTGGTAAGCAACTACCAGCTTTCCCACATAGGTTTCGGGACTTGAACCACTGATCTTGGAGGTGGGAGACGAATGTGTTCCCACTGCACCTCCGTGGCCACTATGAACAGACTAAGAGTCTCCCCACTTACTCAACAGGATGCCAGCCCAATGTTGGTTTTTCTATCCAATTAATGCTAGTTTCCATTTATACTCCAAGGTAAAGAAGGCCGTATATCTAGCACAATACCTTGTCCGAGAATTCAATCACAATGACTGGACCAAATATCAAACCTTAGGCCTTCGACTCTTAAGTCCATCACACAAACCACGTGACCATAGAGACTACTGTCTCCATGGATGAATGTGTCAAAGTTAATTTTGTCACATTGAACACAGTAATTAGTATAATCATCTTGTATTTACATCTCAGCACCATGCCACAACTTGTTTACAAATTTTTTACTTTGTATCAGATGAAGTAGGGATACATGAATTTCTGTTCATAAGAATATGTGTAATAACACAATTATACCCCACAGCCAGGCAGCATCAAGAAACAAATTCAGAAACATTGAGGTTCATTTGTCACTGATAGAAAATCGGGGACAGAGAGTAATGGAGATGTAGTGGATAGTTATGGTGAGTTCACATTTCTCTGGAAAAGAAGCTATGATTCTAAATGCCGCTTTAGTTGGGTAAACTGAGTTACACACAAAAAGTCTGAGAGTCTGTCTCTATTTTGTAGTGTTAAGGTGTGGGATAACAAACGAACATAGGTTACTACAGTTTAAAATGGTAACATGTCTCACTCTGGTAGATCAAATATTGATACTGCACCCATTTATAATTTATAATGAAGTTTCTGGGCTTATCGTTTGTGAACAAAGACTTAAATATGGCCACCATATTTATTACTCACCTCAAAATTAGGAACACCTCCCTAAATTAGTATTTGGGCATATTTATGTGGTTACAGGGCTTTCGCGTGCAAAACAGAAGAAAAAATAAGCTAAACAAAGGGTGTATATCCCCACTCAAATAATTAGATTAGATATAAAAGGTCACATGACATAGAAAACCACTGTTGTTATATGATAAACTTGGACTTAACTAAGTCACCCTTTGTGTAATCCATTTAAGTCCAAGACTTAGGAAAGACAAAAGGCTCAGATTTATATCCTTGACTTAGCTTAAGTCCAGGCCAAGTCTGACACCCTTTGTGAAATCGGCCTCAGGACTCAATGCATTATTCAACCCATCCCGACTGCACAGGTCCAGTCCAAGCTCTAGTGACTGGTATTTCCCTTACTTAAAGACAGAGGCTCAAGGATGATCATTTATCAATGTCCCTGAAGTTCCTTGCCCTGCCCCTAGACATAAAACTAATGACAGAGGACAGGAATTTTAAGCGATCATCCAGGCCATTATGTATTTGCCTGTTCCTGGGTCCAAACCCCTGTTCTATAGGTTCTCAAGCGAGTTTGTTACCCACTTGTCCACAATCACATATACATAATAGACTTGAGTTGAATATTTTAGTTTCAGCATAAGACTTTCCACAGACTTTTATCTGTACTTATTGAAATATTGCTTTATATTTCAAGAATAGGACTTAGGTTTTTGGCTTAAGTTTTATCCTTATATACAGTTGGCTTAGAACTTCCAAAATAGTGCAGATATTTATGTATTGTCCTCATATTTTCGTTTCTTCTTGGTCAAAGGTGCCTGGAATATGTCTCAATCATATATACAAATATACACAAATAAACACAAATATACACAAATAACTCAAATATCCTAATAAAATAAAACCAAGTTGAGTAACTGAAAGCGACAAGGACATAAGCATTTTTTTTCTGCCAAATCTCATCTTCGGAAACAGCCAATGCGTACAAAACATTTCTAGACTTTAGTCAGAATTGAAACCAGAGTTTAAGACTTTAATCCATTACATCTTCATACGGCTCACGTGACCTGGATCACCCCATTACCACCTGGTTAGTATTTATGGTTCTGTTTCCTGAACTTGGTAGATATGCTGATGTACAGATCCCCCAATAGATCTGACCAGAATTGTATGTATATAAGATAAACATATAAGTTGTAGGTCATAATGTGCTAAGGTCACTTTACAGGTCAAACTGATGGCTAGAGCCAAACATAACTTTAAAATGCTAATCAAACCACCATTGGATTCCTGAAGCATTAAATGTCTAACATACGAATCTGAGTTCCCAAAGGTCATAAGGGCTTAGGTTATAGCAAAGGTCAAATTGCCAGCCAAACCAAAGCATATACTGACGGTTTATAAAGACAGTAAAACATATTTGAGACAATTTTATTACATGTTAGTATGCACAATTATTTAAAATGTTTGACTAGAAGGAAAGAAATTTTAAAACCGCCATAAAAGCAGCCCAAAAGGGGGCACGATTAATAATACCGTAAGGTAAAATAAACGACAGAATACAATTAATAATACCCTAGGGTGAAATAAGCATCAGAATACAGACACAATATACAAACACTATAAGAGCAATACCTTCAAAAGTCATATGTCATATAGGTCAATGTCAGTATATCCTCAGTGGTCAAGTCTGGGTAATTGCCATCAAAATGCAGCATTGGGTCATAATCGGTGCAAAAGTGACAGTTCAAGAGGGGGAACCAGGGTCGGCCTGAAGAAACTCCAGGCTACATCAATCCCGGTTGGGGGGGGGGGGGAGAACTCCATTCCCACTGGGACTAAGGGAAGGGGCCACACCTAGAGGGGTCCAACTGAACTCATTGTAAGTAATCTAGATCAACTGGGACACTGATCATGATAGCTCAGCTCGAAAGTTAAAATATTGTCGGGGGGGGGGGGGGGGGGGGGGGGGGCACCAGGGTCAGCCTGGGCCTGTCTATCCCTAGTTCTTTTAGAATCCATATCCCTAGATCAGGGAACTCACCTCCCACGGGACTAAGGGAGGACGTTCAGATTCAAAAGATAGCAATGTGAGCACAATTAAGTACCCATCTCGTATCAGTAGGGGGTATCAGGTCTGAACCTGGTCCCCTGTACCCCGACACACTACTCTACAGTGGGGATAAGCTGTAGGAGGAAAGGTAAGTCATGCACCAGAGGTGGGAAGTGGGAAGAAAAATCTTGTTGATGTTGCTTGATCAAATACTAGCATTCAAATGATGCCAGGAAGGGGGGTTTTAGCGCCAATGAAGCATAAATAGTATCGATAGAGGCCAATAGCAATGCCTCTATATAACTAAAATACTTTAAGGTAGTTCCAAACTGTGCTACCAGGCCCCTTACAGGCCATGCTATTCAAAGTCATTGCAAAATTGGTATGGTATTGATGCGGAAATTATCAATCGTGCAAGGTTAAAACTAGGGCACCACCCTGCTAGTACCATTCATGTAATGGTTCAATCTGCAAAACATGGTTCCTTCAGCCACACTTGTTTCTTGACACTTCTTATAGTAGTTCTAACAGCACCAGACTCGATCACGGTATTGGTAATTTCCTCACTGTACCAAAATTTCATCCAACTCAAAAAGTATGTAAAACAGCTTTTGAATAGGTTTGCTTTTAATGCTCTCACTGTTTGGAATGCACTTCCTGATGAGATTTGCCACGCCTCTTCTATCTTTTACGAAGAAACTGAAACCCAATCTCTTTGCAAAAGCCTAATTACAATAAGTTTATTGTCTTCTTCTGATTGTCTCTGTGGTGTGGACACCCCCTGTCCTCTTTGCTTCTCTGAGGTATGACTTTTTATTACTTTTTGTTTCATTCTTGTTGCACCTTAGACGCTGTCTTTTTATGAAGATTAGGCTTTATAAAACTCATACTAGAATTTGTATACCCCTCTCTATTGCGTCTTTTAGAGAGAAGCTTAAATCCTACCTCTACACCAAGGCATACCCAAATTGGTGTCAACATCTGGCGGAGGTTCTCCATAGTGCTTGATACTTTTTCTGTCTCTAGCTACTCGAATATGGTTCAAATTTGGTGGCACTTTAAGGCACCTTATTGGAGAATTGTGAACGGTGGATAATTAAGGTATTGTCAATCTGTCAGAAGCCACCCTGGTAAATGTAAATAGATGACTCGCAAACAAAGACATAAGATCAATTTAGATAATGTATTTTCCATGTCTGATACAGAAATAGTGGGAATGGATATTTTTATCACCAATAGAGATATAGGAGTTTGCAACGGACAATTTGTCATGCGATGTGAAATTCATTTCCTGAGATAAAAACACCTCTCACAACAGCACTGCGTGATAAATTGGCATAACTGTTAAACAATAGAAATGACTTATACAAAAATATATGTTTCAGATGAAGATGACTAATATTTTATGATTGAGTATTATTTTGTTAATTTTCATGAGTGATATTTTGTTGTTGCATACATGTAATGAGGGACATTTTAATTCCGATTCTAATTGGACTTTTATAGCGCTTAATCTCCCCTATTCAAAGGGATCTCTAAGGTGCAACAAAACCAAAACAATCAACCAGTTTCAGTATCCAGGGACAGAATAAAGGGTCAAGCATCACAGAGAATGCCAAGGGATGACAAAGACTAAGGTGGGTATGCCTAGGTGTACAGGTAGGTTTGAGCTGCTTTCTAAAAGAGGTTAGGGAGGGGGATGCACGAATCTCATCAGGAAGAGCATTCCAAACAGTGGGGGTATCAAAAGCAAAACTATAACAAAACTGCTTGGCAGAACTTTTTAACCACAAAGAAATTATCATCACTCTCACTGCATCTGGTACTATAATAACTGTTGTAGGAAGAGATATATGGAGGAAAATACTTGGGAAAACTAGTGTGAAGAAACTTGTAAACCAGGGTGGCTGTTTTAAAGACTGAGCGATGTTCAACAGCAAGCCAATGCAATTTCTTAAGGATCGTAGTTATACTAGCATATCTACTGTAATTGATACGATTCTAGCTGCACTATTTTGGATGCACTGTAATTTATGAAGATTAAACTTAGACAGACTCCTAAAAATGAGTTACAGTAATAAAATGACTAATAATAAGAGCATTGGCGACAGGTACAGACAAGTCACAGAGTTGCACTAAACAACTTTTGCAGACATTCTGAACATGTTTGGACAGAATGGAACCATACTCCCAAATTCTTTACTGACTCATCAGGGCAGAGGGGACTACCCAAGATGGTAGGTGGGAAACATGCTTTCAACTTATCCCTCTGTCTTTTTGAACCAAATATAATCAACTCAGTCTTATCTGGATTCAGTTTGAGTTTACTAGTTGACATCCATTCTTTTACATTGTCTAGGCACCTGTTCACTAGTTCAAAGGTAGCAAATGAATTCTTCTGGGATAAATGGACATAAACCAGGTATCATCTGTATAAAAATGAGACTTTATTTCTTTGTATTTACCAGTCACCAAACTGGGCGAACTACTGCACAATGAAAAATAAAGGACCCAAGACAGAACCATGGGGCACACCAAATAGGGTTTACAAAGATCAGAAAGAGTAGAACCAATTTTTATTGACTGATAGTGCTCAGACGGATAGGAAGTGAACCATTTCAGAACAGAATCACCAACTCCAAACCAAGTCTGAAGACAACTAAGAACAGTGGAATGATCAATGGTATTAATTCTGCTGAGACGTCAAGCAATATCAAGGCAGTAGGTTTGCCTCTCGACAAAGAGAGATGAACTTCATTTCTTATAGAGAGAAGAGTTTTAGTCTATTATCCACAAGACGTCAATGAATAAAAAAACTTCTCCCACAGTTTTACAAGAATTTTAATTCAACAAAAAGTAAGGGGAAGCTTTGTTAAAATTCTGTCCAAATGTGAACAAAACAAATTGGTACTTGTTGACAAATTCGCAACTGTACATTGTAAATTGGCGTATGACAAAACAAGATTCAACTTACAAATCTTATTTGTTTAGATATCTCCAGTTAAGTGGATCCACTTTGTGCTAATTTGAGGTTGGTGCCAACCCAAGAAAATAAAACTATGGGACACCTTTACTTCTGCACAAGCTGTTAAGTATTCAGAACACCCTTGGTCTTATTCTCACAAATCATAAAAAGTTTCTCATGTTACACCCACCCTAAAGTGTCTACACTAGCTGTAGTCTGTTAAATACCTGTTAAATACCGCTGCATGTTCAAAACTGCATCACTGGTTTTTTAAATTTTACACAGTGGTTCTCCTTACTATTTTGGACCATTCTTGTCTCTCAGCAGCTGCTCCTACAATACCAGGCATAGTCACCCTGATCATCAATACCTGACAGTTCTTGCATTCCAGTCCTCAGTCTAGAAGTCAGTCAAATCATTGTTTGGCCATAGTTTTGCTTTCAATATTCCTAAAATCTGGAATGATTTCCCTGATAATGTACGCAGTCCAACATCAATTGTCTCCTTTAGGAAAAAGCTCAAAACTTACCTGTAAAGCCTATCTGCCACAACCTCCACAGTCAACCCTGTGTCTTCTTGGTATGACCTGGCTATGTCATTGGATTAACATCAATTATCTTTTATGTTCAGTTACGCCTTAGAGTCCGTCAATTGAGGTAGATTAAGCACTATAAAAATCTACATTAGATTAGACTCTGCCAAGGTAGTAATGTAATTAGTACCATTCATTCGTTTGTTCTTCTCTTTTCCTGTTCATTTGCAAAATAGCGCAAAAACTTATAGATGACCATTGATGAAGTTTTCAGAAAATGTTCAGAATTACCAAATAAACAGATTATTTCATTTTGGTGATGATCCAGAGTTCCATTTAGATCCAGGAAATTTACATAAAAAACATTATCATTGCATTCATAAACAATATTGAAAGTGGGGAGGGGGGGTGGTAGAGGTGTGTGCTCCTCAAGTGCTCTTGTTTGGTTTGCATTGATAATGCAAATATGGACAATTTTTTTCATATTTTTGTACTGAATATACAAAATTAATAAAATATAAATGACAACAAATTGTTAGTATTCCCTGTAACACGTATTTTTAAAACTTAAATTACAGAATATAATCCATAGGGCAAGCATTGCAAATTATGACTTCTTCAGAGAAGGAATTAAAATACACATACTTATATTTCCTATTTTACATATTTTTTTCTATCATATTAAAATGTCAGTTATCCAGCCTTTTAAACAAGTTAATTATCTATCTTTAAATTATAAACCACATTTCAAAATATTTACTGCTGCAAATAATATTTTCATCTGTTACTTTTTGTGTCTGAGAATGCACATGGGTAGTGCTAAAAATTAAAAAAAATCTACATTTGCTGGCCCGATCTCAATCATTTTTGGAGAAATGTGCTCAAACGGACACATAATCAAACAGAACTGATTACTATACCCTGGTCTTTCCCCCTGGAAGTGGGTGTGGTTAAAACTTAGCACTGATAAAGATATAAACGTTGCAATAAATGATCCTCTGCTCAGGTTATTGCAATTTGTAAACTCAAGAAGTATAATCTTGACGTATCAGCATTTTGACAAATGAAATTTCCAGACATTTTGCATAAGGAATGTGGCATATGAATTCAATTTCACTCTGTTATTTTGTCACCAAATTCAATCTAGAATGATAATACATTCATACCCCAATATACCATCCCATACACTCTCTCTGATCGCCAACTAGTTCTTAGAATTTTGACAAGCTAACTGAAAAAAATGGCAAAATATTGAAAGAGTAACAAAAACATATCATTTTACAAGTTGGTTGTTGTCAAAAATAGTGGGAAAAGTTGTAAGACACATTCATAACAAGAATACTCGGAAAGTGTATTCTTCAGTCAAAGCTCTGATCAGTACCTCCAATATTGCTTATGAGTACAATGATGAAGCATCCTTTATTAAAAAATCTTGGATAATAGAAGTGATCCAGATTGCCAACAAAATTGAATTCTATATTCCTTTTGCCATTGTCGACATTTCCGAAAAGTTTCTTCAATATCTGTCCTTAGCTTTGGAGTTAACTTGCAAACAGACAAGCAAACAAACACATACCTCCAAAAACTGAACCTCACTGAAGGTGGTAAGATCAATAATATGTGAGTTCTACTATGGCAATAGTTATGAAAAGGACGGTTACAGTAGTGAACAATTGATGAAAGTCAAGAGACAAAAACAAATTAAAACAAGGCCAACATGTGTTTTGGTCCCCTAGCACGAGCACAAAGCCATCAGAGACATAGGTGGTGCACTAGAATATATGAAAGTCTCGTGACACAAAGAAATTCCAACTTAGATACGTCCCACAGCTGGTCCCGAACTGAGACCGTTACCCATCCAAGTACTAACATAGCCCATTGCCACTTAACTTCAATGAGCAGACAAATAGTCATCACTCTGTGCCACAATTCATGAAAATCCGATGCAAGAGGGACGTATGTATGGGAAAAAGTCAAAAGGATATGTGCCCTTTTAGCTATTGGAGAGCAAGAGAGGGAAATTCAGAATCCACAGGTGTTGTCAATTTCATCAAAGTACGGAGACAGAAACAAAAGTGATCTGTAGAAGCACGAGCTCTTTTGAGTCTCACGCTTAAAAACTATAAAATGTGATGTCTAGCTAGAAGTGGGAGAGCTCTTATCTGAAATGGAATATACATTCAAACCAGATTTTAAGAGTTATCAGTAACTTTCAACTGAATTTGTAATTTCTCAAAAATGATGAGATTCGATGATTGATATTCCAAGCCCAACATAAGATTTCATTAATTTTTTACATTAGTGCATAACTCTAACACTCTCTGGAGCTGGTCTTATTTATTTAAGACTAGTCCTAAATATTTCAGCCATGTATATCTTTGATCACTTCAAAATTACAAAATGGTTAAAATTAAATTGAAATGCTTATCTTGCCTCCCTACAAGAATTGCTCTTCAAGTGCCTAAGATATTTTTGTTGGCTGCAATACTTATCCCTCTGTGATCCTGTATCAAATAAATGAGAAGAAAATTGGCAGTCCAATGACAGTATATTTATTGTGTTTTTGCTTAAATGAATGAAGTCACCTGAGAGAATGGCACTGTGGTTACACTGAAAAAGTTTAGTCTTAACTTGGCCCTAACATAATGATTTTGTCCGGATATTTATCCACGAGGTGATCCAGATAACATTGAAATGGGATCTAAGTTGGACAAAGACCCGTCTTCTAAATTTTTATTAAGATCCAATCAGTTATATTTGTGTAACATCCTGCTAACAAACAGACAAAGAAATTGTCATGAAAGCAGTAGTTTCTTTGGAGAGAAGTAATAAAATAGTGCATGAGTGTACAGCAAGCCAGATACACTGCTGTTTATAAGGGAGATATTTACCCTTGGCTCTCTGAAGGAGAGGGGCGGGCTATTGCTATCATGTCTGTCTGTAAATAACTCTAAATTATGCATATTTTGGATCGGGGATATTCTTACACAATCTTTTGGTCTACTTTGGCTCAGCCCTCCTAATAAATTATATTAATCTAGATCCCGATGACCAATCCAGAATCATAATTTAAGATTTTTTTATTTATATTTTTTTTATTATTTAGAAATAACAGCAACAATAACGGAAAAAAATACATATTATGCTACACGAATATAAGAAAAAAAACCTCTTCACAGTTCTAGCTACAGAACAACTGTTTCCATGTTTTTGGTGCTTGCCATATTTTAAATAAGTTTTACTGGACTAACCCTAGCATTTAAAAAGAGAACTTTACAATATTCCACTTTTCCATATATTTTGCTGTATACTAATGTTGTGTGTAAGCACGCTTTAGTCAAGATTATAGCATTGCTTTAACATGAAAAACATGTCCACATTAATCATCAAATTACCAGCCTTTGTGACAAAGATATATCCAAAGTAAACAGAAATTTCAAACTACCTCTGTTATCTCCTGAAACTTTTCCTTACAGTAAATCAATGGATCCAAGTCCTGGCTTTGCCTCCTTTGTTATAATAAGGATTTCAAAAACCCTAAACCAGACTTTTGGGTAAACCCACAGAAAGTGTTTTAACAGTTTCAAATTCTTTTTTAATTTTGGAAATATCTGCATGCGCTCAAAAATATTCTATCGAGAATGGTTTCATTCTTATGCAAGGTGGGATCTAACCTTGGTTTATGATTCCTTAAAATTGAACCTGAATCGATGATGTGGAGACTGATTTGTGATTAAAAATCAAGATTATAGGGGTGGGGGGGCTTTTGTTTTCTCAGACGAGTACTAGTATTTGTACATTCCTAGATACCGCATGCTTTCTTTGTAAACCATATCCCAAGATAGATAGAGTAATACTTCTTCTGCATATCCCCAAAACAACTTTCACAAATCTCCCTCTAATGCTCAAAGAATCAGCCTCTTTTGAAAAATGTAAAAGTCTTTAAGTATCTCCATAAATTCCCCATGAATGGAAAAAAAATGCAATTCATCACAAAGTCGCTATCTTGTCAGTTCAATTTGGCTTCCTATAGAAATGGGTCATTTTGTTGCCTTTCTCAAACAGGGATATTTCCTCTCCATTCACTGTATTTAAACATCTGTCTCACGCAGTTGCTTCAACATCATAGCTATCTTAGTTGAGACATAAATTCTGGCTTGAATTTTTATTGCATTTTTATTTTTTATATACCAGGTCTAAATACTAGGACATAAAGACTACCAATCTGTCAACAATTGTCAATGATTGTCAATGTATCTAACATTGTGAGGCACAAATACATACATCATCAGAAGAGCAGTTCCAAGGAGCCTCTGTACGTTTTTGTTGCATTAAAAGCTGTGTAGTTACAGATATGGATGTTTAGTTCTCGCAGCTTGTATATGGAAAGATGTTAACTTTAGCACCACATTTGACTGACAAATGACTGATTTTAAATGCTCTTTGACCTCACTTTAGCAGTCGGGAAAATATTTTTCATATGTGTCATTTAGAAAGTTTCGTATTGTTACTTTGATAAGTACTTTAGGGCTATTTTAACAGGTGAACAAAATATCAACAGAAACATTTCGTCCACTTTGATTTCATTGGAATTATTGTGTAGGCCCATTAACCTGGTTACTGCTTGGTATCATAACTTACAAGAAACCTTAACTTTGCACAAAACAGAATATAAGAAAATAATCCACTGTTAGTTGTTATCAGAAAGAGTGCTATGTTCCAGGAAAGTATGCTAGGGGGCGGCGATGTTTGTCAAAACTGACAATATAAACAAATTGAATGCTTTGGACAATTTCAGTGTGCAAATGTCCGGCTTTGAGACCATTTAGATGTTGATTCCAAGTCAACATTTTATTATCGCCCAAAAAGTCCAGCAAAAAGTCAAATGATTTGAATTTTGGTTTTAAAAAAAATCTATTTCAATTCACATTTAAATGAATACAAACACAAGTAATTGGTGTACCTGGTCTGGATCTGAATTTGATATCCGGAATGTTTTGTTTGTTTTTTTTCAGCACCATCAGTGAGAGAGGGCTTCTCTGGGTCGCTTATTAATTTTGTCTTGTCCATTTTTGTCAACCTTGCACTGGTAAATGAATTGTCTTAGTTTATTGGATACTGTTACCAAGTTGTCATATCTACAGTCAAATTGGAATTGCATTTTGGGGACAAAAACAGCTAAGTAGGTTGTAAATATAATGTTTGCATTGTTTATTGAACTCTGCAATTTGATTTGCTGAGATTTCAAATTAAATTTTTGTGTTTGTTTAGAAGAGAAGTATTACTCCAACTACAATTAAATTAAACAAAAATACACTGGCAAGCCTTTCTATTTATGTGCTTTAAACCATTTATAAATTATCTAAAGCCTCTCTTACATCCCATTGTTTGTGCATGTACGTCCTGCTTACAGAAAAACCGTCTAATTTGCAAGGGTCAATTAAAGCTTATCTGACATCCCATTGTACGTATGTACACACATAAGTGTGCTGCAAATATTGTTGAAAAATATGAGGTCAGTCTGGTAGTGGGGTAGTAGAGATCTGCATGTGCAAACAAGGTATATTTTTCTAACAATAGTGTCAGTACTTGATCATCAAAGAACAAATTGCAACTAGCTACAGGCCCTACATTGGATTAATATGGATGTAAGGTACTTGTGAGTGCATTATACGGTATGTGCAAATGCTGCAAGTGAATGAAGCGATCTTGCAACACTAGCAAAGGGAATGTACATGTGCAAGACTCTTGTAAGTTACCCTTGAGACATGGATACGTTTATAGGAATACTGAAAATCTGCATACCAGTTTTCAATGTGGGGTGTGTGCGACCTTGAAATTCTGTCATAAAATTGCAAGGGTAGCTTAAGTGTCCCTTGCAAATCAGGTGATTTTTCTCTGTAACCAGGACGTACTTGCACATAAAGAGAGGCTTCAGCTACACGTGAGATTTTAGATCAGAACATAAAGGTCACAGACACCCTTCAATGAAAATTGACATGCACAATATTTAAGAGAGGCGAGACTTGGGTATGTGCATTCTCCTTGCTAGTGTTGTAGATTATCACCATTTACTTACATTGTTTGAATGTGTTCTATCATACACTCAAGTGTACCTTGAATGTATATGAACCCACTGTGCAACTTGTAGGTGGTTGCAGTCTGTTCTTGGATACTCCAATAGTGACACTCTTGTTGAAAGAATTCACCTGTTTGCACATGCAAATCTCTACTACCCAACTACTAGGCTCATATTTTTCAACATTATTCGTAGGACACTTACGTGTGTGTACACGTACCATGGGATGTAAGAGAAGCTTAAGCTAATGATGTTTCATTTAGGGCTTAAAATTTTATATATGAAACTTGGTTTAGAAAACAAATGTAACTCAGTCAAGAGGAATACTATTTGGCCACTTTTATTTGCTTTGATGTTTGGTCATATTTTGGTGAAATTTTCAGACAATGGCCCAGGTTATTGATTGTTCTTGATTGTGATCCAGATCACCAGCTTGATCCAGGATTTTTCAAAGGATTTTTAATCATTGCACTCATAAGCAATATTGGAGGTGCTGTGTCTTGGCAGAGGTATGCACTCTCCGAGTGCTTTTGTTTAGGTATATCTTTTCACCAGAATGGTACCCTTGCATGTATGCTGTATTAATTTTCTGCAATATTTCATAAGTGTTGTTCCAATTACTTTAGAGGTTTGGTAACTTCCTGTGGAAATTATAGTAATGAAGTGTTGGAAACATAGCCAATATTGCAGGTGTTGGATCTTGGTGGAGGTATGCGTTCTCCAAGTGCCCTTATGCAAAATAAATCATTTTTATTCTAAGCTTTTAAAGTAATTACAAGCACTTCTAGGTATTTGAAAATTAATTACAGAATAAGGTCAGATTATCTGCATTTCATTTTGTGAGGCTATGAGAGTTTCTAGAATGTGTATATATATTTAAAAGCACAATTATACAAGCAGCTTATCCATTTCTTCTACACAAAATAAGGAGCATATCCACAGTTCTGGGGCAAGACATGAGTAACACCCAAGTGTTTGTTAACAAGTTTGGATTTATTCTTCAAAAGTTAAAAATATTAGTTACAGTTAAAACATCTATGTTAACATTACTTTACACACTTAGTAATCAGAAAACATGAGCACAGTAATTTAACCATTCAAAAGCCATAAGTTGGCACCATTTTTAAGTAAGACATCAATTCAAGCTACATTGCAGCTAACTTAAAGTAACTGACACACTATTTATGATTGACATCTTTAAAGTAAATCTGTCTATAAACCATTTACTCTTCTGCATTACAAGAAAGTACTTTTAGTCACATTACAGCTACTTCAAAGTAAGATTACTTATAAGTCAAAACTTTAAAGCAAATCTGTCTGTAATCAATTACTCTTGCAAATTACCAGAAGACAGTTCAAGTTACATCACAGCTAACTTAAAGTAGAATCACTTATAAGTCATAACTTCGAAGCATATCTGCCTGTAACCAATTACTTTTCTGAATTACTGTTACTTACTACCAACTACTACCAATTCAATTAGACACATCAAGGTTAAAGAACTACTAAACCAGATATCAGTAAGTACCTTTGAAGAATTTTTTAAAAAATTCCAATAGTTCTGTTTTAAATCTTTTACTGTAAGATATCCATTTACTACCAGTTAGTTAACATATATACAGATAAGCTTTGTTGTAAGCTTATTATAATCATATTTATCAACTTTTGCATGAAGTATACTGCAATTATAATGCACCACTACGTCGAAATGCATGAAATGAGTAGTGTTTTGGATTTAGGCCTAAAGCTACTACTACTATTTTTAAAAAAGATCTTGCTTTGAAACTGGTTAATATTTTTTCCCAGCTTTCGTTTTAATCATGAATAAGGGTTCTTCTTTGTCTTGACCTAGTATTTTGATCATTTCTTTTAACGCCATTACTGGACATAAGATGGAATCCTTTAGCAAAGGCAGCTGTACTACATGGATGGCGCCAGACTTTTGCATGGTTTTTGAACAAGTAATTACTATGAGTGCCCCTGGGGGACCCCATATAACATCCCCTAGTCCTGGGAACCTCGTTCTATCAAAGCCAGAAAGATTGTCAGGACACAAAGATCCCAGTCTAAAAAAAACAAAAAAGGAAACTAGACAGAGAGCCACATAAGTAGCATGATTTGTAAACCGTTTCATTTTCAAAATCAGCTTTTTCAACAATTCAGGGGAAAAAATACCTTTAATTCTGACCTGCATTCTGGCATTGATATGTACTGATTTCACTAACATTGATACCTTTTTTGCACACAAAGCCTGTACTGGCCAATTATATAATGAAAAATAATGACCTAGTATTGACAAATGATTCCTTAAAGAACAAGCTTTCAAACCATTTTGTGCTAAAAATTCCAGGTACAATAGAACAGTCTCTTCCTTGTGAGGCAACATCAAGTTCATCTTCACCATGAAAGACACAAACAGACGAAAGCCGGCCTGATAAGCTCTTGAAGTCCTTGGATGTAGGGCAGCTTGCAAGCGGGACTGCACAGCCTTGGATAAGGTTGAAAGTGCTGCTGAATCTAAAAATATATAAGTTCGAGGCGGCAGTAACTTGCTCTTGCTACAGCCATAGTTTTCAAAGACTTTATGTAGACCCACTAACAGTCAGATAATAGGGTTACATTAAATATCAAAAGATGGATATAACATATTTGGATCAGTTTTTTCCCATATACAGGATTTCAAATACTGAACTGCTGTACCATTGCTATGAGAATATGTATGCCATCTTGAAAGCATATCTGCATAAATGTTTTCGATCCCTGCTATGTGTTTTACTTGTAGTTGTACATTATATACTGCACAGAAATACCATACATTTCTAATACACGCCATTAACCAAGGGTCTCTTATTTTATGAAATGTAAAAGCATGGACTACTGCTTCATTATCACACCGTATAACTACTTTCGAGTTCTTCCATAACTTTGCCCATAGTTTAAATGCCACTAGTATATTCACAGCTTCCAAATGTACAATTGAAACAATATTCTGTATTGGTTCTGGTATTTCTGTAGCATAAACCTTGCCTTCATAGTAACCACCTACCACTTTCAAAGATGCATCAACAAATATTTCCTTGTGAACTAGATTTGTTCTATGCATGGCCACAACACCATTAAACTGGTCCAAAAATTTATTAAACCAAGCTATATCTTTAAAAAAACCTTCAGGTAATAGAATATAACCTCTATCAGGGGCTTGTCTAAGAACACTTAAAATTCGATTTAGAAATAAACGTGCTGGTTGGACGCATCTGTGTATATGTAACAATTTACCTGTTAATTTTTGAAGTTGATTCTTTGTGGCTGAATATTTGTAAGTCCATTTTTTACAAATTTGTTTTATATCATTTAGCTTTTGTGGTGGAATGGTAAGAGTGCCTGTATATGCATTTACTTGTATACCAAGACATGTAATATTTTCAGCAGGACTTTCCAATTTTTTGAGGTTAATTGGTAGACCTAAGTATGACAATAGGTTTTTTAATGATAAAAAATCACTAGAAGCCTTGTGAGGGGGGGACACCCCCAAAAAATCGTCCAAATAATTCATAAACCATATTTTTTTTTGACTTAATGTCCAGGTCACTAAATCTGTACAAGACTGGTATGAGGCTGCACCCGTAGCGAACCCAAAAGGTAGCCCTAGATCAACAAAAATACTGTTTTTCCACTTCAAACCTAGGACTGGATAATCAAAGGGATCTATTCTTAAGTTTCGAAAAGCCCTTTCCAGATCTATTTTATATAATAAGGCACTAGGGCCTATTTCATTAATTTTTTCCACTAACAGATCAACAGTTGGATATTTTAGTTTAAATTCAACATTATCAAAATAATTTGGTGTGACACAGGAATTCACACTTTGACCTATAGGCCATGAGAGGTCAACGATGACTCGAACTCCCCCATCTGGTTTATCACGAGCCATAAGAGGCGAAAAATGCATGGCATCAAAAGGCTGTTTATCAAAGGGGCCCAACATTGCTTGTTTACTAGTTTCAATCTGAAAATATTTATTCACTCCTTCAGGTCTACAAATTGCAGACTTGTGATTTACAATATGTGTATTAGGTACAAAAGTGTTGTAATCGATATTCATTGGAAACCCGAATTCGATATATTCTGCTAATATTTTGTAGTCATAATGCTCAACAAGCTGTCTCCATGCTTTGACATTGAGTGTAGAAGGCACTCAAATACGCGCACCTTTGTAGTTTGGTACTCCATAGATTTTAACTTGTTTATGAATATTTTCTAACCATTGCTGTGTGGGTTCGAACTCCAAGTTTTTACCTTCAGTTGTGCATTGATATTCTGACATCGCAAGGGGTATAAACCCATAAGATCTATGTACCATTACATGCATATCATTGCCTTCTATAACAGAACTATCATGAATAGTGTTTACTATTAGGGTTTTTTTATCAATACTAGTTGCTTTTTGCAAAGTTTTAGAATCATCCAAGCACCATGATGTTTCGTTTATTTTATCAGATGCAAACATGTTAGTTTTGTTCATTATATCATATCTATAACTAAAGTTTCCAAACTGACTAACATAACTATAGTAATTAAAACTATTCTTATCACTAAAAGAATCTTGTATACTATATATATATTGAGAGTCGTGAGAAAGGCATGTAGCCAGATATTCATTTGGTAAAACAATCTTAACCTCATTCACACCAATAAGACAATCTTTTTCAATATGATTACCTCTTATTTAGATATTATGTGAGGAAATTTCATAACATATATTTCCCGCATTTCCTTGAATAGGGCTCCCATAACCCACAGTACGTAGTTTATAAGATTTCCCAAGGTTAACAGAAGATCTCAGGAGGCTACCAGACCAAGAAGGCATGCCACGCTGAATATCAAGTGAAGAATTACTCACCTGGCAGTTATGTGCACTTTGCTGGGTACAGCATATATTATTATTAGTATTTTGACCAAAGCCGTACTGAGGACTACAGGGGCCCCCACCAGGCAGTTCTGCATTATATGCAACATAATATTCCTTCTGAAAACTACTGATGTATATATGCGACATATTACTCTGCATGTCACTATTTATTTTACTATTTTTTACATTGCAAAGAACCTGTCCCATAACACTACTTTCAGGACAAGGGATACCCAAGTGACTATCACTCAAGCTATTAGACTGAAGTGCTAACCAGTCTTTTTCATTTACACCATATGATTCCACATTGGTAATATAGTGATACGTAGGACTATAGATTATTAAATTATTAATTCAATCGACCTGTTTGTTGTCATGCAGTAACCACGAATTAGCCAGCCATTTATTTGACTGTTCTACGTGTACATTCATATAATCAGTATGTTGATACTGATCATTTATGCATCCCCATGTCACACTTTTGTCGTAAGCAAATTGACTAATACTATATAATAAAATATTATTCTCAATTGCCATAGACAGATCTGTGTAAACTTGGTTAAACATGCTGTTTATCCATCTTTACTGTCCCTGTTTCAGTTTTTGAATTACCTTTTCTCATTCGCATACATTGGTTCACTGGGTGTTCATACCTTTTCTTTGTTTCTTTGTAACAATATGAACAACAATGTTGGTACAAGATGCCAGAACTAACATGATCACTAACATTTTTGCATTTTCCTTTATTGTAAAACACACAAACTTGAGTGTTACTAGTTGCTGCACTTTTAACTGTTTGTAACATACGTTGTGTGTGCCTATTTTTACATTTTTCAATCAAATCACAGTCATTCCAAGTAAATTTGCCTTTCTCCATTTCTTGGAGGACTACTGCATGAGCTTTTCGAGCTGTACCCAAAGAAAGCTCTATTGCATCCTGCATCAACATTGAAAAGTACGACAACATGTAATTTTTGTTTTCTACTGAACTTTCTTCAAGAATACACAGTAACATACCTTGCACCCATTGTTCGTTTGACATTTCATCGTACAAAGGTTGCTTATTTCCAACTGGGACAGAACATAAATCTTGTGGCTAATTAATTGGTACTTTAATTTTGGTAACCCCTGCTCTATATCTACCTGACTTAAGAGTTGCAGTGGGCCTACCTGAATATTCAGTGTGTGAAGCATCTTGGTATTGCTGCATCCTTTTTTCGACTTCGGCTTGTACTCTCATGTCTGTCTTCACTTCATCCAAAGATGGAATCTTCTGCACCTTCGAATGCATCGCCTTCGGAGAACTATGAGCAGAGGGCACAGCAGATAGATCTGAGATGCTAGTCTTTTCTTCTTGTCTTCTTAACCTTTCATATTGTTCTTTAATTTTTGAACCCATTTCTTGCATAGCGTTCATCAAAACATCTAATTTTTGTGAAACTGACAAGTCCTGTCCTTGACTAGTACCCGCCCCATCATTTACAATATTTTCCTGCAAATGTTTGTCGGCAGTAGTTTTATTCTTTGAAGAATTTTTTGTATTATTCTTCTTCCCCATTTCTACAACCACCCAGTTAATGCACGAGGAATCAATGTACACTGTGTATAAAAGCCACGTGTTCAATATCATCCGCCTCGTATAGCATACACTGGTGTAGAAATCAAATTACCTTTACTGGCCACATGCCAATCTCACAACAATTTCTTTTAATGCTGACACAGTTTATATAGTGAAATTTTTTGGCGGGATTTCTGAATTTTCACACAAGGTCACCCCATCTAATTTGCATATTTGCAAGAGAAATTCACTTTAAACTATATTCATATTGAAATTGAAAAGTACACATTAGCTAGGCCACATGTAAGGAACTTTTGGATTTCTCCCCATAACTGATATAGTGTGCTATTTCACAAGTTACATACGCATCACCCCAAAAGTCTTAGATAAATTAATCATCTGTAATAATAATCATTCATATTTCTTGCCAATTTCCTAGTTTTCTTAATGATTATGATTTGTATTGTATTTGTATTTATTTTTTATACTCAGTACAATATATCCATATACTACAAGTCTCAAAGAGCTATATGACCCATCTGACTGTACAAGTACAGTCTAATTCTCAAAATTACTGACATTCCCCTAATTGAAAGACAGCATCACCATTTACCAACGTCCTTGAGGTTCTTTAAACTGCCACTGGGGATAGGACCAAATGACAGATGACCACCATTTTATGTGGTCATCCGAGCCAATGTGTATCTGCCTGTACCTGAGATTGAACCCACGTCCTCTGTGTTCCTAGGCGAGTCTGTTATCCACTAGGCTACAGTAGCAGATTTTGATGAGAACGTTTTTGTTTGATAAAGTCCACTTCCTACTGGAGGTCTGTTCGACTGGTGAAATACAAAAACACAATTATTCAAGTGTTCCAAAATCTAATCGATTTTACATATAAACTAATAACAAAAGAGAAGCTTTCAGCCCTGCCTTCCCTGCCCCGTATACATTGGGATTTAAAATCACAATTATCACAAGTGGGAACTTACTGCTTAGTGTCATAATATGGCAGACACCTCAGTTTGTACAAAACAGAGCACAAAATATTGATGGGCGTTGTCAGTAGATAAAACTCGTACACTTTGACATACCAGATAAAAGTTCAGATTATCGACACAAATAAAATAAATATATTAGCAAAGTGCCTTAAGCAAAATGTACCAAGTCGGGCCCACCGATATCTAGCAGAAATCATATAATCTCCCCTTAAAAAGCGCTTCAAAAAGTTTATTTATGTTATTTTATGTTGGTAAAGTAAAGCAAAAACTTGTATCAATATATATGTTGATCAGAAGAACTCCATGTTGATAAGCTCAGAACAAGCAAAAGTATGTTTATTTTATCAGATTGTGCACAGTTACAGTGGGATGACGCAGCTGTAGTGTTTTAAGCTGCATACATGAACAATATGCTTTTATGTCAACTGGGCACTATTCTTCACTATTCTTTACAGTTCTTGAAACGACGGCTGTTTAAACAATATTTTTGTACTGATAATAATTATTTGGCTTACATAAATAAAAAAACAAACATTTTTTACCATTGAATATTGGAAGTTACAGCTGGAGTCTGCTCACAGTTACAGGCTGATACAGAATGGCTCAGATGACCACTCAAAATGACAGTCCTCTGTCATTGGCAATAGATATCTAAATTACCTTAAGACAGCTGCTACATGAACATCCCTTAGTCTCTGTTTTTTCAGTTGTTGAAATATCTGTCACTAGGGACCTTGGGCGGTACTTGTGAAGTTGGGGTGGGTCAAATAGGCCTTTAAGTCTTTAAATCAAAGGGAATATTGTGCTGAGTATGTATATTCAATATAAACATAAGATATTGGCCCACATGCTCATTGTATGTAGGTTTTATTCAAGATCAATTTAACATACAAATCTCTGTACATTCCGTTGCCAAAGTAATCAACCTGTAAATATAAATAAATGCTATTGCAAATACAATTATCTTACTGTAGCAAATATGGTGACACTTAACCATCATTTAAGCCTTCATGCACATTTGCATGCATACAAGTTTTACAGATGTTATCTGGTGTAGTGAATAACATGCTTCCCTTCCACCTTTGAGGTTGGTGGTTCGAACACCAGACCAGATGCTAAGTGGGAAAGTTGGTGAACAACTGATATAATGGTTTCCTCTGTCTTTTAAAAAATCTGTCATGATAGAACCTAGGCAATGTATTTGAAGGGAAACCCAAAGATATCACATCAAGTGAGTTTTGTAGGTTTAAGATCTATGACTTTTTCCGCCCCTTATAAAGTTTAACCATGTATGTGAATGTGGTTTGACATCACTATGATAATGTCTAAATTGTGTCTAAACATTTATTGATATATAGAACTATACTCCCTGCAACATTTGAAGTAAGCTTCTCCACTGATCTAACTACAGTTTTCACAAATCATCAATCCTCTGATTTGCCTTAAGTGATGTCTGCGTGCCAATGCAAGGTTATATGTTTATGTAAATGAAGTTTTATTTGGCTAGAGGCTTCAAACTGATTGGAATACTTTTTTCGCTTTTGAATATACAAGGAAAAGTATGTTTACGTACCTGTGAAATTGACAAAAATATTGTGTAAAAAAAGTAATAAAAATATGAAAGACATGAAGCAATGTAATCAAAGTTACCATAAATCAGTTGCAAGGACTAAGGCTATGGTAGAGACTTCAAAGGGAGTCTTTAGTTTAAGTTAAACTTTGAAGGTTAATGGATTTCACAAAGATTAACTTAGCCAAGTCCAAGCTTATTAACTGACAGAGGTTTTGCACATGCCCATGGTACCAAATTCAGAAGCAGAAATTTTAAACATTTTAAAATTTCTGTAGAATGCATAATGGCCGTTTCACCACTGTATCACAAGGTCACAACAAACCTCAAACAGTAGTTGAAGGTAGTTCTAATTCTAATTCTAATAGTACTTTTATAGCGCTTAATCTCTATCTATTGACAGACTCTAAGACACATAAAGCCAAAAATCAGAGATCGTAATCGTTAAATCAGAGACATTGCAGGGGTCGGCACCACGGAGACAGGAGGACAGGGGCATTTTGCACAATGCCTATAACCCATGTTATATTGCCTATAGTATGACTGGGATTTTATCAATAATAGCAATCATATAAACATTTGTAGAGCACAATTTCTATGAAGATCCTCTAATACGCTGGAATCCAAAAAGGTACAGTCCTCAAACCTAGTGAAGTGAGCTAGGGAGGTGATTTGATGGAGGTTTTCTATCTGTTAATTGTCTATTTTCACACATGGGTTATCTGGATCACAATCATCTGTTGCTTGTAATATTGTCAACATTCCCTGACAGTTTTGCACAAAAACAGACAAACTGACAAACACACACACGTTATTAATTACATAACCAATGTCACACACTGAGTATGCACTTAAAGCTACAATGGACGTGTTTGGAAGTAGATTTGTATTCATCTAATACATCCATTCAACACAAGGGGAAATCCATTCAAACTCAAGGATTTAGTTAATTGAATCACAGATCCCCATGCTGTTTGGGTTCAGTATGCCATTATTTGAAACAAGAAAATGATGAATAAATCTTAATGAAGCCAATTAATTCATCTTATTCATATGTCCATCTTGTCAATAAATAGGAACCAGATTTGTCCCCATCCCCTACAAAACAAAAATACAACCACCTGTCTAACACATCATTCACACTTTCCCAATAAGAAAACCCATATATCCCCCACATGGAAATGTTTCTATCTTCAATCTGCAGATAGGGGGGCTCAGTGTTGTAGCGGTTAGAATGCTCGCCTTGAACCTCTGAGGTTGCCGGTTTAAATCTCGGCCTGGGTGCTTCACGTTGGAAAGTTGGTAGTTACTTGCCGATGCCCAGTGGTTTACACAGCAGAATCTTGACCAACTAGTATGCACTCCTCTGCCCAGTAAACTACCCATCACAATATGACACGGACTATTGAATGCAACGTCAAAAATCTAAATCAGTCTGAAGAAACTGAATAGTAGAAATTTAATGCTTAGAATACATTTTTCTTCTTGTCGTTTCTGTGATTTTCCCTTCTTGATCTAATCCTTATGGTTAACTTGTATTTGGCTGGCATATGTTAAAGAACGCATTCCACTCACCAGTACATTCATCCCCACTCTTCACCCATCCACTATACATATGTGTATTAGCCAAACACTGGGGCCATAGTTTTCCTTCTGATGCTCCTAAGATTTGGAATGACCTTTCTGATAATGTACGTGTTACAGCATCTAATGCCTACTTCAGGAAAAAGCTAAAAAGTTAAAAATCATATCCGCCATAGCCTTCTGGTCACCCCAGCATCTTCTCTGGAAAGACCTAGCTGTGTTGTTGGACTTACAAATATTCACCTTCTTTATGCTCAGTTGTGCCTTATAGTCTATCAATTGATAGACATTAAGCACTATAAAAGTTAACATTAGATTAGATTAGATATACATTTCAGTTTAGCTTAAAAGAGCAGCCCCAAATTACTTTCCATGTTGTGTCAATGGTGTTGTATCCACATGGGAATCCCACAGAATCTTTCAAATGCATCTCGAGTACCAAGATGAAAAGGCGACTGTACCACAATGACGCATTTCTGATGGGTCATGAGCCTCATTTCTTTGTAGATCATGACCCCAACACAGAAAGGTGGGACACACAAGAAAATGTCCCAAATTTCCAGTTTTCAACATTTTCATCAGAAGTAGTCATTAATGGTTATCTTATACTTCTTATAGAATTATATGCAGATTTCAAATTTCAACAGGAATCAACATTCATTATCCAAGCTCATTGGTTAAAATCAATGCCTAGTGGAAGTTTCCACTTATTTATATCTCATTATTTTCTAAAATGTATGACTTACTTTTTTGGGGACAAATATGTAACATAGTTACTATGGGTAAAATACAAAACAAAGTTGAATTTAAGCTGTTTTTGATTCAATGATACATTGGCCATATACATTTCCAGGCTTTACTGAACAGGTTCCTCTATCTTTGTTTGTGGATTGTTGTGGTATGGTCCACTTTGTGTCTTGGGCAGGACTCATTCGGTCCAGTGGGATGAGATTCAACTTAGTGTAGAAAATGTTCGACACAATTTGCCTCCTTGTTTCTTTAAATGTTGAACAATGTCCCCTGATCTCTTATGCACAGTGTTAAACTCTACACACTGGCTGGAGGCGGGGGTGAAAGGGGCAGAATGGATAAATGGAATGGTCCATTCTTCAACATGTACTAGGGGCCACAGTGGCCGAGTGGTACAATCTCTCCTCCCACCTCTGAGGCCGGGGTTTGGTTCCCGGCACGGCCTCAAGTGGAAAAGCTGGTAGTTGCTTGCCGTTGGTTGGCAGTTTACAGTACAGAACCCTGACGAACTGTATGTACTGGTTTCCTCTGCCCCTTCCAACTACCCATCGTGATATGACCTGTACAGTGTTGAAAGCGACGTAAAACCCCAAATAAATAAATAACTAAACATGTACTAGTCAGATACGAAAGCAGTTTTTGGAAGCATAACGATGACGCCTTGAACCCCAAATCAAGTACAAAGAGGAACGACCGCACAGAATGGTGAGGCCAAGCTAGGCATATAAGGGTGACGTTTCCAGAACTCACTTCTACATTAGGATGATATCACTGCTACTGTAGAAGTTATTAGTACTTTGTATTATTTATTGTTTATTCTACATAAGTAAGTGTCACATCTGGTCATATTTCAATATAATGATCTGTAATATATCAGCTTTTCTTGTAAATTGTGAAGTTTAATCTGATTTCCAAGTAGCATTGGTGAAGTTTAATCTGATTTCCAAGTAGCATTGGTGAGTAATTTTCTAAATAAAGTTCAAGCATCAAAAGTGCTTATTCAGAATGTTTTGTCAAATTTCACTCAAAAGTGTAACACTATGCACAAACAATATCTTTACAATATTTTAACTTTTCCCCAAGCCTTAGCATACCTTCAAATAAAGCCATAACTAAGTATTAACACATGTGTTTGTTTATTGTTCAGCATTCCTGGTATCAAATGACATTTGTGACCTTCCACCTTCACATAATGTAAAAAATCCAGCAAGAAAGGTGATCACATACAAAGCTTGCCATGAACTAAACCTGCCAATCACAATAATTCCTTTTTGGCATTTTTCGGCCTAAAGATTTGTAACAAAAATCTGCCTTTCATATTTTTTCTGTCTGTTTTAACCAAATTGTTTAATTATGTGGGTATGTTTTACAGTTGTCAATGCAGGAAAGTATTAAGCAATAAATAATTGTATTTTATGACTTTAACTTGGAAATATAGTGTTCATGTTACAAATACATTGGGAATGTCAAAGTTAACATAGAAGATTCTGCAGAAAATAACATAGCATACTGGCATGAAAACCTTATTTAAGTGGTCTGTTTCACTGTGTGAAATAATATTACAATATTTATCAATATTTGAAGTCAAACTAGGAACTTATATTAATATTAAAAAATTACATCAAAAAGCCAAAGGATTTTACGTCCCATTCAACAGCCAGGGTGATACTGGGACAGGTCCTCAGCATTGCCACTTGTGGGACTTGAACCCACACAGAGGGGATAGCCTGTGATTAGATACCAAACCTCTAGTCAATTTAATGGTATTGGTAATACATTCTGTCCTGTCATTATCGACCCTATAGTGGTTATGGAATCATTGGATTTCGTTTGTTTGTTAGTTTATTATGCCACATTCACACTACACACAGTACATTCTGTAATTAGAAGTTTGCCTCAGGAGCGCAACCGGCCCCAGGTCGCCCCATTTTGTCCGAGTTGTTCACACTACAGGCAGACGAACACTGCTTTGATATGGTTTTAAAACTGTTAATAACAATCGGATGAAAGTACTACAAACATTGGTCACTGAGAGACAACTTCCATTAACCTCAACTCACCTTCGGTAGCTGTCTGGCAAACATGTGGCGAAACAACAAATGCCTTAACCACACCTTTGGTCACTGTAGAAACAAATTCATCCGAGCATGAGCGAAATCGTCTGCGCATGTTCAGGGTACTGAAACCAGAGGTGAACATTTTAAATGTTCTAAAACTTTTGTAGGACTCGCAAAGTAAGGGGTGGATCTCCACTCACTTCCCATGGACATCAGACAGTGATCCAAGGAAAGAATCCGCCTGAGATTTTGAAGTATACTATTGCACTGTTTACCTCAAATTTCCATAGTAAATACATCTAACATAGAAATGACTTAATTTGGGGAATGATTCCAAACCGATTCTCTGAAGAGTTTTTAAAAGAATTTTTTATCATTGCATCGATAAGGTGTGGGGCTTTAGTAGATGTGTGCAATTTACTTAAACTGTATAAAGTACAAGGTTCACTTCATAACATATACGTTAAAGTAATTATATTTACCGACAGAGAAAAAAGAAAAAAAATAAACATGGCTGAATCGGAACTCAAAGAGTTCACTTAGGGCACTTTTCCATGTGCAGTATGTTGCTTGGGGTAGAAAATTACAATGGTAAAGATACAAAAGAGGAATTTTTCCTTGTGCAAGGCTTGAAGGAGATATTTCCTGATTTAAATTATCTTCACGCAGTTGCTAATTTTTAAGTTTCTTGAGATCACTCTTTTTCATCTTTTTTTCTGTCTCCGGACTTGTGGCGTAGTGTGATGAGTACTTCTCTCTTCACTAAAGTAAAGTGTCAGTTGGATACATTAGTACTGGGATGGATGACCACTTTAGTGCACTACTTGTGTCTCTGATGGCTTTGCGGCTCATGCTTATAAACCAAAAACCCCTTTCAGCCTTGTTTTAGACATTGACAAGCTCTCACAAACAATATATGACACACAATCTGGAACATAGTTTACATTATTTCATACTAAAATTTTCATTTAGTCGCATAGAACTGAACGGTTAAACATAAAAAATAGAGAAACAAGTAAATTAACTTCAGCCAAAATTAACTTCAACTGAAGAAAAATATATTTCCTAAGGTAATCTTACCTTGAAAACATAAAAATACTAGCAAAACATTTGTGGATCACAGATTTCTGCCAAGACCAAACTCCTTCAATAAGGCTTATGAGTGCAAAGATTAAAAATATCCTTCAAAAATGCCTGGATCTAGATAGGGATCTGGATCACAACCTAAAACTTATGAACTGTTCCTCCTGCGGTAATCCACAGTTTTGGTTAATTTTTTATTAGAATATTGATAATTTCTGCAAGCAAGTAAACATACATACAAAGCTGGAGTGTTACTTCCCATTCAACAGCCAGGGTCATACTAGGGCAGGTCCTCACTTGTGGGAATCAAACCATACAGAGGTTATAGGCTATGATTAGACACCAAACTTGCTTACCACTGGGCCACTGAGGACCTCAAACAAACAGACATACAAACAAACACAGTTACATAACATCCTTGGTACAAGCTACAATTGCAAGCCCTATACCATATCTCTTCCTGCATTATCATTCCATCACAAGCTTTACAGAAGCTGGTTGTTATTGACAGCAATATCTGTGATTTACAACTGGTTAAACTGGGTCACAGAAAATGGGGAAATTATTGGTGTTATAAAACGTGTACTATGGGTAGATTTTATTCCAAAACAAAGATTGTAACATTTGTAAGCATTAATGTGTCACCTGATATTTTTTGGCTTTACATTATAACATTCCTACATGGATTGTTGACTCACCATGAGTTGATCATAGGTTGTTTTTGTAAGAGTAAGCTCTTGCGAGGCTCACGTTTCTAGGAATATTTTTTTTCATCTTTTTTGTATCCGGAATTCATGGATTGTGGGGTAGTGTCTGAAGTATCTGTCCCTCCACTGAGGCTTAAGTGGCAATGGGCTACGTTACTACTGGGATGGGTGACCACTTTAGTGGACTACTGCTGTTGCTGTTGCCTTTGGGAACCGAAACCCCTTTCAGCCTTGTAACCTCAAAGGGTTTATGTTTTGGAGTGAGATCATTTGTCAGCCTGTCTGTGCCCAAGATTACTCCAAAACCAACTAACACATGATACATTTTATGATATACTATGATATTTTTTTATGTGGATGCGACCTGACCAAAGTATGACGTTATGTAGTTTTGGGAAAGGTCTAGATCATAATTTTGAAAAAAAAATCCTGATTTTTTTTCTATAGTCCCATTTTAATGATTTGGATTTTATTGGTTGAGATTACTTCAAAAGGGTGTACTCCAAAAGGCCATTTTAAAATTTTATATATGATTCTGATCCGACCAAATGAAAAATGATATTACATTTTGGGAAAGTTCTTGATCATATTCTGTATATGCGGCTGGCTTGGTGGTGGTCTTTGCTCTATAAGAGCTTCCTAGATTTAAAATGTTTCATGAAAATCTGCTGAGATTTTTTAAGGTTTGCACTGACACCAGAAGACCTTATAGAAAAAATTACATAAAAAACTAGCTGAGCAACCTTTTATAGAAGGCCATTCAAGAAATGCCTGAAATTGGTACCTTGTCAATCAACATACAATGTAAATTCGCTGTGTCTGTATCAAAAATCCATATTTGCTTGACTTTAAATTCATACTTGTTTATTTATAACTTCATAATGGTGCCAGATTAAGAAGTTTGCAAAGCTAGGCAGTACATTTTGTCAAGTGAAGCCAATCGAAGAGACTAGATGGTGAAATATTTGGAATACCTTACAAGGAGTAAACACTGCACTTAGACCCAGATATTTTCATACATGCAGATTGGTTTGACTAGAACTTTTTTTTCTACCAAGTAACAATAAAACAAAGCTGTGAATCTTTGAATAACAACTACATTATTCAGCATTCACACTTCCCCAGATGAATGAACTTGTTTGTGAAGAATCTGGAATTAAGATTTTGATGAACTGAGTCAATGTTACTATCGCACCTTAAAGCCTGTTCTTTTTTAGACTTTGATGGTGCTTACTCTCTGCTCTAGGCGTCTATTTAGTAATATTCTACTAAGACTCTCCTGTCTATTTCATTAACTTAAACAAATTAGTTCTTCTTTCTTTCAGAACCTTCTGGGAAGGCTATTAAGTAATCAGTCAAATATTAAATGTTTTCTAGAGGTAATCTCTTCTACAAAATGTATGTGAGCATGTGACATTGTATCACTCTGGTAGTCTCTCTTCACAAAAAGCCATACTATCTCAGAGGAACAGTAAGTCCTTAGTATGATTTCAATGAAACACTTTAGTAGCTCTTACTAAGGGCCTACTAATATGTAGACTTACTAACATAGTAAGCGTAGCTAACCCTGATGTCTATACTAAGGGGTGTTCACACTTGCCCGATCTATCAATCCCAATGAATTTGTAACAAAGAGCAGACTGGAGGAGGAAACCTGAAACAAAATCACAATCAATGATTGACATGTACAATTTTTTTTATAAATTTGGGAGAATCAAATATGATTCAGACTCGCCTGAGAAACATGACAGGGGTTTAAGGCAAAACCACTTAAAGTCACAAAAACATCTGTTAAAAAAAGGTCTGTTAATTCTACTATTCTTGTGATAATTATTCCTTAGAAATCTATCAACAAATAAAAATCCTTCTGCATTTTATCAAAACAAAACATTCCTAATCAAAGTGGAAATAAGGTAGAAAAGTGGTTGTTTCTCTAAAATAAGATGCACTTAGTTAAACCTATTCAGAAAGATTTTTTTCACTTGACTAAGCTTCTATGAAGATGATAGGGTATTTGGGCTGACGGCCCCTCCCTTATGTCTATGTTAAGACGTGGTAACACTTCTCCAATTGATAAGCCACAAACACAGAGTAAACTAGAGGAGGAATTCTGAAATAAATTCAGTGATACACATGTACATAATTTATATAAATTTGTGACAGTCAAAAGCAATAATATTGTTTTGATGACTTTATCATCATATTGGTTACGGAATTTTAAGTCTATTTATGTTGGTCCATTCTGTATTGCATAAGTGACACTCCCAATATAATCCCACTGAGAGTTGGTTGATTACCCAGTGCCCCCCAAAGCGGGTGTTGGGAGTATATTTTAATTGCTTCAGTCGGTTTGTTTGTTCGTCCACATAACTCAAAACTGTACACCAGATGGGAGTCATAATTTTGGTTGGGGTTTACCTGTGTCATGGTTTTCTTCATACATGATCCAGGTCTGGATCAGAGGTCCAGATTTGTTTTGTGATTTTTGACAATATTCACATGTATAACTCAAACATATCCCTTTGATCGAGTCCATGTTTTCACAACAGGTATGGCCTAACTATAACTCAGTCCTCCTTAAATATAATCCAGATTCCAAATCCAAAATTGTTTTGTATTTTTGGCGATACATGCATAACCCCAAAACTATCCATCGGATTGGGGTCCTGTTTTGACATCAAAAGTGGTGGTCTACAGAAGGCTTTGTTATCTACTAAGTTGATTTTGATAAATAACCCTGATGTGGAATTTTTACGTCTTTAATACTACTCACAAAGCAGATGTGTGTTCCAGGGAACTACTTGTTTATTGTTTAATGGTGATGATGTAGATGTTTAACTACACCATAGACAACTTCAATTTGTCAAGAGCTGCCTTAACTGCCCAAATAGTATCACTAGACTCTGCTGTGGGTTAGCCATTAATAGCAGCTAGTCACAGTTTTCCTTTTGTGTCAATCTTATTTGTAAACTATACTTTCTAGATGTAAGTATGCCCTACATTTGTCTTGCAGGGGCTTCAAAGTAAGGTAAGAAAGTACCATGCATAAAGATGATACCATCCGAGGTCTTCATATGTATCTGTACAGTCTGTAACAAATTGCAAGGTAAAAGTCTCTGAAACCATAAAATGTTTTTGTATATGTGGATATTTAGGGCAGCTCTGGGCTTCCCAAATCGATCCTTTATTAAGTCGACCATTCAACTTACAATGTCATATATTCGTCTTATTAAGTTGTATATACAAGTTACTGCTAATTTAGACCATTCATGTCTCTCAGCAGCTGGTCCTGCAGTACCAGACGTAGTCACCCTGATTGTCAATACTCTACAGTTCCAGCATTCCACTCCTATATCTGATAGTCAGTGAAACATTTTTTCCATAGTTTTGCTTTGATGTTCCTAAGATCTGGAATGAACTCCCTGATAATGTATGCAGTGCAACATCAATTTGCCTTCTTCAGGAAAAAGCTCAAAACTTACGTGTTTGCAAAAGTCTCCAGTAACCCCGTATCTTCTTGATAGTCTGTCAACTTATGGAGATTAAGCACTCTAAAAGTCCACATTACATAAGATAACATACAAATATCTTGTATGTACGTATTAAGTAATATATACAAGTTAATAACTTATGTGTACAACTTTGTAACTGATACAACAATTCTACATGATACTTAATTATAAGTTGTATATATGCCCTATTATATTTTCTTCACTTGTATTTGCTATTTTTTCTCCTTTCTGTTTCAAGCACTATATTTTACTCATCATGTAGATATCCTAATACACTATTAAATTTATACAAGTTTAATATATATGCAAAGAATAAAAAACCATAATTACACATATACATGTTGTATATACATGCTTAGAAAATTATTAAGATATGTCAAACGTTGACATAAGAGATGGAAACAGCTTACTTAAAGATAAATATAATCACAACACAGGAGAGACTGCAAAGGCATATATAGGAGTATTAGGAACAGTAAGATGCCTCATCGGCGAAATATGACAGGGGTTTAAGGTAAAACCACTTAATATCACAAAAAAAACATGTGTCTTTTAACAGAGGTCTGTTATGTCAATTGTCATATTGTTGCGACAATTATTGTTAAGAAATCTAGGAACAAAAAAAAATCCTTTGGGGTTTTATCAAAACAAAACATTCCTAATCAAAGACGAAATTAGGCAGAAAATTTTTTTTTTCCTTTAAAATAAGATGCACTTAGCCAAATCTTTTCAGAAGGAGTTTATTCACTTTGTCTTATTCCTAATAGACCTTATTGACGCAAAGTGGGATTTTTAGTGCAGAATCTTGACCAACTGGTATACACTAATTTGTCTCCATTCTTTCAGCAATATTTTTATATAACACCCTGCACTCTCTGATAAAACCATTATAAAACACTGAACAATCAGTCAGTTAATCAATTAGTTAATTTTAGTTTCTGATCATGTTATATCCACTAAAATATCATTCCAAATATGTGTAACTTACTGTAAGTATTTAAAATAGTGTGCATACAGCCAATTGACACAATTTGATCTGACAAAATACACTCATATCTGAGCAAGCTTAAGCCAAAGAAAATGAACACGAGAGTTTAAGTAAACAAAACCAAAAAAATCCTGAATTTTCTATAGTCCCACTTTCAATTATTTGGGACTTTTCTTTGAGATCATTTAAAAATTTCCTTATTGGCTTTGTCCTGTCCAAATGAAGAATTTATTACAGTTTAGGAAAGATGTGACTCATATTCTTGCATAACTGACTGCCTGTGCAGTGGTCTGCCCTCTAGGAGTGATTTTTAGATTGGAATTGTTTCAAGCAAATACACTTACATTATTGCACTTAGGGCCTCATTTTCCATACATGCTGGTTGGTGTGAACAGAACTTTTTTCTACCAAACAACAAGAAAAGAAGCTGTGGATCGTTGAATAAAAACTACTCTATTCAGCATTCACACTTCCCCAGATGTATAGACTTATTTACAAATTATATGCAATTAAGATGTCGATAAACTGAGGCTATGTTACTGTCGCACCTCAAAGCCTATTCAATTTCTATTATTGCGCTTTTTCTTTGCCCAAGGTAGAAAAATGGTTGTTTCTCTAAAATAAGATGCACTTAGCCACACCTATTCAGAAGGTTTTTTTCACTTTGTCTTATTCATGACAGACCTTAATGACGCCTATTGGGTTGTCAGTGCAGAATTTTGCAACTGGTATGCACTACTTCCCTCCATCCCCTAAACTAACTTTTTTTAAATAAAGCCCAATGCAATATTTGGTTTAAACCATCATTCAACCCTGATCAATCATTCATTCAATCAATCAATTGATCTAATGATTTACCGAGTATCCTCATGTTAGATCCAAATCTTGTAATCTTGTGCAAAGTAATTGTTAGCATTCATAAAAAAATATAGTATTTTTTAAATACAGAAAGCGAGTACTTATGTCAATCCAAATATCTGTCAGTCTCACTTGTCAGAGGTAAAAGTCAGTCAAAACACTGTTTTATCATAACCAATAATTAGTGCCAGACAATTTAAGTTCACCTTAACCTCAATTTACGACATCTGTATAATTACCTGAGTTAAGGCTCCCTTAACTTGAATATTGTCTTTGTTATTACATTACTTCACTAATATTACATTTCTATTACAAAAGTTGTAGGTTTTGATGCTCCCGAACTTTTGATGCTCCCACTTTGTGGAATGCTCTTCCAGATGAGATTTGTGCATCTCCCTCCCTGGCCTCTTTCAGAAGGCAGCTTAAAACCTACCTGTACACCAAAGTATACCCACCTTAGCCTGGATCATCCCCTGGCATTCTCAGTGGTGCTTGACCCCCCCCCCCCTCCGCTCATGTCTCTGGATACTGAAATTTTGTTGACTGCTTTTAGGTTGTTGTGCCTTAGAGTCCTCTTGTATGGGGAGATTCAGCACTACAAAAGTCCAATTAGAATAGCATAGAAGGTCCCTGTAAGAATAAAAGTGGGCCATGCAAGTTCCCGTACACCCTGCATACATTAAGACACCACCATTTCTTTAGATGAGGTTATGTCAAAGCATTCTCAATGAAAGACAAAAGGGTGTGCGTGGATTTTATAAAACTTGTCACTCTGGCTTATTTATGGAATGAATAAGAACAAAAGCTTGGTCTCAAACCAGGGCTACTTGGTGCATGCTAGATTAAATTACTTACTGGTTAAGGTAGACAGAAATGAATGCTGGCTTACACGACTCTGCTGTAGTGCTAAATGACTTTCTCACAATGCAAACTTACTATAAGTATTTAAAATAGCCTGTATGAAGTAAAATGGACACAATGTGACTAGATAAAATACATTCACACATAATCCCATTTTAAGCCGAAAAAATGACCATTATTGTTAAAAAAAATTATTGTTAAGAAATCTAGGAACAAAAAAAAATCCTTGGGGGTTTTATCAAAACAAAACATTCCTAATCAAAGACGAAATTAGGCAGAAAATTTTTTTTTCCTTTAAAATAAGATGCACTTAGCCAAATCTTTTCAGAAGGAGTTTATTCACTTTGTCTTATTCCTAATAGACCTTATTGACGCAAAGTGGGATTTTTAGTGCAGAATCTTGACCAACTGGTATACACTAATTTGTCTCCATTCTTTCAGCAATATTTTTATATAACACCCTGCACTCTCTGATAAAACCATTATAAAACACTGAACAATCAGTCAGTTAATCAATTAGTTAATTTTAGTTTCTGATCATGTTATATCCACTAAAATATCATTCCAAATATGTGTAACTTACTGTAAGTATTTAAAATAGTGTGCATACAGCCAATTGACACAATTTGATCTGACAAAATACACTCATATCTGAGCAAGCTTAAGCCAAAGAAAATGAACACGAGAGTTTAAGTAAACAAAACCAAAAAAATCCTGAATTTTCTATAGTCCCACTTTCAATTATTTGGGACTTTTCTTTGAGATCATTTAAAAATTTCCTTATTGGCTTTGTCCTGTCCAAATGAAGAATTTATTACAGTTTAGGAAAGATGTGACTCATATTCTTGCATAACTGACTGCCTGTGCAGTGGTCTGCCCTCTAGGAGTGATTTTTAGATTGGAATTGTTTCAAGCAAATACACTTACATTATTGCACTTAGGGCCTCATTTTCCATACATGCTGGTTGGTGTGAACAGAACTTTTTTCTACCAAACAACAAGAAAAGAAGCTGTGGATCGTTGAATAAAAACTACTCTATTCAGCATTCACACTTCCCCAGATGTATAGACTTATTTACAAATTATATGCAATTAAGATGTCGATAAACTGAGGCTATGTTACTGTCGCACCTCAAAGCCTATTCAATTTCTATTATTGCGCTTTTTCTTTGCCCAAGGTAGAAAAATGGTTGTTTCTCTAAAATAAGATGCACTTAGCCACACCTATTCAGAAGGTTTTTTTCACTTTGTCTTATTCATGACAGACCTTAATGACGCCTATTGGGTTGTCAGTGCAGAATTTTGCAACTGGTATGCACTACTTCCCTCCATCCCCTAAACTAACTTTTTTTAAATAAAGCCCAATGCAATATTTGGTTTAAACCATCATTCAACCCTGATCAATCATTCATTCAATCAATCAATTGATCTAATGATTTACCGAGTATCCTCATGTTAGATCCAAATCTTGTAATCTTGTGCAAAGTAATTGTTAGCATTCATAAAAAAATATAGTATTTTTTAAATACAGAAAGCGAGTACTTATGTCAATCCAAATATCTGTCAGTCTCACTTGTCAGAGGTAAAAGTCAGTCAAAACACTGTTTTATCATAACCAATAATTAGTGCCAGACAATTTAAGTTCACCTTAACCTCAATTTACGACATCTGTATAATTACCTGAGTTAAGGCTCCCTTAACTTGAATATTGTCTTTGTTATTACATTACTTCACTAATATTACATTTCTATTACAAAAGTTGTAGGTTTTGATGCTCCCGAACTTTTGATGCTCCCACTTTGTGGAATGCTCTTCCAGATGAGATTTGTGCATCTCCCTCCCTGGCCTCTTTCAGAAGGCAGCTTAAAACCTACCTGTACACCAAAGTATACCCACCTTAGCCTGGATCATCCCCTGGCATTCTCAGTGGTGCTTGACCCCCCCCCCCCCCCCTCCGCTCATGTCTCTGGATACTGAAATTTTGTCGACTGCTTTTAGGTTGTTGTGCCTTAGAGTCCTCTTGTATGGGGAGATTCAGCACTACAAAAGTCCAATTAGAATAGCATAGAAGGTCCCTGTAAGAATAAAAGTGGGCCATGCAAGTTCCCGTACACCCTGCATACATTAAGACACCACCATTTCTTTAGATGAGGTTATGTCAAAGCATTCTCAATGAAAGACAAAAGGGTGTGCATGGATTTTATAAAACTTGTCACTCTGGCTTATTTATGGAATGAATAAGAACAAAAGCTTGGTCTCAAACCAGGGCTACTTGGTGCATGCTAGATTAAATTACTTACTGGTTAAGGTAGACAGAAATGAATGCTGGCTTACACGACTCTGCTGTAGTGCTAAATGACTTTCTCACAATGCAAACTTACTATAAGTATTTAAAATAGCCTGTATGAAGTAAAATTGACACAATGTGACTAGATAAAATACATTCACACATAATCCCATTTTAAGCCGAAAAAATGACCAGGAGAGGTTGAGTAAACCCTAAAACAGGGATTTTCTTCATTGTTAAGCATAATGGTGTGGAGTTTATCTCCAGAATCGGCAATTATAATGTAGAGCTTTTGTCCAGGTGTCACAAAACTGTATAGCTTCTTACTGTTTATTCTAGAGGGAAGCACTTGTCAGCCATGACTTGGCTACTAATTAAAGATCATTGTTGTCATTACTTGTGTTAGCAATTAGTGTCACTGTTCTTAAAACATGTGTCAATATTGGTCATGCATGGACCAGGTGGCCTCTGAATAATGTATCAACACCTTCCCGCCTTTTTGCTAGCCAAACTTCTCTATTACTATCAATTCTTCCATTTAAATTTGCAAGTGGATGTGGAAAAGCTCCCACCCACGTCCCACGTTTCTATCCTTTGCTTCACTACACCTTCACTACACTATTTGGCCACAGTAATGTGTAAAGTATGGGATTAATTACACTGCTTATTGTAAATGATTGGCTGTTTTAACTCCACTAACTTCCAGTGTATTCCAGTATTGTCTGTGTAAACTTAAGACTGTGTGTATAAAAGGCTCTTGCTCCTAACTTTAGTTATCATCAATACACTCATGTACTTCTTTAACACTAACAGGGGACCACAGTTGCGCATTGATAACAAACTCTTCTCCCATCTCTGATAATGAGGACTTCTGTTCAAATCATGGACCCTGTGTGGGAAATTTGGTAGTTGCTTACCAATGGTCGGCACTTTACAGTACAGAACCTTGACCAACTGTATGTACTGGTTTCCTCTGCCCATGAAACTACCCGCCGTGATATTACTTATACAATGTTGAAAGTAACGTTAAAACCCAAATTAATAAAATTTGTGATATGACCTATACAGTGTTGATATTGACGCTAAATCCAAATTAATAAAATTCGTATACACCTTAACCAAGTACCCAATGGTTTGTTACACAGGTCTTGACTGTATCCAGAGCATATGTCTCTTGGGATATGTTTCTTGGGATCCGTACCAATGATGCTCTAAAACCCATAAGCTCTCTGACAGATATTAAGGCTCTATGTTATGACAGACTAGAATACATTGCCACAAAGAAGTCTTTTAATAGTCAGTGTGTGCTTTTCCATTGTAACCTTGATATGCCAAATTACACCACAACACTTCAGTTGACATAAGTTACACAATTAGTTGGAAGCTTCACAAGTTTTCTTGTTGTTTTGTAACTTGGCCTTTGTTGAGGGCAATAAGCACATAAGAGGTATCAGCTTTCTGAATTACATGTAATGCTTGTTCCCACAAACACAATTTGTAACAGACGTATTTTTTTAGTCATAAAGTAAGATCAAGTGTTACCATAGATTTGAATGGTACTTTCACTTGCTGGAGAGAAATTCAACATTGAGCCATGAAAACATAATATCACGTCCATAGATCATAACATATAACATAAACATTGCATATAACAGATAACATGCTATAAAACATATCACATAAAATGCTAATATTTATATAACATGCAACACATAACAAAACATGTATCATGAGTATGACATGCAATATGTTGTGTGGTAGCATCAAACATAACCTGCAACATGAACATAACATGCAACTTAAATAATAAATATTTGACATACTTATAACATAACATGTATTATGAAACATACATAAAACACCTTTTATGCCAGTATTCTGTTATGATATGGCTATTAAATGCCAGTTATTTAAAAGACTGCAAAAGATTGAACTTGAATAAAAGTGACATAGATTAAAATTTATCAAAATAAATGTTAATATTGCTTTTCAATATATATCTAGGGAGCTTTCTAAGCCATTTATTACAGTAAAAATTGTTTCCAAAAAAATGGTGATCATGCAAACACACAGAATCAAAAATCACAGATTTTATTCATGGAAACATAAATTTAGGCTATTGGGTGTAATTACATTGAGATTTTTATGGTATCAGTAAAACAGAGTTGGCTTCATTTGATTATAGGTTCCACAAAAACTTGAGTCATTGGGATCATGTTATTGGAGCTTTTTAGTACTATATTGTCCCAAAGAGAAGTCAGTTTGATAGGCTGGAGACAGGGTTAATAAGACACAGCTATAATCATCCATAGCTGTCTTTTATGTATGTATTGATCTTTTCAACAGCCAAGTTCATAGCAGGACATACTTGGAGAGGTTTCAAAATGTTGCCGTAACACAGGCTTGAACCAAAGACCCCAGAGGCTAGAGTCAATTAATTGAATGACAAACCTGTTGTACCACTGTCACTGCTAATTGTAAGATCTGTCAAGTTTCAAACTGTCTACTTGTCTCCACCAAATTGCCAGTGTAGTTGTTAAGACACTCACCTAGGAACAGAAAGGACGTGGTTAAAGGCAGATACATAGTGACTCAAACGACCACTTAAAATGGCGGTCCTCTGTCATTGGGTCCTATCATCAGAGGCAGGTTAAAGAACCTCAAGGACATTGATAAATGGTCATCCTTGAGACTTAACAGTTGGGCTGTACTCATATTGCTGGATGGGTTAAATAGAGCTTTGAGTCCTGTAGTACATTGAGATATTGTGCCGAGTATAAATATACAATTTACCGCTGTCTAAGATCGGCAGGAAGACCTGTTTGCACTTGTCCATGTGGTCGTATCAACATATATTTGAATTTTGTTTCACAACCTTATCGTTATTGCTCATTCATGGACCTCCTATGTGGGTAGTGAACATTTAAAAATGAGGCACTCAGTATGTCCATTCCAAACCCGCTTCATCCTTCCAGCAAGTACTTTTCAGTTTGGCATCTGAGAGCTCATGGTAGGTGTTTCAAACATCTAAAACAACAACACATGCTGGAATGCTTGTCCATATTGTTGCAAATGCATACTATCTAAATACTTAATCTGACTTGCGATTCATAAAAATTCCTCTTACCACCGAGCACTGCTCACTCTCATTCTAAAATCTGTTCAATCTTATGAAGATTCTTTTCCTGTGACAAACTCCAATTTTCACGACAGTTTGTAAACAAAAGATAGGTTGTCAGCTAAAAGATCATTTGCAGCCCCATAAAGTGATTACAGATTAGCTGGAACTGTTTGAAGATTACTTATGAGTCTTTGGGAGAGAAGTGATCAGTCGCAAAGGTTGTCTTAAAAGTGTCAAGTGACTCTTCATAAGTATCTATGATCACCGTGTTTATGTTTCTGAATGTCATGAATGAAAAAAAATAAGCAATATGAGCAATACGAATATGTTCACACCAGCATTATTTGGATGTTAGGGAGGCAAATTCGTGACAGTGGAACAGGGGCTATAAACAAGCTTAACATCACTTTCAATTTTATAAATTATATATCACTGTGGGTAGTGAAATGGAGGGAGAAAAGAAGTACCTTGCAGTTGGTGTCAAGATTCTGCATAGAAAACCTTTGGGCACCTGCACCAAATTTGATGTAAATCTGTGAAGAAGTTTCTTTGCAGTGTTGCTAGAAAACAAACAAACATACAAGTATTATCCAATGATCACATAACCTCTTTGGCAGACGTAAATAAACAATAATTAGATAATTTCCTTTTATACTTGAAAACATGAAGGCTTTTTGTTGTAAATAAAAGCTTCTAAATTGTTACTTATATGGGTTAAATTGGCCCAAAAACTATGTACACATCTGAAGAAGTGTGACAGGAACATAGTGTCCTATTTTAGAGAATGCCGGAACTACACATTATTACCCTGACAATAACAATAAATCTTTCCACCCCCGCATTTTTATATGCCCTTTGTGTGCCGAGACAAAAATAAGACAATGATTAGTAGGTCTATAAGGGGGAAAGTCGTTTCCGCTAGAAATTCTCAACAAAAGGGCAGTAACGACTGTTTTACGACAAATTGTTGCGCTAGTGGATGAGAACCAGTTTGCATCCATGTTTGAATCAATAATTTGTCACTAAATAATCGCAAAGGAAAAATTAATCTTTGATTATTTCAGTCAAGGAGGATAATTTTTAGGTGAACTCATTTGTCAGTCAGTCTGTGTGTAAAAATAAAGAGGCATCTCCTGAAATTTAAAAGATTTTTTTCTGTATCCAGATTAGAATCCTGATCTGTCATCAAAAATAATCATTTCTTTCTTTGCTCAGGTCCTACAAACAGAAAAATTTCAGAAACACCTGTTCGTTATTTTTGGGTTTATCTCAAACAGAGACGTAATCAAAAACATAATTTTCTTGGAGGGGATGGGGGGGTAATTATTCATCAATCCACAAAAGTAGCCAAAAAAGTCATATTTTACTCACATTTAGGCTTATTTTGTTAATTCAAACAGACAGACGGACACACAAAAGCAATCAAAAGCATAATCTCCTGGCGGAAGGAATTATTCATCCATCTGCAAAGGTAGCCACAGAGTTGTACATGTTATCTTTTACAAATTTGCTGTTTTTTTGGTGGCTGTGTCACTTGTAAGGTGAACGTTTGTAAACAACACTGTGTCTGTTACAATCGATAAGTGTGACAACTCCTGTAAGAAAGGTAATAGCGAAATAGCTAGTTTATCCACAATCCTATAAATGAATACAATTCAACTCTGTGTCTCGTCAACTGTCTAAAAACCCAAAGCCAATCAAAATGCTCACATGTGTGATGCCATTTGCTGTAGCCAGCTTAAAAGGCCACACAGAGACTCCCTTTTTTAGCTTGTAGTACAAGTGATTAACAAATTCACACAGTCTGCCCAATGTGTAATGCCACATATTTCGCATATTTGATGTAGTTCAGTTGTGGGCTGATGCGTTACATAAGCGCCAAAAATATTTAACTCATCTGGGTTTTAATGTGTTTCATGTTTCAGTTTACAGGAAGGAATCTTTGATTCTTGAAGAATTAGTATGATACAATTAAGATTACTTACTCTAAATCTGTAAGGATGAAAATCTGGTAGTGATAACTGTGTACAATTAAAATAAACTCCAAACTATATAAGGTGGTTGATCTGGGAAGGTGGAGAGACTTTCATCAAGCAGTGACAGAAGACTGGCAACCCTCAAAATACCCTGAATTTGTCAAAAAAAACATCTGGGTTTATTACACCTGAGAGATAATCTTTTGTTAAAAGTGTCCAATATCTTTCAGTTGTTCCAATCTGTGATTTCGCCCATATACAGAAGCCTTTCTACATATTAACAAAAAACACCTTCTACATTTAACTCAAGTAAAATTATCACAAAAACCCCAAAAACAAAACCCAGAAATATAGAAATAAAATGTAAGCATCTTTAAACTTACAAATTAAGGAATGGGTATAATTTAAATAGGTTAATACCCTCGTAAGTGTCCAATATTATAAAATAATAGATTGTTGAATCCATTCTTTGGCACCGCATAATCAATCCATTATTTTCTAATATCGGACACTTATTTGGCCATTAACCTATACCTATATAGAAGTTGGATCAGCAGAAAGTACCATTCCAAAAAGAAGGTTGAATTATGTTTACACTACGAGACATCCTTGACCAAAATACATCCCACTGAGCTGATCAAAATTCTAACCCAGTCTTTCTACACTGCCAAAGAGTACTTAATATAACCCAATACCATAGTTGTAGGAGAAAAGCCTCCTTCACCGACACTGAAATAGTGCATTAGTATACACTGTTTACCCATACAGTGTTCAGGGGAGGGAACTCCCAAAGAACAACTGCTTCTTCAAACACATAGGGGATTTTATTAATGTTTTCTTAAGACTAGTTACATTTAAGATTTAGTACCTACATATTTCAACTAACATATAAAAGCTTCTTTTTCATTAGTTTACAAAAAGTTAGAATATTGACAAATTCCTTTTTAAGTTACTAAGATATTATTTGCATATTTTTCAAGCTAATCTGTAAACTTGCCAAGAGTATTAGTTAAATATACTCCATTTTACAATGTACAGCTAACTCCAGTAACAAAAAGTAAGATGAAACTAACAAATCTACTCAGATTGCTTGGTAGAGTATATTGTAAACTTGTATTTTTAGCCATAACTTCCTTCTTTATAGATTAATGAAATAACCAACAAATTAAAGTTAACTTTAAGGCCAATAATATAGGAATAGAAATAATACAGCAAAAGCATTCTCACAGGAGCTCTCCTGTGACTATCTCAAAATCCAAGATGGCCGCCAAAGGTTTTGTGCTCCTGTGACTATCCTAAATGCATAAAATCCTAGTCATAGGAGTGCTCCAAAACCTGCTGCTCCTCAGACTGTCTACCCTGTTTATTTTAATTAGAACTGCCCATTTTTGTGCACATGGGCACTCCTGTGACTATCCATGGGGTGTCCTACGGCCTTTATACTACTACTGAAGCTTTGCCTATATCCCATCGTCCGAGTAAGTGTACTGCAAATATTGTTAAAAAATATGAACATAGCCTGCTAGTGGAGTAGCACAGATTTGCACGTGCAAACAATGTATATTTTCACAACAAGAGTGTCAGTACTTGAACATCAAAGAACAGACTGTGACTAGCTACAGACTCCACAGTGGGTTAATATGGATGCAAGGTACATATGAGTGTATTATACGGCATGTGCAAACCCTGCAAGTGAATGTTGAGATCTTGCAACACTTGCAAAGGGAATCGACATGCACAAGTGTCTCGTAAGTTCCCTTGAGATATGGATGCAATTATAGGAATACTGCGTGCAGGCAAGGAAAATGTGCATGCCAATTTTCATTGCGGGGTCTGTGTGACCTTGAGATTCTGTCATAAAATCACAAGGGTAGCTTAAGTGTCCCTTGCAAATCAGACGATTTTTCGCTCTAACCAGGACGTACGTGCACATACGATGGGATGTAAGAGAGGCTTCACACACAGCTATGTGTGTATAGGCAATTTGGAGCCAATAAGAGGTAATGATATCATAATTACTTTGTTAGTTTTTCACTAATACAAAAACATATTATATTGAAAGGAAATATGAGACAAGAATCACACATGTTTGCATCGTAAGCCTAAGGGGGTTTCATCCGCGACAAATAGATGTAATTTTTTATTATGAAAACACATGCTACAAAATCATTCACATGCAAGATTAGACAGTTCGGCTTGGAAATATAGTACATCTAGAACACAATAGACTTTCAGACCTTTTTGTGTATTTTAAAGCCTGCAGTTGATTTATTTTATTGAAAGTGCTTCCATAAGGCTCTTTCACACTTTCACACTGAAACGGTACCAAAAACTAAAATTTTAGAATGGCTTAAAGGTCTGTACACACTACACTGATTCAGTAAAATATAGTATAATTTACCCACATATGTGTATACTTGTTTAGCTGTTGAAATAAAAATAACAAGGCCACTGCCGCAGCAGTTATCGCCCGCCTTAGGGTCAGTAATAATGGAGAACTAAAGCAGATATAAGGCTTTTGTAGTAAGATAACCCCACTCGACATTTAAGAATAGGTCAAAGGTAAAGTCAGCAATTGAAAATAGGCCATGACTTCCTATAAGTTGTTTTCACATTTGGAATCCCTAGTAGCAATGATCATTTTGTTTTCAAAACTGGGCCAAATTATTGTCCGACTCCTAGACATATATCTTGTGTGCAAATTTGATGAACCTAGCTACAACATTTCATGTTCTAGAGCATCTTAATGATTTTCAAGTAATTGGCTATGGTGGCCATTTTGTTTTTCAAAATAAGGCCAAAACATTTGCAGATCAGGACTTACACGGTCTGTCTTTACATTCTGAAGCCATAGCACCAATAATAAGGGAGAAACAAGGACATTTTAGTGTGATGACCCCATTTAACCTTGAAGTTGGTTTCATAGGTCAAATTCAACACCTGGAAAAGATTCCCAAGGCCATGAATTCCTACAAGTTGTTTACACATTCCGAACCCTTAGAAGTAATAGTAATGGAGATATAAGGCTTTTGAACAGGATAACCCTATTTGACATAAAACATGTGATATGGCGGCCTTTTTGTTTTTTGAACTAGGCCCAAATTACTATCAGACTAGCTTTTCTAGACATATATCTTTTGTGCAAATTTGATAAAGTTAGCTGGAATATTTTAAGATTTAGAGCACCTTTATGATTTTTAAACAATTAGCTATGGTAGCCATTTTCTTTTTCAAAATGAGGCCAAAATTTTATACAGATAGGTGTCATAGCCATAAACATTCCCTGCAAATTTGGTGAAGATATCTTTATAAATGAATGAGATATTAAGGTTTATGTAAAAATGTGACGAATGGCCTTTTAAAATTGGCTGCTGGCGGGAGATAAAAATTCAAAATTGGATCTGAAGTAAGATGGGTATAGTCAATTAAGGTGAAGAATTTTAGTTGTACACGTAGATTATTCGGAATAGTCAGAAAAAAACTAAATTAAAATTTGTTATGTATTGGCTGGTAATGTATCATCATGGATAGATATGGACAAGCTATAATATAAAAAAGCACATTAATGTAGGGCCTTAGTGACGTAGTGATAGAACAGTACACATACATCATTAAATAAACTGGAAAGCCCTTGTACAGTATAAACCTTCACCAAGATGGCTTCTGAAAAATTGAGAATTTTTTATCTTGATCTTTCCCAAAAAATGTAGTCACTTCTTACTTTGACCAGAGCCATCCCTCATTGAAAACATTCATAAAGATCTGGTGATTATTTGTTCAGTATTGTCAATCAGAAAGACAATGTCACAGAAATGGATATTTTTGGCATCCATGGGGAGGCCCTACCCGAATAAAATATTCAGAAATATATATTCATTATTTATGATGTTACAATGTACACAGACAGACAGACAGACAGACAGACAGACACAAAAAATGGAAGAAGAAATGCACCACAAAACTTAGCCTCCTTGTGAAGGTATTAAATATAACATTCATGTTTGCTCGGATATTCGTGGGGACGAGTCTTAACTGCCTAAATCAGAATGCATTTAGAAAGGTCAATGCTTTGTAAAACACAGCGACACTTCATGCTTAATTTCGTGTGTGCAGCAGGCCTATGAAAACCCTTTTAATATCAAGGTCAAATATTTTTGTGATTTCCAGAATAGCTTTTATGCCACTTCCTGAAACCATGTGTTTTAGGGGTTTTAAATCATCATTTCTCATAACTTGAAGGTTTTCTACTTGACTTTGTAATTTGGTCAGAAGCCCTAAATTGGCACTAAATGAAGTAAGTAATGAATTCAAAGTGAAGCCTGTCAGGATCAGCTTTATAAAAAAATTAATTTGTAAGGTGTTATTTGATTGGTCTTGGGTCAATTATGGGCGCTGATCTCATATAAATATTGAATTATTGATCAGCGAAAAGCTCTCTAAAATGTTAGCTTGTCCTTATTGTATAAAATATTACAGCAATTCACGCAAAATTACTGGAGATTTGTTAAATGTCAACAAAAACAAATGATGCAAAGGTTACTTACTATTAAACTGAACAGTTTGTTCTACGTGAATACCAAATAGACCAGTAGTGATAGGTTGTGGTTAAGTTTTTCAAAATGAAATTGTGTTATATTTGGTTGTAGGTTTAGTATTCAATATATTTTAAGTAAAAATAGGCAATTACTGCAAATCACTGCCCCGGAAATAGCTGTCCTCCGTGTACTAACCTCTGACAAAGAGTTATACGTATTCAGATGTGTGTCCTTGTTTGTATGTAGGATCACTTGAAGAGTTGTCGACGGATAAGGGGTAACATTTTCAGGAAATGTCAATAATAGCATAAGAAACAGGATAGTTACAGTCTGGATACAAGAAAGTTTTCAACACTTGTTGCCATGGCACTCATAAGCCATATTAGAAATATTGGGCTGGGAGGAGGTGTGATTTCTCTGAGTGCTAGTCTAGTTATAAAATGTGATTACGTTAATGCATATTTTATCAAAACATTATTTTTTCAAATTGCAGGGAAAAAATGAAAGAAACTTTTCGCTGAAGTTTAACCAGTTTACAGCCGGACAAAGAATAAACTAATTCTCAATGACGATTATACTTACACCCAACCATACCTTGGCCCAACCTAACTAGCAAATGCTTAGGGTTTATTTTTGTTGGTTTTATGTGTGGAAAAAAATGACATCTGTTGATTGAAATCTGCACTGACACTTTAAAAAGACTTCAAAATTGACTTAAAACAAAAACGTTTTTCAAATAGACTTAAAAAATTGACTTTAAACATAAATATTTCCATGAAGTAACCTATTACAGTGCTATTTGAGGGTGATAATATAATTACCTCAGTAAAGAAGGTGTTATTTTCATGAATGTCTGTTATCAGGATTATGCAAATACTACAGACTGGAACTTCATGAAAAACTGAGGAAATATATGTTGGTCTAATTTAGATCGCATTTAATATTGAGAGTGATGTGGGCGATTTTCTGGATCCTGAATTTCCTCTGTACTTATTATTATTCCATGCCTTAGTGGAGTTTTGCTCTCTCCGAGTTTCTCATTGAAATCAGTACCCCAACTTGGCACACTGTGTATACTGAAATTCTTCCAATTAATTTGTGTTTGTCATCTCTTCTTCTACCACCTTCTTGACCCTGTTTGGTAGATATAATAGAGATAAACTTACCAAATGACACGTACAGAAAAAATGTATATCATAAATGAAGATAACAATATTATAAGAGTATGCAGGGCCACAGTGGTAGAGTGGTAACACTCTCGCCTCCTGCCCTTGAGATCAGGCTTCAGTTCCCAGCCTGACCTCAAGTGGGAAAGCTTGTAGTTGCTTGCCGTTGGTCAGCAGTTTATAGTACAGAATCTTGACCAACCGTATGTAGTGGTTTCCTCTGCCCTCCCAACTACCCATCGTGATATGATCTGTACAGTGTTGAAAGCGATGTAAAACCCCAAATAAATAAAAGAAGAGTATGTAGCATGAGTATTATGTTGTTAATCTTCATGAGTGATCAATTTTTAAGGCTGGCGCTTCTAAAGATAACATCGGGGTTTTTTTGTCTCCGGACTTTCATAAATTGTGGAGTAGCCTGATGAGTACCAGTGTAATCACTGAAGTTAAGAAGCAATTTACAGGGTAAATTTATTACTACTGGGATGGGAGACCACCTCAGTGCACTACTTGTATCTCTGATACCTTTACAACTTGTGCTAGTAGGCAGCAACCCCGTTCGGCCTTGTTTTCAGTATATGTCTGCTCAGGGACGTTTTACTTTTATTATCCACCATTTTATGTTTTATGGGTTGAAAATATCTATGTTTAAAGAAACACTATGAAAAAGGCTGTCATTCATTATCCACCATGTGCTGTGTATGACCTATAAACGGGATGTATAGAGTGAAACATACTTTTTTTGTATATAACGACACCTCAGAACCATTGATAATTAGTGTCTAATTTAGTCTTAGTCTTGTGTTACTATCTCGGAAACTATGTAGCCTACAAATATGTTTTGTATATCATTAGAAATGTCTTTTACTTCTTTAGACCTGGCAACTCAGGTCCTCAGTTATTGTAGTATACTCCTCTTTGGTATCAGAACTTTCTTATCAGCTTCATATTTCTTAAAAAGCTCAGTTTTAAATCTCTCTTCAAAAGTTTTACTGAGTAATGTATCAGTAATCTGTCTAGTCAGTTATTTAAAGCTTAAATATTGCTCTCAAGTGAGTTGTAACTCATTCAAATCATTCTTCCGGTTCTTGCACTGTTGATGTTTTGACATGAAATCTACCATTGTCATATCTCAAAGCTACTAGTGCCTTTCATTGGGGATGCATTTGTGCAGAATACTCACTTAAGTTAAACAAGCTCAGGCTGAGTGCTTACATGATAAAAAGGTTTGGGAGTCCTAATTGCAGTTAAGCTTGTTTGATCTGATAGGATTAACATAAAAATAATTTTCAGTATTTGTCTCATATAATTGAAGAAGTCCCTCACATAGCAAGACCAGAAAACATACACTTTTGACAAAAAAATTGGATGCCTTTCTTACAACTGAATGAAAAGACCTATGAAAGATATGACTATTATTGATAACATTGCAAAATTGCTCATTCATTTATTCAATTATGTAAATAAGTGTAAGAACTATCAAAATATACCTTAATGGAAGGTCATACAGTTAAAACTATAACTTGAATTTCTTCTATCAGCAAAATAAAAACAAATTATATCAATAACACTTTTAAAACTGTTTGAATTCTCAAACCAAAGTTTACGTATTTGATATAATTGAGGAAGCTACAACCCATATAACAACATCAGAGTAAGTACCAAGAATTAAAAGAATTATTTAAACATGGTACTATTCTTACACGTATATGAGTATAAGTATGAAATGTATCATTTTTGATAATTATGTACTAAAATTTTTTATGTATTCACCTTTGCAAAAATGGATGAGATATGTTAAATTATAGCCTCCATTAATTCTCATACAGTAAAAACTACATCTTCAATTGCTTAAAACAAGAAATAATAATATTCTATCAATAAGATTTTGGAAAAATATAATAACACAGATTGCCTGAAATCCCGAATACTTGCTTTAGGCAATCTGTTACACTGAACCTTATATTTCAGACATCACCAGAAAAGCAAAATGCCTGGTTACACAGATTGCCTGTAACATATATAAATATCCTGCTCTGTATATCCTCCTATGTAGGTCATATATGGTTAGTGGTGGATAATAAACTCCTGCTGTACATGCTCAAATTTTACCAATGACATCATAGTGTCTGTATAAATTCTGTCTTCTGGTTTATGCCAAGTTGAGGTCCGAGACAAGTTACAATCTCCAGCAGTAGATAAATCTGTTTACAAACTATAACCTATTTACCTCTAATCACGTCTCAGATGCAATTCCTGCCAGAAAGATTTGAACCTCAGACTTAAGTGGCGGGTGAGTATGTAAACCACATGAGAAAGGAACCTCTGCAAAATCTAATTGCTCAATATTTTTGTGTCAAAGTATTGAATACTTAGTAATGTTTTAAAACTGAAGTTTTCGTGATGTACAATCTTACAATTTGGAAGAAAAATTGATTGTGAAACCTTTTAAAACAATTTTTATAACCTTTCAATGTAATTAGATCGTATTATTAAATAAACTACCGGAAACTGACTTAAATGTTTATTAGAACTGAAATTCTTTCATTAATTGTCAGACAAAAAAATTTAATTTCAAAGTTAAATTGATTTTTTAGACTTATCACATAGAATTTGAAGTGACACGATTAAGTTAAGAAGTCCTGGATGCTTTGTAAATTATTCAGAATTTTTTTTTCTAAATTTATTAAATAAGTCAAAATGTATTTATGTTATTTTAAAAAAGAAACCTCTCTACAATTTCATTTTTCAGTGAGATGAAATTGACTTACCATAACCCAATATACACAATTTAAAAAATCTCTAACTGGAAGAAATTTAATTAATTATTCAAAACTATTTTTGTTTCAAAATTGCAGGATGCAAAAAGACCTCATTGTGGGAAGAATTACAAAGTTAGTGTTTCATGCTATTTTCCTGGTTCTGGGCTGGCCATTTTTGGATTCTAGCCAATTTTACCCTGGTCACACTAAGGGCGGTATCCCCCATGGTGATATAGGAGTCAGGCAATTTGACCCTGTCATTAAACTACTGTGTGACGCCTGTATACCGAATTGTGACATAGTGGGGAAATGTCAAATACTTTGCATTGTTACATATATTGGACACTATATTAGTACATTGTATATTACATATATTAGGCACTATATTAGTGCATTGTTTAATCTAAGCTTTATGTTTATACATTGTCATAAAAGATAATTGTGTTGTTGGTTCTTTTTGTGTGTTAACATTTAAAGTAAGGGAGTTTTAGTGTTTATTGATTTGTTCACAGACTGAGGGAAATCCCCCCCTCAGTGGTTATGATAGATTTGGGGAAACCCGATTGCCAGTAGTTTCTAGAACTTCCTCATTTGGCCTAGATGGCTCAAGCTTCTTTTGAGTTGGTTCTGTACAATTCCAGAGGAATCTGTGAATGTATATAAGGAATGTACATCTGACCACAAGTGAACTTTGTATTCGCTTGCTATAAGGAGAGCTATTGTGTTTTGGAGTATAATATATGGTTATATCACTGTGAACTTTTACTGGAGTGAACAGGATACATCATCTGGACAGATTTATTGTACTTTGGATATTTTGGATATTGTACATTCATATAACAGAGAGTGAATTTACTGCATTTTGGACATTGTCCGCATCTTGGAGCAGACAGTACAGTTGTGTTAACTCTCTAAATATCTCCAGACAGACATTCTGTGTGACTGGATATATAAAGAATAGCAGGACAAGAACCTTTTGTGTTGTTGAGTGTGAGACAGGTCACAAGATATAGATATCCGTGTGTGAGTGAACATTGGACAGATCACAGGACAGACCACATGACATTGGACAGACCACAGAATATACCACAGGACGGATTAGAGAACAGATTGCTGGATATGGCGGATAAACTTAACTCTTAATCTCAGTGGTCAGGTCAGCTAGATCTTATTATTGTATTAGTGTGTTTGGCTAAGAGCACACCAGTTGACGTTAATCATTATTGTTGACTATTAAATAAATTTGTTAAGTTTAACTTTTTGCTTTTTCTGTTACAACTTAAAGACAACCGGTAATTGCTACCGTGCTTGCCCGTGACCGTAACAGGAAAATTGGGAGCTCGTCCGGGATCCAACCATTTGATTACAACCATTTGATCAACGGTTCAATTAACATTTTGAAAATCCATTTGATTTAGTAATTGGTTACAGTCAACAGTGCTCAAAATGGCTAGTGCTAAAGAGTTTGTACAGTCACCATCTATGGAAGTTCTAGAAACTTTTAAGAAAGATATGTTAATGCAAATAGCACAAGAATTACAGTTACAGGTGAAAAGGTCAACACGTAAACATGAACTTAAAAGGCTTATTGTTGAACAGTTGGTTGATGAAGATGTTTTACCTGATAGTTGTTTCGAAGTGTATAAGCCTCTACCGATGGAACCTTCTGGGCAATATGAGATCAGGCGATTAGAAATTGAAAGAGAGTTAAGACTTAAAGAGCTTGAAGCTCAACAACGAAAAGAAGAGCTTGAAGCTCAACAGCGAAAAGAAGAGCTTGAAGCTCAACAACGAAAAGAAGAGCTTGAAGCTCAACAGCGAGAAAAGGAACTTGAGCTTAAACATGAAAGAGAAATGAGAGCTTTAGAACTCAATGCCCGTAGAATTGCCCATGAAGAGTCCATTGCTACCAAATTTGATTTGGGTAAAAATGTGCGACTGGTACCACCTTTTAATGAGTCAGAGGTCGATAAGTACTTTCAACACTTTGAAAGAGTAGCTCAAAATTTGAAATGGCCTATAGACCAGTGGCCTTTATTGCTGCAAAGTGTTTTGAGGGGAAAGGCCCAGGAGGCATACACGGCTTTGCCAATTTCTGAATGTGTGGACTATAACTCTGTCAAAAATGCTATTTTGAAGGCATATGAGTTGGTACCAGAAGCATATCGTCAAAAATTCAGAAATTATCGTAAACAAGAAAGTCAAACTCATGTTGAATTTGCCCATGAGAAAGAAGTGTACTTTGACAGATTGTGTAATTCTGAGGAAGTAGGTACAGACTTTGAAAAACTTAGGCAAGTTATTTTGATTGAAGAGTTCAAAAGGTGTGTTCGTGATGACATTAAAACCTATCTAGATGAACAGAAAGTTGAAAATTTGGCAAAAGCAGCAGCTTATGCTGATGATTATGCGCTAACTCACAAGTCCACTTTCAACAAGAATAAGTCCTTTGGTCCTGCTAAAAAGTCTTATCCAGAAATAGAAAAGAAATCTGAAAATGTAGCTCCAGAAAAGAGTTCAGATAAGGGTCAAACTTCAAATCAGACTATGAGTAAGGATAGGAAGCCCAGATCCTTTGCTCCTGTGTGCAATTATTGTAAGAAACCTGGGCATGTTATGTCTGACTGTTGGCTCTTAAAGAAGAGAAGAGAAAAGGAGGCAACGCCCAACGCCTTTGTGTCTAGCAAGTCTAACTGGCGTTCAAATCCCAATAGAGCAGAGTCTAGTATTGGTTTAGACAAGTCTGAGATTATTAGGGAAGAGTTCAAACCTTTTGTGTCTGAGGGTTTTGTATCTTTGGAAAGTAGTTCCAGTCAGGTCCCCATTAAGATATTAAGAGACACTGGAGCTACTCAGTCCTTACTTTTAGAAGGTGTATTGCCATTGAGTATAAGCATATCTACTGGTGAGAGTGTCATTGCTCAAGGTATTGAAGGAGGCTGTGTGAACGTTCCCTTGCATAAGGTCAACTTAGTATCAGACTTAGTTACTGGTTCTGTCGTTGTGGGTACCAGGCCCACTTTACCCATTAAAGGGGTATCTTTGTTATTGGGAAATGATCTGGCAGGTGGAAAGGTAGTTGCTGATCCTAAGGTTACTTCTAAGCCGATCACTTTGGTTAGCACTGAGAAATTAGAAGAGGTTATTCCTGGTATTTTCCCTCCTGTGCTGTGACTCCAGCTATGGCCAAAAAGGCCCAAGAAGAACCAAAAGATTATAAAAAATCTACAGATGTCTTAGTTAATTTGTCAGATACATTCTTGAACAACTATGACCATGATGTGCAGAATTTTAATGATACTAATCCCAAGGATAGGGTAGATTCTGAAAAACAAGACTCAATTGACTGTCAAGATGTATCACTTTCAAAATCAAAATTGATTTCAGAGCAGGAAGATGATCCTGAATTAGCTCCTTTATTCAAGTTGGTCTTGCCACCAGTAGAGCTAGATAATGTCCCTGTAGGCTATTATGTCAGAAATGGTGTGCTTATGCAAAAGTGGAGGCCACCAAATATCCCTGCATCTGAAGAATGGTCAGTAGTACACCAGATTGTTGTGCCAAAAGTGTACCAAAGTGAGATATTAAAATTGGCTCATGAATCTCCAATTGGTGGCCATTTAGGCATCAACAAAACTTACAACAAGATAACCAAACATTTCTATTGGCCTCAAATTCGGCACTGTGTGGCAGAATTTTGCAAGACTTGTCACATTTGTCAAATGGTAGGAAAGCCAAACCAAAAAATTCCTGTAGCTCCTCTCAAACCCATTCCAGCATTTGATGAACCATTTAGCAAAGTGATAATTGACTGTGTAGGTCCCTTACCAAAAACTAAATCCAGAAAGCAATATCTTTTGACCATTATGTGCGCCTCAACCAGATTTCCCGAAGCCATACCATTGACCAACATAACAGCTCCCAAAATCTCAAAAGCTCTGGTTAATTTCTTTACTCTAGTTGGCTTACCAAAAGAGATCCAGTCAGATCAAGGGTCAAATTTAATGTCAGGACTATTTCAACAGGTTGTATTTCAGTTAGGTGCCAAACAGGTCAAATCTAGTGCTTATCACCCAAAATCCCAAGGTGCACTTGAAAGGTTCCATTCCACTTTGAAGAATATGATTAGGACATATTGTTTAGACAATGAAAAAGACTGGGATGAAGGCATCAGCTTATTATTGTTTGCAGTTAGAGAATCTGTTCAAGAGTCTTTAGGCTTTAGTCCCTTTGAGTTGGTCTTTGGCCATTCAGTCCGTGGTCCTCTCAAGCTGTTGAAGGAAAATTGGTTATCTGAGAACACCGAGAGCCTAAATCTGTTAGACTATGTCTCGAAGTTCAGAGATAAGTTGAAGAAGGCTTGTGAGCTGGCGCAACAAAACTTGAAAACTTCTCAGTCAAAAATGAAGATGCTTTATGATAAGAAATTACAAAATCGTATCTTCAATCCTGGAGGCAAGGCTTCAGTGTCATCACCTGGCCAAATGAATAAACTACAGGCCAGAGATCTAGGGTCATACCCAGTAGCAAGGAGAGTAGAAACTCTCCAAAAGACCATTAAAACTGTGATAACAGACATTCAAACCAAATGTGGGAAATAACTATGGTAAAGCCATACTTCGAAAGAGGTATAACATAGCTTATGATGGCTATTAATAGAAACACTGTTAAAGATAGGAATTCAGTGTATAAACAGGACTTTGAAAAAGTAACATATGGCGTCCGCATGGATACGCCCTGTCCAGAAGCTGTATTTTAATTGTAATTTATATACCTGTAATTAGTAAGTTTATAAAGGTTATACATGGTACTAATTTTACTTTTGTATTTAGATAAATATGTTTTGTAAAAAGTTATTACCTGTGTATATATACCTGGTAAAAATCTCTTGTAAAATTTTGTAACTCCTTAGCTTCCAAAATTTTTCTTTAAGGGGGGAGGTGTTACATATATTGGACACTATATTAGTACATTGTATATTACATATATTAGGCACTATATTAGTGCATTGTTTAATTTAAGCTTTATGTTTATACATTGTCATAAAAGATAATTGTGTTGTTGGTTCTTTTTGTGTGTTAACATTTAAAGTAAGGGAGTTATTGATTTTTGTGTTTTAGTGTTTATTGATTTGTTCACAGACTGGGGGAAATCCCCCCCTCAGTGGTTATGATAGATTTGGGGAAACCCAATTGCCAGTAGTTTCTAGAACTTCCTCATTTGGCCTAGATGGCTCAAGCTTCTTTTGAGTTGGTTCTGTACAATTCCAGAGGAATCTGTGAATGTATATAAGGAATGTACATCTGACCACAAGTGAACTTTTTTATTCGCCTGCTATAAGGAGAGCTATTGTGTTTTGGAGTATAATATATGCTTATATCACTGTGAACTTTTACTGGAGTGAACTGGATACATCATCTGGACAGATTTATTGTACTTTGGATATTTTGGATATTGTACATTCATATAACAGAGAGTGAATTTACTGCATTTTGGACATTGTCCGCATCTTGGAGCAGACAGTACAGTTGTGTTAACTCTCTAAATATCTCCAGACAGACATTCTGTGTGACTGTATATATAAAGAATAGCAGGACAAGAACCTTTTGTGTTGTTGAGTGTGAGACAGGTCACAAGATATAGATATCCGTGTGTGAGTGAACATTGGACAGATCACAGGACAGACCACATGACATCGGACAGACCACAGAATATACCACAGGACGGATTAGAGAACAGATTGCTGGATATGGCGGATAAACTTAACTCTTAATCTCAGTGGTCAGGTCAGCTAGATCTTATTATTGTATTAGTGTGTTTGGTTAAGAGCACACCAGTTGACTGTAATCATTATTGTTGACTATTAAATAAATTTGTTAAGTTTAACTTTTTGCTTTTTCTGTTACAACTTAAAGACAACCGGTAATTGCTACCGTGCTTGCCCGTGACCGTAACAGCATGTACTATGGAAAATTTAAAAAGTTTTAAAATTTCCTCCTCTGACTGTCTCACCGTAAGCACGTGCAGATGAATATTTTACTATGATTACTGAAGGTGTAGTCCATGGTGTGTATAAGGTTTTAACTCAGTCCTGTTTCAGTATGATACGGGGACATAATTTGCAATTGTCTTGTTGTGCCCTAGAGTCCACTTCTCAGTGGAGATTAAGTGCTATTAAAATTAGAATTAGAATTAGACATAAGGTGAGTGGAGGAACTGGACTTTTCACCACTGTTCACCACAAGTTCACATACGAACCTCAGACAGTGGTTCAAGGGATGAATTGTCCAATGCCTTTAATTAAAGGTTATACTGCATCTAGATGGAATGACACACCAAATATTGTAACGTATGCAACATCCTTGGAGGTGCTTTCACTGGCAAGTCAAACTTCTTACCACGTGACATATCGTCTGTAATGTGACCAGGGCATTAGTAAATATTTATCAGTTCTTTATGATATAAATATTCCTATTGTATATTATTACATATAAATGTCTCTATTATGAATGTTTCTATTATTATTATGTTAACTTAATCTCCTAGATTGGAGTTTTTACCAGTAGAAACTCCAATTGAGCTTTCTACCATTGGGTCTTCTGTTGGTACAAACTCCAATTGGACTTTCTCCTAGTATAATTTGAAATTCTATCAGACTGGACTTCCTCCTATGACATACATATTAAGTTCACACAAGTATGTTTTAGACAAAAAAACCCTTCACCAAATCTGCAACGAATTTTAGAAATTTACCAAGACCATTGAATCACATTTGTTGAATTAATACACAGTGTATGTAAATTTATGTAAATATCATATACATACAGTATCTACTGTTATATATATTTTTAGAGGTGCTGCAGTGGTAACACACTCACCTCCCACCTCTGAGGTTGGCCGTTTAAACCACTGACTTTATGTGGGAAAGTTGGTAGTTGCTTATCGATGGTGGACAGTTTACAGTACAGAACCTTTACCAACTGTATGTACTTTTTCCCTCTGCCAATAAAACTATCTGCTGTGATTTGACATGTACAGTGTTGAAAGCTATGTAAAACCCCAAATAAATAAAATATGTATATTTTAGTATTATTTGTTTTAAAAATTATGCAAGTATAAATATTAAGAAATACTTGGTAGCTCAACTGGTCATAGGTACTATAGTTTCTTACAGATATAGTTGACTGGTTGAAAATCTGACTGATTATCAAATTTGATAATTTAATACTAGTTATAATCTCCAACATTGCACGTTTAAATGCATCTTAATGTGACATGTGTTATCTTAGTATAAGTTAAGGATCAATATTTTTAAACGCAAGCTCTAGTGAGAAAATATCCTTTTTTTTTGTCTCCAGACTTTCATGAATTGTGGAGTAGCGTGGTGAATTTCCTTTCTTTTCACTGAAGTTAAACTTCAGTGCACTACTCATTTCTCTGATAGCTCTGCGGCTCGAGCTAGTAGACCAAATCCCCTTTTAGACTTGTTAATGTTTATTTTTTTGGACTGACATTTGTAACATAGGGCGATCTTTAGGAGGAAAAATACTAATCCACACCATAACATGACACCACTTGGACACACAAGGTATTATTTGTGCTTGTTTTAAGTGCAATTTTGTGGATTCATATTGATTAAAATATGTATTGAATCAAGAGCAAGTTGAAAATAGATATTACCAACACACATTAAAATTAATAAACCTCTTGCAGTGGCTTTAAGGGACATTAATACAATTTGGCATGAAAAAAGTCAAAAACTCCTCTCTGATATTCATGAAACTGAGCACATACAAATATGTGCATTTTACAGTATGATACATAACATGGAATGTATAGGCCTGTGTTTCAGATACCAACTTTTTGGTGCAGATGGCAACAGCTGCAATGACCTACCCACCATAGCCTCCTGTTTCCCTTATGTCTTCTTGAAATGACCTGGCTATGTTACCGGACTTACGATTATTCACATTGGTTTCTTCAGTTGCGCCTTAGGGTTTGTCAATTGAGAGAGATTAAGCACCTATAAAAAGTACAGATTAGATTAGATGATAACCAATCATTGATTAGTACTCTGAGTTCCATTTGGTGATAAATTAAGGCATGTGTCCAGTTATGGCTTGTAACAGTAACCCAAAACATGACTATAATTAAAAGAAAAAAAACATAGGTGATATTATATTTAAATAGATAACACTCATACAGTGCCAAACTCCACCAATGCTCTTTTCTGCAAATTCAGAAGTTTTTGTATCAAGAATATGATCAATATCTTTCTTTAAAATGTTTCTTTATTCATACCCTATCCACATAACTTATTTCTGAAAGGTCTGTCCATTATTTTTGGTGTTATCAAGAATACAGACAAACAAACAAACCATCCCGAAATCAGAACCTTCATGTTGATATTACTAAGTTAAGTTTGAGCATATAATACTTCATAAGCCAGTAATTATCAGATTAAACTTTGTAAATTGGCAATGGAGATTTTGCTATTTCATCATAGAAGTAAATGTGTAACTATGAGATACTTGTGAAATTCATTTATAGCTGAAATTTTCACCATTACTGCAATTGGAATTTGGCGCTAATGGGTTGTTTTCATGTTTTCTCAGATCTCAATCACTGGTTACCTTGGATGTGAGCAGAAAAAAGATAACACAATAGCTAGATAAACAGATAACAGATGACATTAAAAGGATACAGGTTCTTGCCCTTGAATCTAGGACAAGAAACTGCTATAATTTGGCCCAAACACTTTTCAAACACTTACCTTAACAATATTATGATTCTTACAATAATATTTGTCCTTAAGATATTCAAACAAAGGGGAAAAAATCTATTTTTAAGAGGTTTATTTTATTTCCTGAGACTTTTATAGATTCTAAAAAAAGATAACATACTAGATATAATAATTTTGTAAAAACGGTAATTTTTTTATTTATTCATGTATATTAACATGTTATTTTTTAAAAGGGTTTTATTAAAATATATTATACTTTGAATATGGCTCAATATACTCTTCAACATACACCGTAAAATGGCACAAAATTGAAGTAAACAATGTGGAGAACTTTATAGCCAGTTGGGGTGGATAATGCAAAAAATACCAAACCGTGTAAGGTGTATGTTAATTGGCTATTTGTGCTGACTTTTTGTATATGTAGCAATAATATTATCGCCCGTGAAGAAGCCTACATGGGGGTAGTTTAATTATGGATTCTGTCTCTTAAGTACAAACAAAACAATCCCAAACCTACAATATTCATTTTGTTTCCAAATTACATTACTAAACAGCATACACATGTTGTAGAAAAACTTTGACTGGTTGTATCGGTAGGTTCAGTTTTTGAGTGTGTCCATTTGTACATCTGTACAATTGTTTGTTTATTTATGTTCACAATGACTCAAAAAACTAATGAATGCATCTTCATGAATTTTTTTCTGCGGGTAGGGCCGACCAAATGTAGGCGTGATTGAATTTTGACAAAGACCTTGATCATATTTCTGATACAATAAAAAATTAAAGATCCCATTTTTACAGTGATGTTGGTTTGTGGTTGATATTACTCCAGAAATAATTAAACAGCAGCATTTAGATGAAATTGCAATACAAGAATAGTCATCTACCCTGGTGGATGTTAGCACACTAGAAGTATTTTCTGCTTGCATATACCGGTGGCTTTCTCCATAACAAAGATGACTGATTCCCTACTATTTGCGAAAGACAGAATGGATCTCTTTTATGATAATGTGTTAGAACTACAAGTGATTTTTAAAAATTCCTGGATCACAACAGTGATCCGGAACAACACTAAAATATAACCATATGTCCCTTGTGTCATGGTTGATAATTCCTGAAAATTTCATCAATTATATTGCAAACATACGGACAAACACCACCAATTACATATATTTCCTTGTCATATGTTTCAGACCTGTGACACACCCACATAATTTATTTATTGATTTACCTATTTATTTATTTACCCATTTATTTATTTGTTTTGGTTTTTAACATCTTTTTCGACACTGTGCAAGTCATATCATGATGGGTAGTTTTTGTGGCAGAGGAAACCATTACTTACAGTTGGTCAATGGTGTGTACTGTAAACTGCCCAACGATTGGTAAGCAACCACCAATTTTCCCACATAGGTTGCAAAGTTGAAACTGCAGACCTGAGGTGGGAGGCGAGTGTATTACCACTGCGCCACCCAAATACATTACAAAGCAAGCTTTCACCAATGAAAAAGGTACATTGCCATTCTTGTCTAATAGACACAGACTAAATGATCAGTTTGTCTTAGCCCTACATAAAGACAACTGTTTACTTTGCAAACCAGTCTGAGGTTTCTCCAAAGAAAACCCTCCCTATTTCCTGTGCAAACAGGAAGAGATTGCACTTGTCAACAAAACAGCCAATCAACACACGTTTGTGTACTTTTGTCCCAAGGCAATTGTTTACCCAAGCTGCCTGGCTTAATTTCTTTCCCTTGGGAGGAGATACAAAGCAGCTTGAATGCTTAGCCTTAGTTCACACTTCACAGAATGCCAGGTGTGCTAAATAACAGTATTTTACAGCTTTGTCCCAGATTTGTTCTAAATGGAAGTCAGTCCAAGACGTATTATTTCTAATTGAATCTAACTTTCATATGGCCTATTTTGTACTATCAAATGCTTAGACATATATACTGGAAAGAATTTTCAAAATTTATTAACCATTGGATGTTGATGAGCCACTTTGGAAGAGTTAAAAGTGGCCAATGGAAAGCAAGAAAAGGGTATAAACTGGCAAATTTATATAGATTTCAGCTTTATCCTGAAACATATTATAGAGCAGACATCACAGATATCAAGGGTCAGTTTATTCTAGAGACTATTAAGCTATCTTTACTTACATCATATATCTGAAATTTATAGTTAAATTGAGGTCATAACTGGGGACACATACAAATATTACTCGTGTCATGTTAAATTAGAAAGCACTCATAATTCACAGGCCTTCATCAGGGTACGTTTCTAAAGATTTAGGTTTTTAATATTTAGATCTTTAGAGAAAATTTCAAGGCCTGGTCACTACTGTTGGAGTAATATCAGCTAGAAAGAGTCATGCGAAATACACATTGAAAATTGGGCAATCCACAAGTCCAAATACCCCAAAACAATTACTTTATGTCCGTTGTTACTTATGCTAACAACGCTATTTCCCAGAAACATTTCAATGACAGTCTGCTATTAATTTGCATTCCTTTTTATGCTAAATTAAGGTTTATGCCAAGTTATGGTAAGGAACAGTAAAAGATTGATATTTATCAGTGTTGATAGAACAATTTCGGCTCAGTGTGACCTTACCTTTAGGCCTTGATTAGAAATTTGTTTTTCCATGTCAACATATCCGTATCAATTACAGTTACACAGCCTAATGGCCCAATGATTCTAGTGTGTGGTTTAATGACAGTTGTTTACTGAGGAAATATAAACAAGGGGTAGGTTATAAGAATTGGGGGGGTGTTGGGTGATATTCACAGTCCCTTGCTGAGTGAAAATTCAGGCCAAGCCATCTGCTCAGAACGTTGATATAAATATTGTCTTTGGACTACTTTTCTGTATAAGTTCAGAGAACTGGCTGAACGTACATCATCAGGCAAATTATTTCAAACTTTTGGACCACCACATGCGAAACCGAGGCCAAAAAGTGAAGTACACTTATAAGCCAATGACACAAAGTTTGGAATTTCTAGGAACACACCATCAGTTGTGTATTATGCTGTACACACTATGTCTATTTTTAAGAAAAAGGTTCAATTTTTTTTGGATAACTAGTTTTTAGGAATTTGTACACCAGTCAGGTAGTCTTAAATATAGAGCAATGTTCAATAGGCAGCCAATGGAGCGACTTTCTAACAAGAAGAAGACTAGCTTTGGGCATAATATTTATCGTACCACTTCTCATTTTTTTATATTCAATCACAAGACATAAATTTACAAAATAAATATAAGATAGTACTAAATAGCAGTTAAATAAGAAATCTAGCAATACTGAATGTCTTTTGAAATTACTAGTTAAATTTTAACAAGATAAGTACATGCTATGCAATAAAATATAATTAATAATTATAGTATAAAGACAAACGTTTTCACCAAAGTTTAGCAAAAATGTAACTGTTAATAAATTATTAAAGAGTGGTACAAAATATTTGAGTTACCATAAAACCAGTTTCATGTATAAGGCCAAATCAGATGGCCTACTGATTGATGCCCTAAATTAGCACACACCTTAACTTGATATAAACTGGAACACACAAATTTATTAACTATTTATAGCCACTTCGAAAAGACACACACCAAATAAGGTGAACACTGACAAAGCCGAAGCCATGACAGACATAAATTAATTGATACAAGCAATGTCTGCAGAGCAATTTTGAAACTTGTGCCAAACTGGGTTGCTTCCGAATAAAAATTATATTATCGCCCCCAAAATGCACTGTTAAAGGTTAACTGATTGGATCTTTATGCAGTTACATCTATTTGGAGTATTTGTTTGTGCCAGTTCATATTTTGATAGATATAACCCTGCAAGTTTAGAAACAAATCCACAAAAGGTAAAGTTTTTGTGGTCAAATTATTGCAGATGAACCTTTGAGATGATAATTTGAAAATAAAATTAATCATTAACCATTTTTTAAAAAGGCACCTCGTGTGACTCCATAAGTGATCACAAATTTTACACGAAATTTGAGATAAAATTTGGCCTCTGAAAATTTATTATTTAGTAAGAACAGATCCTACCATCTAGGATCAACACAGCTAGACATTACTTCAAAAGAATCTTGTTGGGGCTAATTTTAAGGATGATACTGTATCCACTGACTGTTGCCATCAGGAATAAACTAATGAAGGTAATTTCAACTGATTGTTTTATTTCCATCCCAATAAATCCTTCTAATGGCTTTCAGCAAGATTAATTACTGTCGCTGAAATGTGTTTAGCCACTTTTGCCCCCAAAACCTTGAGGAAATAAATGACCGATTGATTGTTTACATTTACTTGGAATGGATTTTTCTTGATTGCCGCAATACATAAACAAGTATCGGGCTTCTGGTGTTTTGTGTGACGTCACACTATACCTAGCAGGGTGCGAGTATTTTATTGATTTTTAATTGGCTACGGGAGGAAAGGCATTCTCATGAATTTGCTGAAACAATATTGAAGTATTTATTTTGTAACAAAAAAGCTATAATAACAAATTTAGTTATCTATTTGGGATTTCACGTCAGTTTCAACAACGTACAGGGGCCGTATTCACAAAAGGGATCAAGCTCAACTTAAGCTGATTTTTGGCTTAACTTGAGCTGCAAAATGGTTCATGATCAAGTTAGTATTTACAAAGGAGTTGAGCTGATTTTTGGCTCAACTTTTGGCTTAACTTTAATCCACCTATGTTGATGGATTAAGTTTTAGATCAAAGTTTGTAGCTTTATAATTAACTAAAATTACAAACAAATGAAAAATAAATCATTGGTTAATAATCTTCAATCCTTTATATTGTTAATTAATAAGTTTTAATACTTTTTTCCTGTTTTAAGTATGCTTATATTGATGTGTAAAATAGGACAGATTTTGTTGTTTTTTTCTGGATCCAAATTTTTGGGGTTAAATATCAAATAGTTAAAAATTCTTCAGTGAAAAAAATAATGAACCAAATTTATATTAATGCATATTTTGTGGAAATTCAGGCATAAAAATGCTGTTTACAATGTATAAAAGTAATTAACTTATGCGTTGCTATGTGAAATTTTTCAAAATATTTGGCTCAGCTGATCCTCGCTTTGTGAATACAGACTTGAGCCAAAGATCAGCTGAGCCATTTTCCTTGATCCTGATCTGATCTTGAGCTGATTTTCGCTCAGCTTGATCCATGTTAGTGAATACGGGCCCAGGTCATACCACGACGAGTAGATTTTTGGGCAGAGGAAACCAGTACATACAGTTGGTCAAGTTTTGTACTGTAAACTGCCAACCATCAGTAAGCAACTACCAACTTTTCCACATAAGGTCTGAGGTTTGAACCACTGACCTCAGAGGTGGGGGGTGAGTGTGTTACCACTGCGCCACCATGCCCCCCTACAATAACAATGGATTTTACAGTAAATTAGCATTTGTTTTTATATGAGTTCAGTTTAAAGTGTACTTGCTGCTTTCAAGGTACCTTAATTTTGACATAATCTGGACACAAAATCATCAATTTATTATTTTGTGAAATATCATTTAACAAGAAAAAAATATAGAATCTCAGAAACTGTGTTGTCTACTGTCTACCGTTTTTAAAAGTACCCCAGTCAACAAACAACAATAAAATAGCCAGAAGTTATCCCCAAACAACATTTATATCCCTCAAAACCAGATATATAGAAAGCTACTTAGTTAATAATTAAGGTGCAAGAACATAAGAACATATTTTACACCAGTAAAATTAATATCTGCTGGAACGACATAAAATATACAACATATCTAAATATAGAAATATAACATGTGACCAGATACGTATAATAAATAACATTCATAAATCTACATTTACCAAGCATACTTAATAAAACACACCAGTAAGAGAAAGGCTAGAAAAGTTAAATAACAAAACACATGACTAGAAATAAAGCTCAAAGACAAAAAGACATGATCAATATTTAAATCAAATATTCAGATCAATATTTCAAAAATGAAAGACAAACAAGATTATTATCAATTACTAGATTGTACAGATAAGGTAAAACAAAAAACAGCGAAGAAAGAACAAATAAATTAAAACAGATACAAATCATAAATAGAATCAAATTCCAAACAAAACTAAAATAAACAAACCCCCCAAAATTTATTTCTGTAATGTCATCTTTAATAATGACATTTATGCTGCCCCAATTTAGTCGCCAATCACGACTATTCTACTTCCCCAGACCCGCAGGGGGACGCATAAACAAAGATTACAAAATGTCTGACAGTACAAACCCAAATTACTTGATAAAATATTTGTTTAATTTTTAATTTTAAAATAAGCTGAAGACCCCAGGAGAGTATTGAGGTGAAACAGTTTTGCCCCTAGATTTACCTTTTTATCAGTGGTTCGGGGGGGGGGGGGGGGGTGGGGGTTGGGGATGAACTCAGACCTACATTTTGGGTGCAAAATTTTGGGACCAAAGTTCAGTTCTCCAGATCTTGCTAAAATATTTGCAACTCTCAGAATTTTTTCAATTCATTTTCGCGTTGCAATCTAAAAATTGTGTTGTTTTCACTTTTGAAGTATTAGGCTAAAATCTACTTTATGACAATAGTGTCTGTCTAATTTTGGAAAATCTAGTACTTGTGTTCTGGGGGTGGATCGATAGGCCTCACCTTATTTCAGTGCACTCCAGTAAAGATTTTTCTTGTGATTCAATACTGTCGATTGGGTATGGGGCTATTGGTTATTGATGCTGGCGCTAATTATAACAAAGCCTTCAGTCAACATTGGGAAGTCAAAGGGGCAAGACGCCATTTTTAGAGACAAAGATTTCCCCACCTTCCACGCTGGTTCATCTCATTTCATATAGGTGCAAGTGTCAGGAAGCTGACCTTCTGCAAACCTAACTTAACACCTCCTTTGTTGCAGGTGGGTGTGGGGGGCGTGAGTTCCATGTATGTGCCCCTAGCTTGTTAACAATGGGGTTGGCAGCATTGGCGCTTGTTAGCTAGTATGGGGGCCTTCCTCCTTGTCTCCTTGAGTAGACCCTTCGGGGTCCTTAATTTTTAAGTCATCCTTCATTATTCAGGGTGTTAATTATGTTATTAAAATATAAGATTTATAGATGAGCAGGAACAATCTATTAAAAGTTCCAAGCTTGTGAAAGGGAGTGGTTATTAGGCAGGTTTGTCAAGTGTATGCAATCTTACTTGCCACAGTATCTTATTATGAATAGATGGATGTATATGTCAGTAGGAATTGTGTATTGTATCTGTATTATTTGTCACAGTTTGCTAATGTAGTGTTTGTAGTTATAGACGCCGAGTCATCCACAAGATGGCTGGAATAACCAGTTGTGAGACCAGGCAAAGCCTATGACCCTGTAGACTGCTCTGGTAGGCAGTCGACCCTGGTCTGAGAGAAAGGTCAGAGCAAAGGTCAAACTGAATGGCCATATGGGTGAAGTATAAGTAGCATGATAAAATGTACAAGCTCTCAATCTACAAGCTCTAATTGCCAATAGGCCCAGGTGAACTTTCATAGTTCATAAGGTTACAGCAGGTCAAAAGGTCAAAGGAGTGGCATCTTAACCCACTCATGAAACATTGTAATAAGAGTGGCATCTTAACCCACTCACAAATACTTGTTTTTCTAACCACCAACACATCAGTAAAACACTGTTTGGGAAATTTTATTATACATGTTAGTTATATACATGTTGTTAGGTAAAACAGGATAAAATTTTTAAAAGAATTTAAGAATTTTAGCTGGCCCAAACCCAAATCACAAGGAAGAGGGGAAGATGGAAGAAAAAGTGAAAGGGATAATGGATGCAGCTGTGGATGCATTTTGAAGATAAGTCCAAATAGAAGGACTCCTCCATAGCCCATGAGCCATAATGTTCTGAAGGGGGACATGTGAATCAAAGGCCAAAGTGGCCCCAGATCTGCGAAATGCATGGAACCCATAGGCTGCAGGGTCAAGATGGAGTGAGGTGACAATGGATCTAAGGGCATCCCTGATATTAGTATCAATCACTGGGCGAAAAGGGGGGGGGGACTTAGAAGCAAACAAAGGGGAAGAAGGTGACAAAGGATGTGAGTCCAGTAATCTTTTAAGGGCCAACACTGGGCACAAGAAGGGATGATCTAATTGAGGAATTTGCACTACATGATGGCCAACTCTATCCTGTAAGGTCTTGGTCCATTTTAACAGGACATGGGCCCCTGGGGGAGCAAAAATGACATCTTGACGGTTGAGATGCCTGAAATAGTCATACTGCCTAGTGGAATGTGGAGCAATATTTGACATGCGCAAAAATCCAAAGAATGCCAACAAAAAGGCGGCCCTAAACAGAGGGGAATCAGATAATAATTCACATGCTTGAGAAATTTTACAAAGTGTTGGGATGTCAAAAGTGCCTCTGGGAATAGGTTTGAACTTAGAATTAATGGTGAGGCTTCGTAGGTAGAAAGTGACAGTATGATTATACAGGTCCTCAGCAGGTAACTTGTAAAATTTTGCCATTGATCTAAGGGAGGACAGATAATTTTTGATCACTTTGGGCGAAAGATCATTGACATGAAGGAATTCAAGAAAACACAATATGTTATGCAGAGTAAATTTTGGATGTAAATCCATAAACACCACAAATGCCAGGAAGGTCCTGAAATGGGTACTGTGAGAACTTCTGGTGGAGGGTCTGTATGCTGAGCCAATTCATGCAGTAGCCAACGAAATAAGCTCCAAAGAGGCAGGTGTAGCGCCTGAAATTAGATACCAATATCCAAATTAAAATAATCAGGAGGTACTGTATGAAATTTATATCTAGTGTCAAGATCATGTTTAATATCATCTGGGATAGCCTTATCAGAGTAAAGCCTGGACAGAGCGTCAGCCACCCTGTTGGTCTTGCCACTAATGTGCAGTATGTCTAATTCAATGTCATATACTGACACAATAAGCCAAATATTCCTTAGACAGCAGGCCAAAAATTGGTCCCTAGTTCTACTAGTCTGGATCACCTGAACAACTGCCAGATTGTCACACCTGAACAAAACTTTTTTATGGGCCCATTGTTCAGCCCACACTCTAAGAGCTACAAGAATATTTATCATTTCCAAGTTAGTTATATTTCTGAACCGCTCAGGTATTCCAAAAATGGGAATGGAATAAACGTTCTCATTCCACACCCCTCCCATACCAGTGAGGCAAGCGTCAATGTGGAGGGTTTCATTGCCTTGAAGGGGTTGCTTTCTGAAAATTGTAATGCCATTATAGGCTGGAAGGAACTTAATAAACCAAAATAGATCTTTCTTAAATTCCTCATTCAGACATATACGTTGTTTACCTGAGTTCTTCCTAAATAACCACAATATTCTATTGACAAACATGCGAGCCGGACGAACGCACCTATGCACATATAACAGTTTACCAAGAAGAGATTGGAAAGCATGTTTACTAATGCAAGTCCTGCCATATATGGAAGTACATTCTTGAAGAATACTATCAATCTTGGATGTTGGAATACTAATGGAATTCGCATCAATATTAACCTCAATTCCAAGACATATAAGGACTTTTGAGGGGGGTCACATTTAGCAGGATTAATAGGCAGGCCTAGTTCTGACAAGAGGTCATGTAGAGCATGGAACGCCAAGTGAGCCTTATGTTTAGGTGACACTATAATAAAATCGTCAATATAGGCAAACACGTCAAATCCCTTTTTCTTCATAATAAATCTGACGGCGTCGGAAGCTAACTGAAACGACACACTCCCGTGCACCCAGCCGAACGCTATAGCCCCGTCAATAAAGTAGCTATCACCCCATTTAAGACCAAACTTTAAACCATCCCTAGGGTCAACCCTAAGGTTCCTAAAAGCACGTGACACATCAATCTTGCTGAGGTGGGGGTCATCGTTACAGTTTATGATCTCCTGAACAATATTATCTACTGTTGGGAACTTAAGGGTGAAATGCGAACAGTCAAATAAGGTTTTATCAACAAAATGATTAACTGAGGCACCAGCAGGATATGAGAGATCAAGTATAACTCTACGTTTGTTAAGGTCCTTGGGACGAGTAAGAAGGGGAGAACAGTGATAATTATCATGAGGGACTTTAGCAACAGGACCTAAGATGGCACCTAAAGCTATTTCTTTCTCTAAATACTCAGTGACAGCTTCAGGATACTGAACAGCAGAAGCATGATTGGATACATCAGTATTGTGTAAATTATGGCCCTCTGTTAAAGAAAGGGGGAATCCGAACTTTAAATACTGAATCACTCGTTTATCTGGATAATCAGACAAGTACCTTTCCCAAGCTGGGATATTCAAAGAAGAAGACACCGGAATTCTGGCCATTTTATAATTCGGAAGATTAGTGCTTTGAATAATTTCAGCAACTGCCACAAATTGCTCAACGGTATCAATGCTTTGTGGAAGTCTATCAGGACCCACAAAGCAGAAGTTGGTTTCATCATGTGCTAAATACCCCGTAGTCTTATGCGGATCGTTTTTGTCTCTGAGGAGGGTGAGCTGCTCACCCGAAGTACAAGAATTGCAAGGCAAACTGGCATTACTCTGCTGTGGAGCTATCGACACTGGATCTGAAAATGTGTTAGTTGTGTTAGAATCACCCTCGTCAAGCAGAGCGTGACTACCATCTTCATCAACGCCATCACTGTGACACGGAAATGCAGTCTTATACGAAGCAAACTGCTCCACACATTCATGAGGACTGACGCCCTCCAAGACTATTTCTCTTGGTAGACCATCATCCTGCATATGACACAGTTGATCAATTAGATGCTGCATATACTCAGTGTAACTATAACCAAAGTTTTGTCTACATTGCAAGTCCCTCAAGTAATCAGAATACATATCTACCTCATAAGGGGCAGCATCTAAACTCACACAGTCATCTCTGACATAAACAAACTCCAGCACCTGAAGAGTACCCTCAGGAACTGAAGAGCAATGACTGAGGTGCCAGATACTCGGATTTACATGACCTGTAGCCCAGTAAAAGCCCTCCGACACACAGTAACTTCCCTCATGGATATAAACCAACCTGTATTCTAACCAATCATCAAATTTTTGCCAATTCATCACTGACATACCGCAGATGCTACCTGAACAATGAGTATCTGGCACCTCAGCTTCAAGCAATGCGACATCTTCAACCGCAGTACTCTCTTTTACTTGATGGTCACACTGTGACAATGGATTAACTTATTAATGTCAAGGTTATCAACACTGATTACAGCACCAGGAGTCATGGTTTTATCTACATGATGCCCTGCAAATGAAGAGATACACATTTCATTAACAAGCCCAACAAGAATACCTGATTGGGCTGGGGGTTTACATTGCAAATAATAATATACACTAGATTTATCATCATAACTCATCAACTTGCAAGGCTTAAGAACCAAGGCATAATCCTCACATCCATGAGGACCAACTCTACCAACTTCGGCACTAATATTGCCCCCAGCAACAATATTACTTACTTCAACATTTACCTTCGACTCATTTTGTATGAAATTATCATTTACAATGTCACTTTGAGAGAGAGCTTCAAAAGAAAAATTTAAATAACAATTACTGGAAGCTTCAGGTGATCCAGCGTTCTCCTATTTACTAGCCTGCTTGTCCTGCTGCTTGATGTTACCCTTTAAATGACACTTTGTCTCTGGGTGTGTGTTACTCCTACCCTGCTTCCAACAGTATGCACAGTTATGTTTGTAAATACCATGGTGACCTTCATGAGTACAAGAATTCTCATTATAATATCTACATGTCCTTCCTTTCTGTTGCTGAGATAAAGTTCGACCATTCACCAAAGCCACCTGTGACGCACTAAGCCTGTTCAATGCCCACTGAGTTGAATCACTCCAGGCCAGTCGACCTTCTTCCACCTCATGCATTGAACAGGCATAAGCCTCTCTGACTGCAGGCCAAGGGATGGATGACGCGTCTCGCATAGTAAAAACCATTTGAGTAAGTACTGACCTTAGGACATCATTGTCTTGTATCTGGATAGCATTAGTCAGCTGCCCTGCCACCCACTGGGGAACCGAAAGGTCATCATAACCAATCCTCTTCTTGGTGGCCCCACCAGTATAGCCCTCGTTGGGCCACCTAAACTGTGGATACAAAGCACTCGTGTCTGTATTGTTATATCTACCAGATCGCTTAGACACTGGCTTACCTTGGATTAGTTCCTGCCCAGTTCCTTGCTCATAATGGGACAGCAGTTGAGTGACGGCGTCGTTCACAGTCGGCATCCTCCTCAACGCGTCAACAGTGGGCACAGTGGGCTGCCTAACAGCTGAATCGTCAGTAGATCTAAAAATATGATTGTTCAGATGACCATTAGATGGAGCAAATAACTCTGAATTCGCTGAACGAATGAGACTGGGTTTAGCTGAGACCTGTCTATCCTCAGCATTGGCGGAAGTACGACGGTTACACCTCACTTGCCCAGGCAACTCAGGAACAGTGGGTGGTGGATGAGCTGTAAATAATTCCCTAGGGTTCAACGCCTCCGAGGGCCCAGCTGTGCACTGAGATCTATGATTTTGAACTGTGGGCCTCTCATCTATGGTGACCAGTCGAGCACCAGTGGAGGGTGAGCATACAGGCATCGAGTTGACCGTGTTCTGCCTCTCCAGATCATCCATACGACGCATGATCTGTCGGTTAGAGTCGTCTAACTTCTGTAGGAAAGCCATGAGGACAGTGTTGTTGGTTTCACCAGGGGCAGAGTTGGAAGTCAATTGCATGACAGGGACTTCAGAGGAACCGTTAGCGTCAGAAACCAGATACGAACCGTCGTTTGACTGTAAATTCCTGACGCCCTCCCTGGCAGCCTTCCTACGTGATCTAGATGATGCAGCAGGTAGTGACTTCTTCTTGTTAGTCGATGCCGGAGTTTTCTTATTCTTCATATTGGATTTCATTATGATATCACAGAATATATATGTGTAATATGTGCAATAGAACTGAAATACTAAAATACTAAAAGCAAAGTACAACCTGGCACAAAATCACACATAGCCACCAAATTATTTTCAAGGTGTTCTTTCAATGATAACTCAAGTTCAAATGATCATGCATTCAGGGATGAAATCAATCAAGCAGCACGGACCCCTAATTGATTGGTTGACCCAGATGTCATAGGTTAGTATTCTATAGTTCATAGCATACAATCAACCGAATACTACTTAAGGTAACATGATACTAAATGGTGACAACTGCCGAGGCAGGCCCCTATCAGGCCTTGCCCACATAACTACTCAGGCATCCAAAAAGCTGCATATATATGTGTTATATTCGATTTCCTTCGATTTATATGGCTCATGTAGAGTAAGGGCTCCTCAAAACAAGGTACGTTCACACTGTGTGGTGCTAGGTGTCAGCTTTGGAATGTTTTAGAGTCATGAAAGGACCTTTTATTAGTCCCGAAAAAGAATTTTTACAGGCCCAGGTCAAGATTGCCCACATATTCATTTGACTTGTCATATTGTAGCTCCCTCATTCACGAGTTCATGGGTCAGAATACAGTTGAGTTTATGCGTAGATATTACTGGCCCTTTACTAGTCTGGATGAATTTCTTATCTCACAGCCTTGCCGGCTCTAGATACTCCTCTGGTTCCATTTCCACACATATGAAGGCTATGTTGGTAGCCACCTCTGGATGCAGCTGTATTGTGGTCAGGATAATTCTTAAGGGATTGACCAAGCTTCCAAATGTGTTTATGACCGCTCTTCTGTCCCCTTGAGATTATGCAACATCGTATTCAGATTGGGATAAATTCGAGATGAATTCAAATATGTTGAGATGAAAAGATCAGGGTAGGACCACTATAATCCAAGTCAGTAGGGCTCGGTCTGCAGACAAATTGTAGACTCTGGCATGGTTAGAACACATTTTTACTTTCCTGCTGTTTTTGTTATATTTTTCCCAATCTACCCCAACTTTTGGGCCACTGTTCCAACTCTCTTTGAATATAGAACAACCACTTTATTCTATGTTGCCTCACACTTTGGCCACCTTCATTTTCACCTTATTTGACATGGTCCATAAAAACTACTATTGCCAGGTTAGGGGTACACCACGTAATGGCAGATAGTAGTAGTATGGCCCAATGTATACCCCTTCCTCTATGCATATTCTCACTGGAATATAAGAAACAACACATATGAAATGATTAGCAATTTATGGTCGCAAATTGTGGGATATGTGACGAAATTATAAAATGAATTAATACTTTATTTGTTTAGAGACATATTCTAGTTTGGTAAAAAATGGATAATGTTAAGCATTATAATAAGTTGTGCGATTAATGACCAACTTTTCAAACTGGTCAGAAGTGATCACATTTTACACCCAAGAGATCTTAGTTGTTTCTTGTACCCATTCATAACACAATATCATTTTGAACAAGAGATTTTGGAGAACAAGTACCTTCCCGAGGTCCAACACCTCAAATATTGATTAGGAGTGCAATGATGGATTATTGATATAACCTATATACTCTGTTCAAAGTAACATTCAACCCAAAACAGGGCCACAGTAGTGCATTTGTAACACACTTGCCTCTCCCCTGAAGTCGGAGGTTCAAACTCCTGACCTTATGTGAGAAAGTTGGTAGTTTCTTATCAATGGTCAGCAGTTTATAGTACAGACCCTTGACCAACTGTATACACTGGTTTCCACTGCCCACAAAACTACCCATTGCAATGTGACCTGTACAGTGTTGAAAGCTATGTAAAAGTCCAAATAAATAAAGAAATTAACCCAAATCAGTTCATATAGATCTAATATATAATAAACTGATGAAGGGTGACCATAGCATAAGAGACAATAATTGATGATTATATTTGGAAAAAGTCACACTGACAGTTAACACTGTTATGTAAGGTAATACTAAATCAATGTTATTGATGAAGAAACCAAGTCCCAGGTTTTCTTGACAAAAGCCATTTTTCTAGACAAGTTTACAACTGAAATGTAACTGATATAACTTGGCTTGCTAATACAAAGGTTCTATTACAGTATAAATCTTCGGAGTATAAATTGTTATTGTAAACTAAACCTTAACAAACATCATTGAATAGATGGGTGGTATTTTCAAAACACAATCTCACAGAGATATTTTTCAGTGAAGTGTTGGGATTATTTGTTTAACAAATTACAGAGTATACAGAAAGGCAGTTTTCATTGAATCAATACGGAAAAGATCAAATCCAAAACAAGACAGTATATATGTTGTCTAATATAATTTGTAAACTGCTAAATGTTACGAGTTGTTTTCAAAAACAATGCAGAGTTATATAGAATTAAATATTTGGAAACTAGCCTTGGTATCAAATTTGTATATTTCAATAGTAATAATCGATACAGTGTTGAAAAGTGACAGTGTTGAAAGTGACGTAAAACCGGAAATAAGTAAATAATCAATATATAAGTATCAATTTCTGATATTATTTCATAGTAATATATCTTTGCAAAGTTGGTTAATTTATAGCAGGTAAACTGCAAAATTCATTATTTATAGCTGGTAGAATATTGCATTTTATGATAACAAATGATTGATCAACATATTGACAACTTAGATTCAGCACTAACAAAAATAAGGATATACCTTTAACAGACTGAAATTTGTTTGATTGCTTTTGAAACTTCTTCAAATAAACTTTTTTCTTCAACAAAAACAGGACTGAAGAACTATATTCAATCAATTTGCCAACCATTTCCTCCTTTAATAACAGCACAATAAACAAAAGAGATAGTTTGGAGAAATCCATCAAGTTATTCAATGAAAACTGCAAAAAGAGTGCAATTTTACATTCCTTGGACATTTGTTAATAGAAAGATAACTTTTTGTTAAATTACTCTTCAATATTAAGAATCAATGATCGACAACAGGAATCTCCCACCCCCCCACACCTTCAGGTGAACTAAAATCAGACAGGAAATTAAAGCTGTGGGTATTGTAATTACATCTGTACGTTTTGTATGTTTGTGTTTCAGTCCACAGAACTTGAAAACTATATGTTGGACCTGTGTCTAGTTTCCCAGAAGGTGTTTAGCAAATAGAATTGTTTTTTAAGTGTAAACTGCTACTATTGACTAGGGATCACTTTTTTGTCATCAGACTTTCATGAATTCAGGCGTAGTGTGATGAATACCCTTTTCATTACTAGTTAAGTGGCAGTGGGCTACGTTAGTACCAGGATGGGCAACCGCCTCAGTGCACTACTCATGTCTCTGATGGCTTTGCGGCTCAGGCTAGTAGACCGAAACCCGTTTTAGTCTTGTTTTGTGTGATATTTAGCAATATCTGACGTCAAAGCTCAAAAAACTGTTTATTGGACTGGGTTTATACTTTCATACAAGGTGGGATCTACAAGTATCTTGATCCTTTTCCATACAATCATCTGGATTGAGGATTCTGACATAGATCTGGATTGAAAATTCAGGGACAGGGGCCAGTTTCACAAAGCCTCCTAAAGGTAAAGATAAAGGTTACCTTAAATTGAAGGATTTCCTCGAATTTCTTCCTCCTTTAAAAATCTCAGTTTCACAAAGTCTCCTTCCTGACCTTGAAAACTCCCTTAAATGTCAAGGAAGCTAAGGACCTGCCTTAAATTTATGGAAGTGTCCTTCAAGGAATGTTTAATAACTTTAAAGAACATTTGCTCCCTCCTTAAGTTTCAAGGAAGACCTTTGGTAAGGAGAGTTGAAGGAGGCTTTGGGAAACTGAATTTTAAGGTGGCCTTCCTGTTGTTTTCAAGCACTTGCAGTGAATGAGGGGATTTTCCTTTTTCATGCTCTACTTTCTTTTAAAACAATAAAACACAAGTTATTATCTTAACTAGTCAGTTATAATACATATAGGAAATTGTGAATCAACAAAGCATCAGTGCTAGTACTGTATCATGGAAATAGTCGCCATTAAGTACTATTCTGTAAGCTACAGATTCAAGAAGTGTGGCACTTGTTAATGATAACTCCACCTCATTCTAGTGTTGAATCAATTTCAGACTGCAAAAAAATTCAGTTTATCAATTATCCTCTGAATTTCACGAAAGGAATTGATACAATTTTGTCCGACTGCACTGTATCAAAATTATTCCCAAAACGAACGTAGAAGTGGGAACTACCCTTTAGGAAGTCATAAGTGGGCCTGCAAAAATTTCACTCCAAGTTCATCACCAATTCTGTAAACAGTTAAAAATACCACAGAGAAAAGATGAAAAAGTTATAGATTTCCATGGCACAAAAGAAATTTCTGAAACAGACTCATCTGCAAGATATCGGATGAGTTGAATTGAGTACGTGACTGCAAAACGTATTGACACAAATAAACTCAATGTTTTGTCATGAATGATTTTCTGGCATTAAGTTTTTTCACTGTATTACTGTGTAGTTTTCTTGCAGCTGTTTGGTTTCCAATGTTACTAGACAGGTTTAGCAGCATGTTTTATTTCTCACAGCTGTAGCTTGTGTAACATTAAGTATAACCACAGTTACTTAAGTCTCAAACCTAAGATCAGAGATGAGAAGTAATATGAATGGTAACCAGGCGTTCAGTTTCCTTTTTATTTTCGAAAAACAATGACATCTAAGAATATTTGGAAATTGTATGTTCAAAAGATTATTATTTTAATGCCTGATACTTCTTCAGTATGTTATTTTAATGTCCCTGATCTACATCAAAGATATTTAAACATATAAATTTGTGAAATATCTCAAACTTTTAGCTTTTACTATTAGTGAATATTGAAGTTTACTCTCTTCAAAATATTTCATAAGAAGACATTTGCAGTTTTAAATTATTTATGTTTCTGATTTATTTCCATAATCTTAGGCAACATTTATTTATTTGGGGTTTTACGTCGCTTTCAACACTGTACAGGTCATACCACGACGTGTCGTTGGAAGGGCATAGGAAACCAGTACATACAGTTAATTAGGGTTCTGTACTGTAAACTGCTGACCAAGGGAAAGCAACTACCAGCTTTCCCACTTGAGGCTGTGCCGGAAACCCTGGCCTTAGAGGTGGGAGGTGAGAGTGTTATCACTCTGCCACCGTGGTTCATCGGCATCAGTGCATATCTAATCCAGTGTAATCTAATCTAATCTAATGTTTTGCAGGCGCATTATATTCCCAACAAAGGGGAACTCGGTGTGCTATAGTTACAAATACATTAGTCAAGAGGATAGTCGAGGGGCGGTCAAGCTCAGAACAACAGATTTATGGTTGTGACCAAAGGGATTCAGACTAGGAAGAACTAGAGTTCAGGTGTTTCCTGAAGGATGTGACTGAGGGACTGTTTGTTATATGAAGGGAAAAGAGTTCCAAAGAACAGGGGAGTAGTGAATGAAAGAATTTGAAGAGTGTTTGTTTGATATGTAAACTGTGCGATCAAAGGTGGGTGACAACTCTGCAAGGTGATTTAGGACCCACTGCAATCTTCTTAGTTCAAACTCAGTGAGTGGTACAAACAGGGAATTGCAGTAGTCAAATCTGCTTCTGACCAAAACATTTTCCAGAAGGACTGATGTTTTACGGTTAAAAAGGGGACAAATATAAATAAAATTCTGTTTTGTTTATGCATAGATTATAATAAAAAAGAACTGAAGATAGAGACATTTTGTTAGCTTTCAAAATTGCCAAAATATTTATAAAACATTGGTACTTGTTTAAGCTTTTGTAGTTCTAATTATTTATGACAATGGCCACTTTGGAATACAAAATATATGGCCTAGTCAATATGTTTCAGTATTAGTTAGGTAACAAAAGGTTGTGTGATAGATAATAAATATAATACAGTAGAACCTCAATTATCCGAACCCCATGGGAGACATACAATCCGGCCGGATAATCAAGGGGTTCGGATAGATGAAGGAAACAGAAATTCACGGTCTATGGGTTACCGAGTGGTTGATACTTGAAGAATTGTCGTTTTTATGCAATAAAACATAGACGTTGGTGGTCGATAATAAAATAATTTAATATATTTGTGTCATATAATATAAGAGACCCTTCAGTTGTTGTTTATTTGCTCTATATCCATGGATATTATTATTTTTATTTAAAATATTACGCGGACTTGAGCTGGTTGTGTTTGGTTGGTACTTGCATTGATAACGTTTTAATTTTAGATTAACATCATCCCGCATTTTGTGAATTGAAAAACTCCGGGAGATTATTTATTGTAAAACCCCAAGTGAACACGCCTTCACTGATAGGTGTGTTTGATTGGTACTGCATTGTTGACGTCTTTTCTACACGTCAGTCAGTGACCCTACTCCGGGAGATTAGAAATTACGAAACCCAATCGAACACACTTTCATTGATTGGCGCATTATCAAAGAAGTTGTGTACCTGGGTCATGTAATTGAATTAATTCCTCCCCTATTGTAACAATGGTGATAAAGATGAAAGAAGTTAGGTGTCTCTGTGAATGGTATGTTTTATAAAGCATTGGAATTCATCGTTTCCGAGACTGTGTAAAATCTTGTATTATCGCTCACACTTGACCGTGCATTATATGTAGGGAGACATGATTTCGGTTCAGTTAATCCTGAGATTCGGATAATAGAAGGCCGGATAATCGAGGTTCCACTGGAATACTGTAAATATATGCCATATTCCCTTGTCTGATTCCGTCAACATGGAAACAAGCCTTTAATATGCCTGAAGACATACATGGCGGATTTCACTTTTGCCTTTAGTGTACCTAAAGACATACACAATAGATTTCACTCTGTCAATATGTCAAAATCTAATATATCAACCTTTAAAAGCTTTCTATTTAATGAGTGATCTATCATTTGCTCAATGGAAGTATGTCGTGTTTTGATTTGTCTCACATTAACTGTTGAAGAGGTTTAAAGGTAGTTCTGACAATGTTAATTGGTATGATCTGATTACCCTGATTGTCCCTTTGTCTCCGCCATACTCCCAATTTTCTACTTTGGCATGGAGATTTTTACAAGTCTGATCCTTTACACAATTATTAAATAGAAACTGGCTTTACTATCTTAATTTCACTTGATTTCTATTATAGAAATAAATAAGATAATCCAGTGCTTTATGAGAGTTTTAAACTCTCAATTTCCGGTGTTAAACCCACGTAAGCAGAAAGGGTCATTGGTTTAGTACTGATGATCAATACTTTAAAACCGTCATAAAACAAGAAAATTTGTCATTTTTGCCTAATGTAAAATAGTTAACTTTATGTTTTGCTCGCAATAAGAATAAATCTTAAATGAAAATCAAAACAAATTCGTGGCCATGTTGGCTGTTCCATCAATGAAACATAAGTGATAATATTTTGTTAAAAAACAAGTATTTCCCTTTACATTAGAATTTGTTGTAGAATTTGTTTGTAAAACTATTGAGAGGGGCCACGGTGGCAGAGTGGTAACACTCTCGCCTCCCACCTCTGACTCCAGGGTTTGGTTCTCGGCACAGCCTCAAGTGGGAAAGCTGGTAGTTGCTTGCCGTTGGTCGGCAGTTTACAGTACAGAACCCTGACGAAGTGTATGTACTGGTTTCCTCTGCCCTTCCAACTACCCGTCGTGATATGACCTGTACAGTGTTGAAAACGATGTAAAACCCCGAATAAATGAACGGAAAGTAAACTATTGAGAGACTGTCATTGTAGATACTTTCTATTTTTTTAAAACCTTGAAAATGGTATGCTATTTGTTCAAATCAAGCAAGAAAACACAATCTTATAAATTTTTAACCATTAATAAAAACCGTGATATGTTTGTTTAGATTTGTACGCCAAGAGATGATCTACACAGAATTCCAAAGTGTTATTTGTTTTACCATTCCATATTCATGATTCCAGAATTGTACAAAATTTGTGTCCAAGGTCACTGCACAGCCTACCATTTCAGAAAAATTTGCAAAAATGTACAAAAACTAAGCATTTCCCATTTTAGAAAAAATTGTAAAAATGTACAAAAATTTGTCTTCACTTTCAAAACAATGTTTATCAAACTATGTAAACTACAAATAAGCTACTAATCCGAGTTGGAGATTTCTATATCTTGCTGCATATTAGTGAATGCAGTAGCTAATTAGCTAAAATGGTCATAGCTATGTGAAAATGCTACGGATTTTGTTGAAATTTGGTTGT